>CM026213.1:27129611-27392111 GCA_014839995.1 Xenentodon cancila | reverse complement strand
GCCAATGAAAAAAAATGCTGGCAGGAGACTGCAGAGAAATATGATGTTTTCGTACATGGAGGTGTGAAGGAAATATTGCACCTGCAGCTGTAGGACATCTTTTTGTGCGACAGCTTTCAGACATGCTTACATCTGTGAAAAGAGAGGTTTAGTCATGATGTCAGCTGCCACCTTTAGAGTGAAAGGAAAGGCAAAAATCTCCCCAGATCTCCAGAGCTCAGAGTTCGAAAAATACCAACAACCAAAAGAAGTGATCTGTCTGTCTGTCTGTCTGTCTGTCTGTCTGTCTGTCTGTCTGTCTGTCTGTCTGTCTGTCTGTCTGTCTGTCTGTCTGTCTGTCTGTCTGTCTGTCTGTCTGTCTGTCTGTCTGTCTGTCTGTCTGTCTGTCTGTCTCATTTTGGAGGAATTGTGTCTCTAAGATAATATTTTTATGTTCAGTCATGTCATAGACTTGTTGCCAAATAACCTAGTCAATTAATAGAAATTCAAAATGAACTAATATTATTCATGAAATAGCAAAATGCTGTGAGTGTTGAGTATAAACATAATGTTTAATTGTCAAATTTTACACTGGTGATTGAGCTGGTTTATTATATTACACTACATTCTGTTAAACATAATTAATCTTAATATCTTAATAGCTGTGGGTACTAATGGACACTCAGAGCCTTGATGAGGACAGCAATTTGATTTAGTGTTTCTTAGTGTTCAAAATTAGTTTTTACTGTAAATAATACATTTTAGTGATCTTAACAATTGCATTCTGGAAATGGTAGTAGTTAAAAGCGGAGTGATTTGCAGAACAAACTAAAACATCCAAGTACGCAGAGAAAAGGTGGTCGTGTTTCTGTTGCTCCTCTAACCTCAGGGTCTGCTTTGTTTTTGGTAACTATTTCATTTTTGTTGTGAAATTTTTTTCCCGTCACATGGAAAATAATCTCTACTTTTAGCTTTTATGAAGCGGTGCATTTATTAAGTTGGTTGTGAGATGTGTGATGTGCCATTTTGACAGAACAGCCAGTAGACATAAGAACATAATTTGCTCATCATGCTGGACAAATCAGGGGCACGCCAGCTTCAATCAGTCACGTGGCGTGGTAGTTCCTCTGTTCTGTGTGTCATTTGACATCAATGAACATTGACAGGAACACAATAGAAAATGTTTCTGATAGCTTTTACGGCATATACTGTGTGAGTTCATATATATCAAAAGGTTCATCTTCATATTATGCAGACGGGGTAATGAAACGCTGGCGAACACCTCGTGCACTTTTGCAAGGCTGAGCGTTGCGGAGCTTGACAGCTGGGTCTTTTGTTCTTTCTCTCGCTGTCTCTCATTGCATCCTGTCCACTCATGTGACAGACAGAGAAACAGTCATAAAGACAAGATAATTTTATTTCCAATACTTTTCCTGTCAAGATTAATTCAAAGTGCTGTGAACTCCAGGCTGCCTGGATATACAAGTAACAGTCATTCTGAACCAGCTTTTAGCCCATTCTCTTTTAACAAAAAAATTATAATAATGCAGCACTGCATCTCCCTAAAACAGCTCAGCAAACACTGCCCTTATGCTCTGGTCCGACTGATAGTAATATACTAATGTTGTCTGCCGGCTCTTGCTGACATTAACAAGATATGCCTTTCAAATATCATGGCCTTTGGGACTGGGTCATAGTAACTATTTAAAGAAGGTCAGGACTTTATGATAGTGTGGCTCACCAGAGTGATAACTGAGAATAGAGCGGTTCTTAGTTGCTTTGCTGCAGCTTATTTTATTCCTGTCGTCACTCAAGGCTACTGAACAGATGTGATGTACACACACAAACACACTCTGGATAACTGGCTTACAGTACCTCTGTGCTGTGTGGTGTTAGAGAAGAATGAATGTGTAAAACGTTGAAGTACTTCTGTCTGAGGGAAGGCCAAGAAAACGTGAGACTTGATCAGTCGTGTGAGTTACATCTGGTAGCTGCCCTTCAATGCAGTAAATTGTAAATATAATACCACAATATGGAATGGTAATACCCAGACATTACAGGGAAATACTAGAAAAGTGCCTTATTTGAATGATTAGCCTGAGAAAGTCTGTATTATTGAGTTTGTGAATATAGGTTTTACCATTTAGGAAAGAGAAATACAAAACAAAGCATTTTGCTCACTTTTCTAAACTGAAATCTAGATTTTTATAGTTTGCTGTGATGAGACTGATTGAAAAAAATGTGCATCAAATAGTGTAAACAGTTTACTGTACTGTACAGGACATAATCACAATAAAAGCTTGCATATTCAAGAGATGGACATAAGTGCCATCCTCTGGCCTCAGCTTATGTCCCACCTTTCACCCAACATGTAAAGCCTGCTCCACCCTCCTCCCTGAATATTCATAGCTGTGTGTATAAAATGCTGATGCCGAGACCACAGTGCGGGTGCTTCTCTTGCTGTGTATCTGGGCCTCACTGTTTACACTCTCCCAGACTCAGAGTGCTGAACTGCTAGAAAATCGTGTCACCATGTCTAAGCCCTTATCTGACCATGATAGGAAGAAACAGATTTCAGTGCGAGGCCTTGCCGGTGTTGAGAACGTCGCAGAGCTGAAGCAGAACTTCAACAGACATCTCCACTTTACATTGGTCAAGGACAGAAATGTGGCAACCCGGAGGGATTACTACTTTGCTCTTGCCCACACGGTGCGCGACCACTTGGTTGGCAGGTGGATCAGAACCCAGCAGCACTACTATGAGAAAGATCCCAAGGTAAATTCTGCTGATCACCACATCAACACGTGATGAATGCAGACTCCCATGATTGCACATATTCTATGAAGAAATTAATGCACTGGTGCAACGCAGCTTAAAATTGCTGTTTCAACATAAAAAGCATGTAATGTAAGAGCTGCTGCACACCCTGAAGATATTTAAATAACACTGTTTCTTTATGGCAATTTGCATTCTGTACCTTAACTTTGAATCTCGCACGTTTTAAAATCTCAAGTTCTATGCATTTTTGTTTTTAACTATAAAGGCAAATGCTGGTGCAAAGTAACTATATGCATTCACTCATTTTCATTTATATATTTATTCAAGGCTTATAGAACTAGCATTTTTGAATTTAATATGAGGAGTCAACTTGTGTGACCCCTTCATAAGTGTCCTGGAAATCTAAATCACTACTGCTGAATATTATCAAAGCAAGCTCCACCTCAAGCACTGCGAGAAGAGCTGGTTGTAACATCAAGTGAAGCAAATCACAGAGCTCCTTTTGGACAATTTAGAGAATATTTTAAGCCTGTACTTTTACTTAACTATTGATTATAGGACTTGCGCTTAATTTCAGTGTGGAAGTTTGTGTTAAGTAAATATAATGATGTGAACACTTCATCCAGCTCCCAGAGCTGAACATTCGGCTGCACTTCTAACAATCTGACGTTAGTATAATGTCAAGTCATGACATTTAAACTTCATCTGAGGTTCTTAGCACTCTGCCGGTATGCTGCCCTGATTATAGCGTGTTGAAACATTAAACCTTCACAAGACCTTGTGTTCTTGTCCTGTCTGACCATAGAGCATGCAGACCCCCACTCAGGTCACATGACCACATGCCTCCAAGGGCATCTGAGCTCATGGCAGTTTCAGTAAAGCTATAGCTCACCAACCACGGTGTGTTGAAGCAAAGGCTGCAAAAAAACCTAAAAGTAACACTAAGAAGTTGGCACGCCACAATAAAGTAGTTAAACTGCAAACTTCACCATATTATTGCTTGAAAATGTCGCACAAAACGGTATTGATTTACAGTTTTTAAGCCAGTAACATAATGAAAATCTTCTTTCATTCATTTTGCTTTGTGCAAAATCAAATGTTCTTTGCAAGATTAATAACCCCATTAAACACAGCCAGAGATGTTTTTTTTTACCCCCTTTTCTAACAGAGAAAGAAACCCTCTCTCTTCTTCTCTGCTCACTTTGTATGGTAGAGTCCTTAGCATTAATGTCAAATCATTAATCAAAGGATGGAGACTGAAAACAACAAATCTATGAAAACATTTCTTGTGGGGTTGATTGAGTGCAACTGACTCTGAAACAATCTGACACCTTGGGCTGGTGGTCAACACCGAAAGGTCAAAGGTGAATCGGATACTGGTCCAACCAGAAAGCTGAAGCAGAGGGGACATTTACGCTTAACGCAGCGATTTGCTGGACAACAAATTGTAATGTTGTTATTGCAAAAGAAAAGAAGATAAGATTTCCAAAAATGACTGTGCAGATTATTAAAAAAAAAAGTCCAGATCAGCATAATCAAATGAAGCAAAGACTAAATCTAGGCACGATTTGAAACATGCTGTGATGTATAATTGAAGAAATCCTGTTCGCTACATAAGAATAAGGCTCAGTCAGCTGTATTCGCTGTTATTGCACACATCTTTCTGAACCATCTTTGTAATCTCCATAAATGAACTCAACAATGAAAGGCCACCAAGCTCTGGTTGACCTTTACAGTGACCTCAACATGGGCTATTTCTGGTGTTATGTAATACCTAAAGAAATCTGCTCCCCAGTCCCCTCCCTCCAACTGCCTCCCCGCCTCTGCCTGTGTTCGACCTTCCATATCAGAGGAGGAAAGGAAAAAAAATCTAAATGGCAAAGGCTAAACACAGGTTCAGGTGGCATATGTATGTGCAAAGCTAAAGCTTTCTTTGACAGTTTGAGGAGGGTGTCAGTCATTGTGACATTTGGGATTGAATTTCAGATATGTGTGGTTTCAGTGCTAAAAGTGTACCCGCCACACAGCTGCATACACTTTACTGTAAACCTGGTTATGCAATCCCACTACAGTGTCTCCAGTGTTCCCCAGTCCAACAGATGGACACTGTTGGTTTGCTCTGTGGAACAAAGGTGACATCAGATGTCTCTTTTCTTCCTGAACTGTAGCGCGTGTACTACATTTCCCTTGAGTTCTACATGGGCCGTACCCTCCAAAACACCATGGTCAACCTCGCTCTGGAGAACGCTTGTGATGAGGCCATGTACCAGGTGAGCCAACAGCACTTCATTTTCTTATACGTTTTCCAACAAAAACAAAAAGAGAATAAAAAATATGCTGCCTTCTAAAAACCCCCTATTATTTTGTGTTACGCTTGTCCTCTGTAGTTGGGGCTGGACATGGAAGAGCTGGAGGACATGGAGGAAGATGCTGGTTTGGGAAATGGTGGTCTTGGCCGCCTCGCTGGTGAGCACCAGTTTACCCTTCATAATAAATACATTTTTGTTAACGTTGCTGGCTGAATATTACAGCACATTGTTTTATATTTGAGGTTTAATGTGCACTTTCATGTGGTCTCCCTGGCTTTCAGCCTGTTTCCTGGACTCCATGGCCTCATTAGGCCTGGCTGCCTATGGTTATGGCATTCGCTATGAGTTTGGCATCTTCAATCAGAAAATCATCAGTGGCTGGCAGGTCAGAATGGCTTCATTTTAGTCTTCATACCTTTCTTTCCGCGAAGAGGAATAGCTGTTAGTTATTCTTTTTATGCACATTAGATCACCTGCATGATGAGTTCCTGCCGTCATTACCATGACCTGTCATTTTTCTATATCTGGCTGAGCTCAGAAGCCACTTGCCTAATGAGTGTTTGTCTCCTTCAATATAAATGTCTGCTATTATCCAGGTTGAGGAGGCGGATGATTGGCTTCGCTATGGCAACCCCTGGGAGAAGGCACGTCCTGAATACATGCGTCCAGTTCACTTCTACGGCAGGACTGAGCATTGCCCTGATGGTGTCAAATGGGTGGACACCCAGGTGAAAATATGTTCTGACACTAATAGAAATTAATGATAGTTAATAGCATGTCAGGTGCATATATAATTTCTGTCTCCTCCTGTGATAATACTGACAGGTAGTACTGGCTTTGCCATATGACACCCCTATACCGGGCTACAGAAACAACTACGTCAACACCATGAGGCTGTGGTCTGCAAAGGCACCCTGCGATTTCAACCTTAAAGACTGTATGTGTCTGGCAAAGATTGTCCTTTTTATAATCCTGCAGTTAAATGTGTATGGGCTTGGGCTAATTGAGTTTTTCTAATATTCTTCTTCTTTTTTTTAGTCAATGTTGGTGGCTACATTCAGGCTGTGTTGGATAGAAATTTGGCTGAGAACATCTCCCGTGTGCTCTACCCCAATGATAATGTAAGAAAATATAATTGTTTTACTATCTAACCCACCAGAACTGCACTCAGAGACCGACAGACCGCATGTTAGGCAGAATAATAGGACACAGATCAAGGTGATAGCTGTATGGAACGGAGCTGAGACTCCAGCATGACTGGACAGGCCTCATTAGTTGAGAAACAGACATCAGTAACATCCGCCCCGATTTATCCCTATTCCCTTTGTTTTAAGATAGAGCCAATGTATCTTATTTATATCATCTTTCCTTTCTTTTTTTTAACCAATGTGTCCCAACTTCCCTCATGAAGGTTTTGTTACTAAAGTCAAACGTTCCACTGCCTCCTATGGGTTTACTCAAAAAATTATTACAAATTTCTAAATACTTCTTTTAATTTTACAAAAGCTAGTTGATTATGAAAAACCTTTCTGATGAATACATTACAGGAGCTTACTTTAACATTCACAAGTAACAACAACAACTGTGTCTTTCATCAGTAATTACCTACATAATATTACATAAGCCGTTTTTAATATTGGTGTCTGACTATGAATTTTCAAAGCTGAACTCAGGGAACATGTTCCGTTATTTCAGGCCATGTTATGGTACTGATATTCATTTTTTATTTTAGTATTGTCCAGTGATGATCTTTTCATGTACAGCGTTGGTAATAGTAACTTATGACCACTAGACCACATACCAAGTATAAGTCTATGCAGAATAATGAATAAATGTGTAAATATGTGACTTCTTTGCTCAGTTCTTTGAAGGGAAGGAGCTCCGTCTGAAGCAGGAATACTTTGTGGTGTCTGCCACCCTGCAAGACATCATTCGCCGTTTCAAGGTCTCCAAGTTTGGATCCAGGGAGGTTGCTCGCACAGACTTTTCCAAACTGCCTGACAAGGTGAAGTAGAGAAAATCAACTAAAATAGTTAAAAGCGGAAGTTTTTCTATGAAGCTCTGAGTCTGCATGAAGATGCTTCTGATCAATAGGCTGTAGATGGAGTTTATTGTGATTTGCACAACAGCTGAAATGAGCAGTATCTGCTAAATTCCTCATGGTATTTTATATAATCCCACGGAGACTTTTTAAAGATGTTCTGCATTTCCAGGTTGCCATCCAGCTGAATGACACTCACCCAGCCATGGCCATCCCTGAACTGATGAGGGTTCTTGTTGATGAAGAGAAGCTCTCATGGGACAGCGTATGGAAGAACACTATCGACTAGTTAACTTATAACTTATTTTAGTTTTAAATAGAACTTCAAATTCTTTAAGTATTTGGAATAGGAAGTTACTATTGTTCATTCTGAGGCAGATTGAAAGTAATCTTATTGTGAACATCTAATTGTTGGACACAGCATTCCTGATTTAGATCATGCTGCTAGACTACCAGGGATTGCAGTGGAAATTAGTCACAGGGGGGCTTGTCCTGCTCTGCAAACCTCTCTTCTTCTGCTGATGTTCAGGCTTGGAACATCTGTGTACGCACATGTGCCTACACCAATCACACAGTCCTTCCCGAGGCTCTGGAGCGCTGGCCAGTTGACCTGTTCGCTCATCTGCTGCCCCGTCACCTGGAAATAGTCTACGAGATCAACCGTCGCCACCTGGAGGTTAGTGCCGCGCATTGCAACTGGTATTATCTCTGTTGTGCTGCGTGTAATGGAGCACTCTGGCTCCTTCATATAACGTATAACACACAAAATCAATGTTTATTGTGAATTTCATCATTAGAGTTTGTTAAAAAACATTTCCCACTATGTATATCTGCCCGTCAGAAAAGACAAGATACATATTGAAAGGGGTAAAATAAAATGAAATGATATCCAAGTGAATCAAGTACAAATTTAGGATGGAAAAGATAAAGAAAAACAAAAACAAAAAGAAGAATGTGAACAAATCCAATATGTGATGTACTTGTCTTACTATGATAGCTTTTGTAGAAAGAGACAGCAGAAAAACCTGTTAAAATGCAAGGAATGCCTTTAAAGATTGGCACGCTGTGATGCACAAGTCAAAGAACAAAATGGTGTGTCTTGGTTTTCATTTTTAACATCTGTCAGAAATGAACTCCCACGTTTCTTCTGAAAGGAGACAGAAATATTTTTGACATGAGGTGGTGGGCAGATCTGCACAATAAATGCAATTCCATCAAAAAGACTTGTCTTCTTACACTATAATAGAAAAGCCCCTGTTGCTGGTAGCTTGATAGTGTTTAAGCAGAACTGTGCTGACCTTTTGTGCTGTGTATGTGTGAGAACTGACTTTAATGTACAAAGCAGAATGATATGCATAAAAAAAACCAACAACAAATAATCATGTGTTTCTCTTAACTTTGCAGAGAGTTGCTGCCAAATATCCAGGGGATCATGATCGTCTTTGCCGCATGTCCCTCATTGAGGAAGGTGGACAGAAGAGGATCAACATGGCTCATTTGTGTATTGTGGGTTCTCATGCTGTGAATGGTGTTGCCCAGATACACTCTGACATCCTCAAAGCTACCATGTAAGTCCCCAAAATAAACAACATTTTGCCTGGAAATCGTGGTTAACGTGATTACCACCAGACCACAATGCAAAGAGTACGTGCAGGGTACAAAGGTATATCTGCATCATAAATTACTCAGCTGATGCTATTCCATAGGCTGCTCATGATCTACTGTATATGTCCTGAAGCGTGGTATGCTTTCCTCTGGCAACAGTTTCAAGGACTTCTATGAGATGGAGCCACATAAATTCCAAAACAAGACCAACGGCATTACTCCTCGCCGTTGGCTGGTTATGTGCAACCCAGGGCTGGCTGAGGTCATCGCTGAGGTCAGCTGTGTGCCAAACACACAGAAAGCACAAGGCTGATGTTTAGGTCACACATAGCAATGAACCACAGCTTGTGTTCAATATTCCGTATCATCTCTTTGCTCTTTAGAGAATTGGTGAAGACTTCATTCGTGATCTTGACCAGCTTCAAGGTCTCCGCAAATTTGTGAACGATGATGCCTTCATCCGTGATGTTGCCAAAGTGAAACAGGTGAATAATAGATTATTTGGTGTGGATTTGATGTGAGTTTGATGTTGAAGAGCAAAATCCTCTGGGACATAACTTACAGAACCGCTTTTTCTGCAGTGATCATTTTCTAATCTTCCATGGACAGAAAAAAACAGATGTCTCTGCACTGGTAGTCAACAAACTGTCATCACTCCATTTTGGTGGAAAGAAAATAAGTATTTTAGTGAATTCTCAGCATCCTTCCTTGCCTTTTGTCCCTGAGACATCCAGAGTGCAGTGCTGTACATGGTAAAGCACCCAGACAGAGATGAGCACCATCTGGATGTCAGTCTGGCAGGAGTGTGTGGGCTTACCTCAAGGCCTCCAGCACAATGCGCTGTGACATCTGACCCATGCAACTTTCAGCAGTCCACACTTTCATTCTGCAGTGCCTGGATCTCAGGCACCTGGACCACCTGCTCAACTCTGTGCCATTTGCACTCACACACTATTTCAAAATGCAGTTTTGGTACATCTATAGATATGACAGAGACAGCGCTTTACATAATGAACTCAGACAGTGGCAGATGATTCCTTACCATTCTTAAGATCCATCTGGACGCTTTTCAGCTTTTTTACTTCTCTAGAAAGCCCCTAGAGACAACTTGCATTGTAATAGACGGTATATGAAATAAAAATTAATTTAACTGAATTTTTATTTTTTTTATTTTCTCTGTCTCTTTCTTTGATTAAAAGGCAATTACAAGTCATACACCCTTGGCCCACAGCCTTCCTTAAGCCTCAGTGGCAACAGTCAGTGCTGATGCAAAGGCATTGTTGTGTATTGTTTTCCTGCAGCCTCATTGGGCGTTTTCACAGCACATGCAATTATTTAATACGTCGGCGTTCTCTTTTTGACATGAAATCAATTCTTTGATCGTGTAGGAGAACAAAATGAAGTTTTCTGTGCACTTGGAGGAGCACTACAAGGTGAAGATCAATCCCAACTCCATGTTCGACATTCAAGTCAAAAGAATCCACGAGTACAAGAGACAGCTGCTCAACTGTTTGCACATCATCACCTATTACAACCGTAAGTTCCAGTTTAGAAAGCTCTGCAGGTTTTTAAAGCCCAGTCCTGTTCTTTTACATTATATTCCAATTTTTTTAAATGTCTCAATATCACCACCAGGCATCAAGAAGGAGCCCAACAAACAGTGGACCCCAAGAACTGTCATGATTGGTGGAAAGGTGTGTATTTGAATGGAAAAGGTGGCTGTGAGCTCCATTTAACGGCATCCATCTAATGTCTCTAACACCACCTGTCTGCAGGCTGCTCCTGGATACCACACGGCCAAGATGATTATCCGTCTGATTACAGCTATTGGTGAGGTGGTCAACAATGATCCCGTGATTGGTGACCGTCTGAAGGTCATCTTTCTTGAGAACTACAGAGTCACACTTGCAGAGAAAGGTAATCACCAAATCAATGAACAGCATAAAACGCTGAGACAGAATGCATATTAGAATCATCAACCTTCTTGTTCTGCTATCCCTCAGCCATCCCTGCAGCAGACCTGTCACAGCAGATTTCTACAGCCGGCACTGAGGCCTCTGGCACGGGCAACATGAAATTCATGTTAAACGGCGCTTTGACCATCGGAACCATGGATGGAGCAAATGTAGAGATGGCAGAGGAGGCCGGCGAAGGAAATCTCTTCATCTTTGGCATGAGGGTGGACGACGTTGATGCACTTGACAGGAAAGGGTACAGAGTGACTTTTCATCTTTCAGTTAGATTTTGCTTCATATAATAAATACATACTAAAATATTATCTTACAAGCTGTAAAATAATTTGACACCAACAGACTCCCATAGGGAGACTATACTGAGAGAAAGGTTGATCCTTTACTTGTGCCACCATAGTATGTATTATCTTTGCATGGAAGACCATAATCATCAGATTTGTTTGGGTAAATGCCTCCAGGATAAGCCAACTGTCAAGACTTTTTTAAATCAATGCTGTAATGCCCATGTGCTCTGAAAATCAAGCTACGGTGCAGTTTTGTATTGGTTTGGGTAATAATGCTCCTTGACTCAGATGGTTGATCCACACGCGCTGAAGTTTTCCACACCCTACAATGTGTCTGGGGAAACCGGTGCTATTTCAGTATCTGCTTGACTGCTCCTATGAAAAGGCCAGATATTTGAAATGCTCGTCTCCCTGAAAGCGGATATTTTTTATTTTTGCTTTTGCATAGGTATTGTGCTGAAGAGTACTACAACCGGATCCCTGAGCTCAAACAGGCTATTGACCAGATTGCCGGAGGCTTCTTTAGTCCAAAGCAGCCTGATCTGTTTAAAGAAATTGTCAACATGCTGATGCATCATGACAGGTGCGTACACATGCAATGTAAGCACACTTGGGCCTGAAAATGGGAATTTGTGTAAAAACCTTCATGCTGGTGCATGTCAGAAAAAATGCTCAAACATGCCACCATATGTACTGATACTGAAACATCAATGTGTCTTTCTTCATTTTATCAATTGCCTTTTTTTCTCTTCAGGTTTAAGGTCTTTGCTGACTACCAAGACTACATTAAGTGCCAGGAGAAAGTCAATGCTCTTTACAAGGTTTGTATTGAAAGCAAATTATTTATAAATTACATTTAGTATGATATGAATAGTATTAGTTCTTGTTTTATATTAACTAATTAATCACTTTGTCTTGGTAGAACCCCAAGGAATGGACCAAGAAGGTTATCCACAACATTGCTGGATGTGGCAAGTTCTCCAGCGATCGTACCATTGCTCAGTACGCTCGTGAGATCTGGGGTATGGAGCCCACACTCGAGAAACTGGCTTCC
Organism: Xenentodon cancila; assembly: GCA_014839995.1. Taxonomy (NCBI): domain Eukaryota; kingdom Metazoa; phylum Chordata; class Actinopteri; order Beloniformes; family Belonidae; genus Xenentodon; species Xenentodon cancila. The sequence goes on along the minus strand of CM026213.1, from coordinate 27,380,088 downwards.
CCTGATGTGAAGTAACAAACTGTCCACCTGAAGCAACACGGTCAACTTTCTCCACACACTTAAAAGCCGTTAGAACCAACGTGACTCTTTAAGAAGCCTCCACAAGCCTACATGCATTACAGTTTCTGTCACATGCAAGCGTTTGGAACATTTACATTTTCTGTACTTCCACATTCACGATATAGGTTACAGAATGGTGTTGTAAAACCTTTGGCCTAATCACCAGTGGTAACGGTAAGAGATAGTTACAAACAGGAACTGCTATTTAGCTGTTATAAAATTAATAAAATGTGGCTTCGTTGTGGGCTTTTGTACATTTATTGGTGGTATTTTTCTTTTCTTTTTTTTTTTTTATTCAAGAATATAAACTCTTGTATTTTCAGTCAGACCCCTAATAAAATGTGTCTTAAATACCACAAGTGACCAGAGTGACCTTTTGCCACTGTTTCAGCTATGAATTGAACATTGTAAAACAGAAAAGGGATTTGCACAAAATGCACTTTATAAAAATGCACATTTATAAATTTAAATAAGAAAAAGGGAACTTTAAATGTGGGGTGGGGTGGGGAGTATTTACCCCGTAATGCTAAGCAGTTACCATTACTTTGTAAATGTGTGAGATTGAATGTATATCAGTATGTTCAGGACCCTGCAAAGGATAGAACAGACAGAAAATGTATAGATGGATAATAGGTTCAGGGATCGTTTGGATACAGATTTAATTTACTATCTTAGCTATTCACCTAAACATATTTAATTGACAGTTATGTGAATGAATTGGACACTGGAAGCTTTTAGCCTCACTTTGAAGGCATTCATATATAATATGGAGAAAGGATTTTACAATTTAGAGACATTTAAGAGCAACGTTTTGAATAAAATGTTTGCCAGTGCATACACATTTATGGATCTTACTGTACATATTGCTGGTTTTATATCATGTTGCAGAAACAGTCCCCTTTGACTTGCTCCAAGATAGATGCAGGCTGAGTATACACTCATACCATCATAGCGTCAATCGGTTTAACCAACATGACATGCAAGGTTACAATGACAACTACTTTTTACTCATAAGGGACAATAAAAAAAGAAAAAGAAAAAAGGTCCATGATGATGGTGCAAAATTGATTGTTGAAAACCACAGGAAACGCAGTCCTTTTACAAAAGTCGTATCTGCACCAAAAAACACAGGCGTGTGTTCGTCTGATGTGCGGGTTGCAGCTGAGAAACCAACTGAAGGAAGAGTTGCTAATTAAACAAGAAAAGAATTGTTTAAGTTCACTATTTCTCTTAATTTTTCACATTAGAGTGCAAGTTAATCAACACAAACTGTATGAATTAGAAAACATGTATTTTCTAAGGATAAGGGCTAAATGAAACAAAAAGGGGATAAGAAGAGATATATTAAGTGAAGCACTACAAAAGAAAAAAAAACAAGGAATCAACGTGTTTGATAAAGAAAAGGTTTAATGGTGGCCTAAATGTCAACATTGGGACAAGATCCAGTTTCAAAGAGGACCGTATTTTTGGTACTGTGTTGATGAGGGCAGCACTTCAGTGAAGGGATGCAGCCAGAGGCGATTAAACTTAATGCTTGCTGTTATTGCAGGATGCTCCTGATAACATCGGAAACATCCTGAAAGGTTACATTTAGAGAAGTCCAGTCCTCCAGCGTCAGTGGACATGGTATAAAAGACTTATAACACACACATCTATGCATAATTGGTATTCTCCTGATTTTATATCGGAACCACCGCAGCAATAAACGTGGACCACTTATGTCAAGGTTTGTCCAGGAGGGGGTGTTGTCTGACTTCATCCTAAAATATCTCAACGGAGAGTCCATAAATGATGTGTAGCCTATCTTTGTGTTTGTGTGTAATGTATGTAAGATATACATTCACATACGAAGTCAAGTATGGACACATATGCCCAAACCATCACTAAACAATGTGTCATATTGAACATATGACAGTCCAGTCAAACTGATGTTTTACATATAAGATAACAATGCCGATTCTTAGTTGTTGTTTTTTATTTGTCATGAAATCTAGCTTCTTCTCGTAATTTTGAATCACCTTGTTATTGAACTGTGCTATGCAAATGAACTTGCATTAATTTGGAATATTTGAATAATCAAAATAACACAAAGCTTTAACAAATGTAAAAGTAGAAGATAATGTGATTTATGTAACAATCATGTAAACAGAGTGTCATGTAAACCATACAACTTTTGCTATTTGGAAAAAAGCAGAAAATATAATGATTACACCACAAAAATGCCTCGTGTGATATTTTTGTGTGACATCATTTATGGGGACAAGAAAGTGAACCATCTGAAAGCAATGATGAGTGCACAATAATCAGAGGTTGGGGAATAAGTGACACTTGAGTGTGCTAAACCTTTTCCAGAAACAATGGACTGTCTTTCATTATTGACACCGTCAGTTTCTGTCAGAGAATAATGATGAATTAATGACATATATTTGTCAATGCAAATTTGCAAAGCACTTGGGTTTTTCAACATTGGTGCCATATAATAGTGAGGAAAAGATTCACGAAGTCTATGGAAGTCTAGGTACTTAAAAGGCTGAGGTGGAAATTTGTAGACACGTTACCTTGGAGCATGTTGGAAGCAGTATGTGAAAAACACTCTTTACTGCTTTCACAAGAGAAACTGAAGAAGCATCACTTATATATATGCTGCTGAAGGACATGCTCACTCTCAAATAAAGAAAAGATAAATAAGCTAAAGAATGAACACTTATTCCTAATATTATTAATATATATATATATATATATATATATATATATATATATATATATATATATATATATATATATATATATATATATATATATATATATATATATATATATATATATATATATATACGCCAGACAATACCACTCTTCATAACCCTATGGGTGATGTTTATGCACTATGATCACTCTGCAGTTAAAATGACTGATCACAACTTTCAAGAGGATGTCTCAGCAAAGTTATTCCCAGAGTCAGACTGTGCAGAGCTTCAAGACAGTGATTATAACCCAGACGCTCAACAAACCTCATTTAGCATGTTCAATTCTAACGTCCTAGCTGTTGGTATGACGTCAAGACAGTGCACGCTCTGGAAAGATTTCCACAGCTTCACAAAGCCACACATGAAGCAACTGATAGCGTTTAAAAAAATAAATCTAAATATTTGTTTTGTATCATGACAAAAGGTCAAAGAGTTGTATGTAAACTTAAGTTAAAACGACCGCTAGCAGAGCAAGGGGCACAAGGGGAAAGCATGTGTTAAGTGACTGGCGTCAACGTGATCACAATATTTGTTTAGAGTGAATGGGTTTACGGGTGTAATAAACTGTAAGATAACTCATTTAGTCAAGGCTTGTTAAGGTGAACAAGTTCCAAAGTTCAAACATACATCAAACCTAAGACACGGTTTTAATTGCAGTTTTTTTTTTTTTTTACACAGTACACCTTTACAAGTCTGTCAAGTGTGTATTCCAAGAAGACCAGTGTGTGACCAGTGTCCACTGAGAGCTGATTTAATGACAAATACAGAGGTATTTGAAACAATCCTGTTTAAACATTTGCAACAGGTCTAGCAAACGATCTGTAATGTCCCTTAGGACAAATAGTTCTTCAGAAGTGCATTTGAAGAACGAGGCACATACAGAGACATCTGTTTAAGAGCTGCATATGTCTCGAGGATTAAGGTCACGTATTTGTCTCTCTCACCTGCAGCAGATAGAGTTTTCAGGTAGTTATTTTTCTTGCCTCATCAAATGCCTGTCAGCCAGCAAAATTTGATTAGGTCTTCATTAGTGAGCGCTTGCTGTGCTCGCACTGCGCTCGCACTGCGCTCCATTTCCTCCTCTGTGGGCATCTTCCTTGCTCTGACAAAGTTGTCTAGTTGTGTTGTTTTCTGGAAGTCGTAGGTATAGACCATGGCTCGTACAAACCCAAACAAAAACAGCAAAACAAAACTATTCATTTCTTTGCAGAATGTGTAAATCCAAAATAACTCATAGTTTTTGATTTATTCTTGGCAATTTTATTTTATTTGCGCTTGCAGCACATTGAAAAAAATATTGAGGGGGACAATTTAAGGCTAATAAGGAGGTGAAATAAAATAATAGGGTTATTTTAAGACAGGTCTGGTACAAAAGCATTATACATCATCAAAGTCTTGGAGGAGCACAGATGGACAGGTCATTGTATAACATTATTAAAAAGTTAGAACTGTGTATAAAGAGTAAGCCCACAAGCCTAAGCTAGACAGATTTAGGGCTAATAGGGTTACAAAATATATTAACAAATGAAATGAAGTTGATGGTAAAAAAACAAATACTTCAGATACATTTTTCTAAACGGTTTATTCTGTGATTTATGTGTTTTCTGCAGTTTTTCCACATACTATACCAATAAACGTGCACCTTCAGGAGTCAAACCATTATAAACCCTAAAATAAAGTTCATTCTGACAATATAAACCTTTCTCCGAATGGGGTGTCGCAGCTGAAAAAACTGAAATTGTATTGTTTTGCACTGCTGCACCTGCAGCCTCATTCGTTTTGGCATCTCATGCTGATCCTTACACAAGTGCACACATTCCTCATAACTAATCGCCAGGATGCAAACCAGGCAGAAATACATCAGATTATCGCTACAGATATTCCACAAACACAAGACAAATGTTAAAGTACAAAATATTGTGTAGAATTAACAAATCACTGAGTTGTAAAACCTGTTCTGCAGAACATTGTTCTGCCTCATAAGCCTTGGCCTGAACACATATCAGGACACTTGTTCCAATAAGTGACTGAGTGAAGAGTCAGAGTCACTTATTGACTGTACTTATAAAAGTCAGTTTTATGGAAAGAAGGACCAGAAACAAATTGAAAGTCAAAGATGTTAAAGTGCATTTGAATAGTAGACTATTGATCCCTCTAACTTAAGTTAATCACTTACTTTGTGTTTGTATAGTCCTGCTTGGTTGAATATCGCTTTTCTCTTGTTTAAATTTAATTAGAGAATTTCTGGATGAATAATGAGAATAATATTAAAGAAGGATAAAAACTTAATTTTTGCCCAGTTCACCTCACATGTAAGTATACACTTCTCTCTTTTCTCTCTCCTGCTTTCTCTCTCTCTCACACACACACACACACACACACACACACACACACACACACACACACACACACACACACACACACACACACACACACACACACACACACACTATCACATGCACAATACCTTGTATTAAGTAATCACTATGGGTAGGGACTGTGCCTGGGAGTAAAGAGGGATAAAAGCTGAGGATAGTCAGGCTTTCACTCTTGATGCTGGAGTTTATTTGCACTGAGACGGTTGGAGAAGATCTTGTTTCTGCACAGCAGCGACTCAGCACTCGAACCCAGTGTTCACAGAAAGAGCAGCTAATACCAGTGGAGGTTACACTACACGCCAAATAATCCAAAGTACAGAAAAGCTGGAGGAATTTGAGAGCTGATTAGACACCTAAACACACTGCAACAACAAGACTTTTACTTTTGATTTTCGTTTTTAACTTCTAAAGGACTTTTAAAAATCTTCTGTAGGATTTTATCTAAACTGGATGATACTGTGTGTGTTGTTTTTCACGGAAGGTTTTGCACTTTTTAGAACCAGGATATTATTTCATTCTAGGGAGATGATATGCAATGAGATGAGTCTAATTTAACAGGTAAGTGTGTCATATTTACTATTGTTGGATGTTTAAGATAAAAGTGCTCGGTGGTTAGTTTTATTGCAACACCTGTGTTTTCTCATTGCGGTCACAGATGCTGGACCAGCACACAGTTTTGTTGCAAATCCAAGCACTTTAAAGGACTCTGGGAGCCAACAAACAAAGCTAGTGCCACAGATATTAGGTCACACAGTTGTAATTTTCTTTCTACAAAAGAATGGCTTTTGGGGACCTCCTTGAGCAGGTGGGGAGCACAGGACGCTTCCAGGTCCTGCATGTGACCCTCCTCTCTATACCTGTCCTGATGATGGCCAGTCACAACCTGTTACAGAACTTTGTGGCCGCGGTGCCTCCTCACCACTGCAGCGCTCACACGAACGTCTCGCAGTCCCAGCTCAGCTCAGAGCAAGCTTTGCTCATCACAGTGCCGCTGGATGAAGCAGGGAAGCCTCTCAAGTGCCAGCGATATGTGACTCCACAGTGGCACCTCCTGGCTGAGAATGAGACTTCCAATTTAGAGATGCTTGGAGGGGCTGAGGAAGACATGGACGTCAGCTTGGAGGAATGCAGAGATGGATGGTCCTATCAGATGGTTGACAGGACCTCTACGGTCATATCTGATGTACGCCCACATTCTTCATCAGCATGCAGATGTTTACATTCTGTTTTGTGATGTTTTAACTCATCTTCCTATTTTTGTTAGTGGGACTTGGTGTGTGACGTGCGCTCTTTGAAGCAGATGGGACAAACCGTCTACATGGGAGGTGTGCTTGTGGGGGCTTTCATCTTTGGAGGCCTTTCAGATAGGTAACATCTAAGTCTCGACAGTTAGACGTTAATGTTTCTTCTACATCTAGTCTAAGCAACACTTGAATGTTAATGGTAGATGCCGGCATTAGTCATTAAGGAGTATTTTTTTTGTTTTTTTTTACATATAATGTTTTATAGACATCACATTTCTCTCCTAGGTACGGCCGGCGCATCCTCCTGCTCATTTCTAACCTGCTCATGGCAGTGTCAGGAACATGTGCTGCTTTCTCATCCTCCTTCTCGCTCTTCTGCTTCTTCCGGTTCGGTTGTGGCATGGCTGTGTCCGGCCTGGCACTCAACACCCTCTCCCTCAGTAAGACAATCAGATGAGTCAAGTAACATTGGCTGGAACTGCTAAAAGAACACGGAACCCTAAAGATAAATAAATGAACTAAACGCTTACCTGGGCTATGTCCTTCCAAATTCATGCAGCAACTTTGTGTGACAACAAAAAACAAACTTCTCACTTGTGAATGATTCTTCTGTGTCACTCTTCTTTACGTTCAATGTCTAACTCTGCAGAAGTGAAGAGAAGCTTTCATCAAAATGCAATAACGATGAGAAGGACATAAAAGTAAATGAAAAAAGAGGAACAAGTACTGATCAGTATATACACAATTAATTGTTTTAAAATGAATATTTTTTTACCTTTAATAAACTTTGAGTAGAAGAGGGGGATGAGTATAGAAACTGGGTAAGAGTAAGGAAAAATTAAGTGATAAAATAAGTGACTTGTATAAATATGAATGAAAAATAATTATAAAAATATAAAAAATATTTTATCTTAATAATAATATGCAAATATCTACATCAAATAAAAATATTATTTTAAATATATATTCATAGTTATTTATCAATTAATCTTTTTGCAACCTTTTCACTCATTCCTCTGCTTAGTTCCTCACGTGTTTAATGATTTATGCTTTTTTGGGGTGCTACAGATTCATAGATGAAAACAGGGTGCTTACTTTTATTAAGTTTCTCTCGCTTTGTATGTTGTTCAACTCCAAGTTGTAGAGTGGATTCCCACCCGTGTGCGGACGGCCACGGGCACAATAACAGGCTACTGTTATACGGTGGGACAGTTGATCCTGGCAGGCCTTGCTTACTTCATCCGGGACTGGAGGTGGTTAACCCTCGCTGTATCACTGCCCTTCTATGTCTTCTTCCTTTTCTCATGGTGAGAAGCAGTTCATTTGACAAAAGCAAGATGCAGCAAGCGTTACTGAACAATGTTTAAAGTTGAGAATATTTGGTGTTTAAATATATAGATCCATTCACAAATACACCTAACAAATATATTTTTTACAGGTGGTTTCATGAATCTTCAAGATGGTTGGCACTGAATAATAAACCTGAACAAGCTGTGAAAACTCTTCAGAGTGTTGCTAAATTTAATGGACGGCATGAAGAGGGACAAAAAATAGATGTTAAAGTAAGTCAGCGTTGCTGTTTGGTACTCTTGCAACATGGACCTGTAGTTGTGCGTAGGGAAACTTTGAACTGAAAATACCCGTTGTTTCTGTAAAGATGCTTCAGGAGTCCATGAAGAAGGAGATGTCCAGTTCCCAGGGTTCCTACTCTGTCCTGGATCTGTTCCGAACACCAACAATGAGGATTATGACCATCTGCCTCAGTGCTGTCTGGTAGATGACACGCCTTCTGTTGTAAAATAAATAAATAAATAAAATCCGTGTTTAAATGGGGTATATTACATTAAAAAGAGTTAAATGGTCCAGCTTACTGTCTCTAATATTTCATATCCTGACTAGGATCTTTAACTTTTTGAAAAAGCAAATTCCCATTTCCCTTTTCCTTACATATGAAATGGGCATACGGTGACTCCTTTACACATCATCGATTAACCTGAAATGAATCCTTGCGTGTTTTACAGGCTGTCAACCAGTTTTGCCTACTACGGTCTTGCTATGGATCTGCAGAAGTTCGGCGTGGACTTCTACTTGATACAAGTGATCTTTGGAGCAGTCGACATCCCTGCAAAAGTTGTCATAACTGTGTCTATGAGTTTCATTGGACGCAGGCCATCACAAGCTGGTGCTCTCATCATTGCTGGAGTAACTATTTTGATCAACCTGCTGGTACCACTCGGTATGTGGGACAAGTGACACACTTGTTTGACTGCTTCACTGCTATGTAATTCTGCAAAAACAAGAGTGAACTGATGGATTTTTTTGTTTGTTTGACCTGCTTTCCTGTAGATAAACAGACTGTGCGAACCTGTCTGGCTGTGGTGGGCAAAGGCTGTCTTGCTGCATCTTTCAACTGCTGCTATCTTTACACTGGTGAGCTGTATCCAACCATTATTCGGTAAGTCTGCAAACTTCAAAGTCTGGAACCAGAATCTTTATATGGAAACAGGAGAAGAAAAAAAAAGGGTTTTTGCTGTAGATTAGCTCTGTGATGGAGCTCCACCCCCTTGTGACATTGAATGGGACTACAGCAGGTTTAAAAATGAATGAATGTAACCTTTCTAGTATGTCGTTTATTTTTCTGCTCTGCAGTTGTTGCTCAAGTACTAAGGTGTTCTGAGACATGAGAAAAAAAAAACACAGGTTAAAGGGGGAAAGATAAAGATAAAGAATAACCATTTCAAACAGAGCTGACTAACACCCAAAATCCATTGGGGCTAAAAAGTGAAGGGTCTTTTCAAATCTGTGAAATTGTCATTACATGAGCTTATTTTGTTACAGAGATGGTTTTAGAACCTCAGTTCTGCTAGAATTGGATTTAGTGAAATTTACTGGAATCTGAAACTGAAACGACAGACAAATGCACAACCAAAAAAACCCAACAACCAAATAAACTATCCATCCATCCATTATCTATACCCGCGTTATCCGTTTCCGGGTCACGGGCCAAATAAACTATTCAAACAAATGTCCTAATTTTCATATAACCTGAATTAATAAACACTAATTATTTTACTGCATCAGAGATGCACCTATCATAAGTTGTTATAGATCCCTGTTTAATTTGTTTGTATTGTTAAAGACATTTGATTGTCAAAGAACTGTTGAAATATGGCATGAAGCTATCAAAAAAACCAATATCACAAACTCCAATCACATCTAACCATTTGTGACGCATTTAACGCAATAAATGCAAAAAATGGCAAGACTAAAATTTCCCTTAAGTTTTAAACAAACAAATTGTATCAGAGGAAATAACAGTGTAGCTCTTTGAGGACACAATGCATCAGTTTGTTTATAGAGTCCACCAAGAGTCCACCTAATGTGGAGCCTGGTGGAGGTCATATCATGCTGTGGGATTGTTTGAAATGTAACTATTACCAGAGGAATTTTATAGTGAAATGTGTGCCGTTATTTCCAATGTAAATGAAACTGATATTACTGAGTAGTTACGGCTGTGTGACATTTCCCCTTCTCAGTCAGAACGGCATGGGATGGTCTTCCATGATGGCACGTGTAGGAGCAATGGTGGCTCCAATGGTGCTGCTCACTGGGGACTACATTTATTGGCTCCCAGGTCTCATCTATGGAGGAGCTCCAATCCTCTCTGGGGTGGCTGCAATATTTCTTCCGGAAACACTGGGCTCGCATCTTCCCGACACAATACAAGACGTGGAGGAGAGGTAAGTTTAAGCACTCATTTCACTGCTGTCAAAGCGGAAGGACTTTTAGGTTGGAATATATGATAATAAATTAAAACAGCATATTGCCCATTTATCAGGATTTATTCAGGACAAATGCAGACATACTTGGAAGAAGAGAAATAGAAAAGAAAAAAAAGATGTAATTGTATTTGCACTTTTTTGTTGAACACAGGGGATCCGAGAAAAGCTCCAACATGTCTCCAAAAGAAGCAATAATCTTGCAAGACACGCAGACCAATCTCCTCAAGCAACCTGCCTGAGACGTCATTATGGTGCTTCTATTGATGGTTCTCCACTTTAAGGACATATATGCCAATGTGCATATCATTGCTCATGTCTAATGACTCAATTGTTGTAACACCACTTATTGTAAACCAAAATCATTTATATATATATATATATATATATATATATATATATATATATATATATATATATATATATATATATATATATATATATATATATATATATATGTGTGTGTGTGTATTTTTAAAATACATATAGAATAAATCCCTCAATTAAGCGTTCAGTAGATGTAGGTAGAACTGTTTTTCATAGTTTCCTGTACAACTTTTAGTTTGTAAATATTTATATTGAAATCAGTTCCTATGTCTGCTCACATTTGAGATTTTCTTTTCTTTTACACAAACACCAGGAGGAAATTATTTTTTTTTACCTTGCATCAGAGCAGTTATCTAAATTCCCTGAAACAAGTTATAACAAGAAATCAAGTCATTTGAACGCGAGATAAATGTGCCCCTCAGCGGGATCTAGGAAAACAACAGCAACAGGGAAGAACCGGCTGTATCTGATATTCATGACCATGTCCTGAACTAACTCTTCCAAAAAAAAGAAAAAAAATCAATGAGTAAAGCTGCAGATAAGGAGTATCTTCAACACACGGGTTCATTCCAGTTTACTTTGTGTTCACAAAGCATTTTCCTCACATATGAGGTCAACATGACACTGAATCTTTAGATATTAATCCTTTTACTCTTACAAGCAGTCTAGTCATCGCTACAAATATGTAAATGATTAAAGAGGTTTGTTAACAAAAATCACAGTAGTAGGAGCTTAGTTTGTTTTTAAAATACTTTTAAACTGTTCTACTTCTGTGATAAATGCTATGACAGGAATTCCATTGTATTAAATTAAAAAAATATTTTCAAAGTTAATCTAAATTCTTTTGTTATATAAGTTTATCAAACGTTGTCTTCTCTTTGTGACTGTTTTATGTGCCAAGTCTGCAGCTTATGTATAACTCACACAGCACTGATGACGCACATTGTTACAACAAATTTATTGTCTTAGTCTTTTGTGCAAGTTTTGTATACATTATGAACTCTCTAAAAATTAAAATTGAATAGAAATATAACCCCAAACTTGGTCTATATTGCTTCATTTCAAGTAATAAAATTATACATTTCATGCTTAAAATGTGTGAAAAATGACAACCAAAATGTGCTTGAAGCAATGTGTGATTAACGCCAGTAGATCATGGTGGGTTCTCTATAAATAGGGACTCCTACCACATCATCTTCATCACACAGAAAAGCCAGCATGGCCCAGATATACTACAATGCCCATTCATTTATTGCTTGTACCTGCTTTATCTTGTTGCAATATACAGGAGCCGAAGCATATCTCACATGTGTTCAGGTGAGTAAGGTGTGAAGACAAACGTCTGCTGATCATTCATCTGCATAACTTTAAGGTTTTATTTTAATCCAATCATTCCTCCTTTGATGGGTTGTTAGACCTTAAAGTACACTCAGTTCAGTTGTTTTAACCAGGTTTTCCTTCACTAGCCCTCCATCCAAAACGGCTGTTTCTGGTGAATGTTGAAATGATACTGGACACGATATAGGCACCATCAAGCCCAAACCCAACTTGCATAAGATGTGCTGATCTGAGACGTCTACTTCCTGCTATTTTACCACCATCTAGTGGTAAATTGGTGGTAATGCATGAACAGATCTCGCAATATCTGCATAGTTTTGTGCAAAATTTGAATTTTGCTAACTAAAATGGAATGAAACCACACTGACAATAATACTTATATTTTAAAAGATTAAATATAAAGTAAATGGTCAAACATGTCTTACACGTGTTCAGTGTTTAATTTGTGGCTTGAAGAAAAACACTGTAAGCTGTAATCTTAAATATGTTTGAGTGTTACTTGAAGACCTTTCTGCCCGTGGAGGGATACCACTGATGGGCAAACCATAACTGATGAAACTGATTAGGATCATAAATGATTTAAAAAGGCCCATTTTTTTGTCTTTTCTTTTATTATTTTATAACAACTCCTCAAACATTTTTTCATTTTAAAAATTCGACAATGTTCAGGTATCACACATTCTATTTATTTTATTAATTGTATTTTATATGTGATCTGTCTGCCCCCCCCCCCACACACACACACACAAGCATGTGTGCATGTGTGCATGTGTGCACTCCTGACATGTTTTTAAAGCTTTCTGCAGAAATAACTACAACGTGAAATGATATGAATAAAGATTTATTTTTCATATGAACAGGTGGATTCATTTTTCATTTTATTTTACAATCTATGACAATCTCACTTTTTTTCTTTTTTTGTCTAGCATATTTCAGGAATGACATGGGGAAAAGGTTCATTTTTTATTGCTGAATGTTAAATGAAATACACTTTCACTGACTGGAAAAGAATTGTCTGCTGCTTGTTTTTTTTCTTTTTTCTTTATTTTTTTTTATTTAACCATGCACCCATCTAACCTTGACCACAAGGACATGCAGAGGAGAGGTGTTCAAACATTTCAAGCGAGGGTGGGGTCAGGTGGGATGCCAGGGTTCTTGGGGAAGGGGAGAGGGGACAATGAAATACAACTGAAGAGAGGGGCAGGACATACCTGGAAGCATCTCAGCTTGGTGGAATATCGCTTTTAACATAAACACGGTGGACCGAGAGGTGAAAAATAAAAAGATGAAATACCTGCAAGGTGTGACTAAATGTGTGACCGGAGACAATTCTTTGTGAAAATACCACTGTGCATTTACCATATAGCTGTTAGAATTGCAGATCAAAATTTTTTTTTTAAAACATCAGTCGGTTCTGCTTTCTTTATGTAGCGGGGGATGCGGAATCGGATGGGTACGGAGTGCAGGGAGGTAGGGAGGGAGTGAGGGAGGTGCGGGCTGGCGGGAGGCGTGAGGGAGTGATGGGAGGGAGTGTGTATTTGTCTTCTGTAGTTCTTCTTCTGTATTTAGGTATTGAGGTCGGGCGGTACTTTGCATTTATTTCTGCTTTCTTCGTGCTTTGCTGTTCTTTCTTTATGTAGTTCTTTCCTTTCCTTCCTTCCTTCCTTCCTTCCTTCCTTCCTTCCTTCCTTCCTTCCTTCCTTCCTTCCTTCCTTCCTTGCGTTTGTTTGTTTGCTTTTAACAAGGAGTGGAAACTGACCAACAGTGAGAAAACATCATCAACTGTCCCTTCACACTAAGTCACTTCTAAAGAGTGTGACGCTGCTGGGAACATGTTTGAGTATTTCCCGATTCACTGAGTAAGTCGTTATCATTTACAGGCTAAATTTGAAGTGACCAGATCTGTCAACAAGACAAAGCAGCACACAGTACTAATAATGGAAACGATGCTTGGATGCTATCTGACGTTACTTGGAAGTGTTTGAGTAAAGTGTACTGGTCTAAATCAGCTGACAGAATAAGTCATGGAAACATTCATTCAGTGGAAGAGTGGGCGAGAAAGGCTGACAAATGGATACATGGCTGCATAATGGCTTTAAAAAAACAACTCCAGTAAATATCCATTTGTATCACGGTATTTCATTCTACACTACACGCATCACAGAGTTTTTGCACACACAACACACTACAGTCACCTCCTAGAAAATGATGTAATCAAACAGCAAAATAGAAAGTTTGCATATTTTTGCATTGTATGATCCTCCATATTATCACAGCTATTCCATTTACATTGTCTACTATGTTCTGCACTCCTGTTCACTGAGCTGCCTCCACCTGGCTTTCCTTTTCTTTGTATGAGAGTGTTCAGGGAATTTGTAGACTGTATGTTTACATTTAGGTCCTCATCTCCTGAGAACCTTAGTCTTAGGTAGACCTTACATTGAGGAAGAAGATGAAGAGAGGTGGCGAGGGAGCATTTGGAAATCCTGAGACACTGTGCGGCCTTTAACCCGGGCCACGAAAACAGAATGGACACAGAAGGATAATGAGATGTGGGAGCGGGGCCAAATTTGAGTGGAAACAGATGCAGTCTTTTTGTTTTGCCTCTGATGGTACGTGTCCCCCTGTGCCAAGTGGTTAAGTATTTGTTGGCCTTGTACAAGACTAACATGAGGAAAAACCTGTGGGAAATAAAAGAACTGGGGCAGGCTTGGGAGGGGCAGCATAACTCCAAACACATCAAGCAGTGACATGGAGACCTACAGCAGCCTTACCTGCCCACCTACACTGGGGGTCACTGCTTGGGTCGGTTCTGCTCAGACACTCAGCGTTAGCTCTCCTGAGACGCTGGCAGACCCGCAGGTTTGATGTTACCACGGCAATGAAATTCTTCTGACAGTCCCAAATGCATGCAAGCAAACTGACACACAGAGGCATTCATACGCACACTCAACCGCACCCCGTCTCTGTTCTTTCTTTTTCATTGGTAGACATTAGTCAGAGGGCAAAAAGGATCTACATTATAACATTGTATTTATCAGACGTTCTATAACAATCCCAAATCATGAACCCTACAAGCGAATCATATTAATGTAAACATACACTTGATGTCGAAATAGTTTATATTATGTGATATGAAAGGGGTTATGCTCCAGTGGGGATACACTTCTCAAAGAATGCCATTTGGAAAAAAAAAAAAAAGTGAAAGAGAGAGGACAAAAAAAATAGAAAAGAAATAAAACACAAACAAAAATGAAAAAAAAAATCATAAATGTGTATAAAAAAAATGAGGCGTCCATATAAGAAAGGCTACAAAAACCTCCACTGGCCCTCTGGCATCGGCAAACAGCAAAAGGCACAACAATATTACTCTATTTTTTTACGTTGTGAAAAAACTGGCACATCTTTTTATGCTGTAAATCAAAATGTACATATAAATAGAGTTTTCCCTATAAAAAAGTCTTTGCTGTTAACTAGTAGACAACTTTTGCTAAAATGAAAATAAATATTTCATTTGTTTAGAATATCTGTCAGTTATATAAAATAAAAATATTTCTTATAGATGCAGGTCTATACTATAGTGATTTTTGTTGGTTCATTATCACTCTTTAATGGGGTGTATTGTCCGGTTTGGAGCGTGAGTGTGTAAGTCTTGTTTGCATGTTCCCATGCCCGCTTTGCCGCCCTGATGAGTGAGAAGTCCGACTGTCCACCGGCCGATAGATGGTGGAGGGCTCGGCATTCATGTTCTGCATACTGAGGAATGGCGTACTCTCACCGTCCTCCTCTGACTCACTATCTGTTAGGCAGCTTCGAGACCCATAGTCCCAGGATGCCTCATATCCACGTGGGGCCACATGGCCATTCAGTCTGGATCTCCGCCAACGTCGGCTACCAGTTCCACTGGATCCGCTTCTCTTTGGTTGCTCTCGAGAGGAGAGGTACTCCTGGGTGGTCTCATAGTCTTCATCCTCCGCCAGCCGGTAGGGGCTTGAAGGCAGGCTGCCTCTGCTGTCATTTAGATAGGTGCGGCGCTGCTGCCGGTAGGACTCCTGGCTCTGGGTATCGTGTAGGGGCACCTGGTAGCGGCGCAGAAGAGGCTGGTCGTCCTCCAGAGGATAAGGATTGTGGACAGCAGGAGGGAGTGACATGGCATGGCTGGCATTGGGGGATGTGATCTGGAAGGTAGGCACCTGCGGGGGCAATGAGTAATGGAAATCCACCGGGGAAAGGCGGGCTGGTGTTGTCAGGGCAGACACGTATCTGTGGTAAACACGGAGAGGAGATACCAGTTAATTAGAGAACAAAGAGTTGAGCTGGGTAGAGGGACTGTAAGACAGGCAGCTTGGATGTATGTTAACTGAATAAACATCACATCTTAAATGTCACACCGAGGACTTATGCACTGAAAAGCCAGTAATTACTTTTCTATTGAACATTGTAGGGTACACTTTCTGTATGTTATCTTCTGGGTGGAAAATATTTACTATTTTCATCAAAGATGCTGTTGTTTATCATTTTCTTGTCGTTTCTTTCTGTTTTGTTCCCCTGTTACTGCTAAAATCTGCTTTATAACTGTCTGTTGAAATGAAAACACTTGAAATTAATGCCACCATTGACAACATTTTAATAGGGTGTCCCCTTGGAGTCTTTTCTGGATCACCTTGTTTTTTTAAAGTTGGGTTACAAACATGGAACTTTTGATACTGTAATTGTTGCTAAAGTGCCCTTTAATATAGGTGCACAAAACAATGTCACAGCAAGGCCTTGGACTTTAACATCTAAAACATTGGTTCATGGGTATCATATGAATCTGACTCTCTGGACAACTTTTATTCATAACATTTAGGCCTCTTCTTTGAAGATCATTTGTCTAAAGCTTCTGAAGCAGCTAAATAAAATTTAAAAACATCAGGCAGAAATTCTTTGAAAGAGATATAATGAGGACTTTGCACTTTTCAAAACAAAACATCCTACTTTAATGAACTATGGCTATGAATAGGAGCAACATTTACCCATGTATTAAAGATTGAAGCGGTTTATTTGGCTTTTTTTTTTAGTATATAACTGAGATGGTTGCATGCCAATGTTGATATTCTGTAATACAACCATAAAAACCTCATCCTCATGCATTTGGGACATGTGGACAAACATTTCCTGTTCCTATTGCACACCGTCAGGCCTGACAGACTAAAGAATGCCTAAAAAATGACTAAAGACCTTTGAAAATTAGTCTTTTAAAACTACAACATCAACATTCAGCTTTAAAGAGACCTAAACTCATTTTGCCCATGATGAATATACAGTAATCTGCTCATAATATTGTACGCTTCATGCACTCTACAGTCTCCACATGTCTCTTTTTTGCCTCTAGGAATCCTGGTAACACATATCGTGTATCACTTGCTTCAGAGATTCCCCGCAAGACTGGTGATTGGGCAAATAAAGCGTCCTCAGTGATGGAAGAGGTACATGTAACAGGGATGGACTCTAAGGGGATGTTAAGAAGGGTGGTTCTGCATTTCAGTTGAGTAGCCATACCTTTATTCAAGCACACATGTCTGATTGTATATTTTTTATATCCAAAGATGTTTAGTTTAGTTTAGTTCCAGTTTAGTTTCACTACTCCTTAGGCATTGGCCCTATTCTTTACCCATGAGAGCTTGACCCTGCTCTCAGTTTTAAACATGGTGTGATGTTTTTAGAAAATGTTTATTATGTGTACCTTTCAACCTTTCAGAAGTCCTCCAGCATGTTTAACTCGGGCAGCTGATGACAGAAGGTGGGTTTCTAACATTTAAGCCCCTCTGCCAGGACTGAAAGGCAGCTGTTGCATAGACTTGGTCCCACTCTCATCTTCCTACCTCTCTGATCTTCTTCATCTTGCTGTATAAGATTTATGTCACTGGTGTGTTCCTCATCACGTACACTTACATCAGTGGGTTCAAACAGAGGATAGATGGAAATCCCATTTGTCTAAGTGTAGGATCCATAGACTGGACTGTCCATCTGGCATCTATACTACTGATAATTAAGTGTGATGTTATCTGCAAGAGGCAAAAAAATGGGAGGATTCTTTGCTATTATATATATAAAAAAAGAGCAAGAGAAAACATTTTGAGCCTTTTAACTATCACAAACAAATAAAACAAATGCCTTGTTCAGTCTAATAAGTCATATTAGTTAGAGAAGTATCCCTGCTTTATTCATTTCACTTTGGCTCAGCTGCAAACATCTACATTGCAAAAGTGTGTCCTTTTAAAGATCATTTGCAACTCTAGAAAGTATACACAAT
The DNA here is from genome assembly GCA_014839995.1 of Xenentodon cancila. Lineage (NCBI taxonomy): Eukaryota > Metazoa > Chordata > Actinopteri > Beloniformes > Belonidae > Xenentodon > Xenentodon cancila. The sequence goes on along the minus strand of CM026213.1, from coordinate 27,361,923 downwards.
TCAGAATTGATTAATAAATAAATAGATAATGAATATTTTTTTTAAAAAGCATTTCGTTTTTTATTTTTTGTACAATTTGAACTAATAAAATGTTTTACTGTATAAAAATGGGTTCTGATTCCTTCCAGTTGTGTTTTCACAATGGTGAAGGCAAGAGCGGTTGTAGAAATATTATAATCATGTTATGATCAAATAATAACTGTGAAGGCAACGAAGCAATCTTAAAGTCCCCTATTTTAGTTCTGGCGTGCTTGTTTTAGCATGTAGAATAAATACACCAAACACTTAATTAGGTTTCACGGTGAAACGCTAAGGAGATGAAGCTACTGATGGAAAGGTGTGAAAAGCCAAGGCTAATGTTTGAAATCACATCTCTCTGGGATAAGTCCTTTGGACAGAGTAAACAAAAGTAAAACTCTCTGGGAATGCCGCGCATCAGTTTGCATATGGGCGAGAAGATAAAGTCCACAAGTAAAAGAACGTGGTGCATTCAGAAAAAAACGACATTGTGGTGGTAAAATGATGCAAAGCTATTAGGGGTTATTAAATCTGGCGATTAAAGACCCATCTTAGATGGAAATATGTGTTAGAAGAGTAAAAGTAAAAGTTTTAGCAAAATAAAAACATCAAGAACTAATTCAGAAACATCCACAAAATGTTTGAAAGCAGAAATAAAAAGAGGAGACTTCTTTTAAACTGGCTAACAATGACATCCTACTAAAAATCCACTTAAAACTTTTCAAAGAAAACTAATATAAAAAAGATTGAATGCACAATAGCGAAGTAGTGTCAGAAAGTACAGGCTGACAAATGTTGGATGTAAAACAAATGTTTTATATCCAAATATTAGTGCGTCTATGTCACGTTTTGTGTTTGTTTTATTTCACTGTTAATACAACATTTCAATGAAAGAGTTTATGAGTGATTATTTTGACAGCTTGCTGGTCTAGGACGTTCAGCTTTTCAGTCTTCCCAGCAGCAGTGGAAGTTCCAGCATGTTCACGCCGAAGGCAGCGTGAGAATGCTCGGAGACATTTCACTGATGAACAGAAGCAACATTGTAAAGTAGACTTGTTCAGAATTAATCCAGCAATGTGAGACGCTGAAAACGTCAAACAGAAAGAGATTAGTCAATATATGGATACCTATGATAACTGCTGACTTTCCAGGCTGTACATGGCTGAAATTATATGAACTTTTTTTGAAACCAGATTATTATTTTTATGACCTGATATATAAAGAATATTGACAGATGCTACGCTTTAATTCTCACATGAACGCATCGCACGTCTTTAACTAAATGATGATGGGCAATTATTCGTTTATCGTGTCCACCCTTGCTGCAGCTGTCAAGGGTTATAATGCAAAAGTATTTACTGCATGCTTTGAAACACATATAAACACAAAGCACTGAATCATAATTAGCAAAAGATTTTTTTTTGAAAGAGTGAAATAATTGTGTTTGAGCTGTCATGTTGTAGTTCATATCAAAAGAACAGTCTTGTCTCGCCCTGGGGCACAGGAGAAGATTGATAACCCTGAGCCTCAAATGTAATATTATGTAGAGGGCAATTATAGACTTGAGTTGGGTTGATGAAAGGCATAGTTCCTCCTTTGCTGGACTGCTTGTTTCAGCTTCCTCTCATTATGCGAACCTAAGTTTAGCCTGTGAAGCAGCTGACACCTGAGTGTGACTTTGTTAAAGATGGCAAACGATTGAGAATCAAACAAGATTTGCATTCCGACTGAAAGGATGAGTGATTCTTTCACATTGCCTTCTTTTTCATGATCATGCCTGTTGTGTGTTAGTGTGAACACCCAGCGTCTATGAAAGTGCCCCGACAGGCCTCATGTTCATGAAGGTCTGGCGCTGCATCAGCCACTCAGGCCTGCTTCCCACCTGTCGCTGTGCGGAGAGTCTCCCAGCGAGTCGAACGAGTCCCCGTACTGTAGTCCCGGCCGATGGGGGTCAGAGTAGCCACAGTGTGCAGCTCGCCGTGCACGTGCCTCCATGCACGCAGGACTGCTGCATTTACTGGTCCCTACGGATGATGACATCACTCCCGGCGAGTCCGAGAGGATGCTGTCAGAACGTTCCAGGCTCCATGTGCGTTCATCATGTCTGACAAATAAAAACGGTGTTAACATGGACACACCCCACGGTATCCCAGTGAGATCCTGTTTTTCTGTTGTTTTTTATTATTTTTAATAAAAAAAGAAAGATATTTTATAAATAAGAGGCTAATTTTTCCAGATTTAAAAACATTTAAGCACGATTCTTGTTCAAGGTAAACTCACAGTCCCACGTTCTCAGTTTTTGACAAACTGACTCTGTTGCTTGTCTGCTGAAACTGCACAGTATCTGCCACATGGAAACATGTGCACCCCCCCTTTGATACGGTTCCCTGACACCTACTTAAAAAAAGAGCTGGACTGCAGTTTATGGCTCCCAGGTAAACGATTATGTTCGATGTTGTTTTACATGTGCTGTCACACACCCCTTTAATAAAACAACAAAAAAACTCACCAGCTGTTCTTAATAATAACCAGCATTTCTCAGGGCTCTTGTGTCCATGATTATTAATAATTGTGTTTTTTCTCAATTAAATTTAGACAATAAATAAATAAATAAATAAATAAATAATCATTCAATTGTGTGTCTGAGAAATAAAAAAAACATAATTTACACTTTTGTTTTATCACTTCTTGCTCTATTCTGTAAAATAAAAAAGTAAAAACCAGCCAAAGGGTCTTAACACTGAAACAAAAGGTTCAACCTGCAGCAGTAACCCTGCTGTTTTATGATTGGATTCAGTCATTTCATTTATCGTCATTTTTAACCATAGTCTCTGTGTAAATAGTTTTAAATGTGGATTATAAACAATTTGACTTTGTCTAACTAACCAAAGCGTGAGTGTGTATTCATGAGTCATGCGATGGAGGCCTGGACGCACACTTACCTGTGTGTCGATGAATGAGCTCGTGTGGAAGAATTGTGAGATCTGGAAGAGGCGTGACTGGCAGGGAACGACCCCTCCGTTGCAGGTCGTATGACTCGTTCAGTTGCAGGGACATTTTTTGATATGTACTGTTTAAAACAAACAAACAAAAACAGTCAAACAAGCCAACTTTGATTACATAACCATGCATTAATATTTACATCTGTGGATTTATTCTTGAGATACGGTCTCAGAAACGTACATCTACCATAGGGATTTCCTCTGGGCCAGGTCCTGGATGATTGGGTCCGTTAGCAAGGTTACGATTGGGATGTTCTGGACACATGTTTTGCCGCAAATGATTGTGCATCTTCTTTCTTTGTTTCCTGTTGAGAAATTCTTGGTCAGGAATGTTTATAAAGAACAAAATCATTCCAACTTTATAGGCAACGTTGTGTGTATAATGAAAGCTGACAAATAGCTGGCATTTTCTGTTTTTTACGGGCAAACCAACACCAGTAGCTAAATCGTACAATAAATCTGCAGTTACCGATTTAATACATTTAGGGAGGCTTAATGACCCTATGAAGTAATACATGCGGAAAGTGTCTTTATCCTTGTTCGGGCGACTTACTTGGTTTTACAGTAGGCAACCACACACACGATGCCGACCACCAACAGAGCCACACAAATACCCGTGATTGTCAGGACTCTTTTCTGGTAAAGTTCTTCTGCCTCTGTCAACATCACACCCACAAATACAAACACACACACACACACACACACAAAACAAAGAAAAATGAGAATAAACAATGAGCGTTTTCCAGGTCGTCAGATGTTCATATCTTTCTCTGTTTTTGTTTTTTTTCTCTAAATCCTGAGCAGTACGAAGCTTCATCCGCCCACCTTCACAACTCACTGCTTAATGAAACCTTTCCTATCACAAAAGCACAACTAGAGCAGATGCAGTTGCGCTGCAGTAAGGCAGCGTAGGTGGGGGTAAGAGTCAGCAAAAGCTGCATCAATTTATAAGGAGCAAAAGATCCTCAAAAATCAAACTAATTAACAATTATAATGACACTTTAATTGTCTGCTCCTTCAATTATTCAACTTAGAAACTGTGCAGCATTGCACAGGTGCACATGGGAATTGCAAATGTGCAATGCTTGATGTGATCGTCTATGCCTACTCACTTTTGATAAGGCTAGCCTGCCCCCCCCCACTCACTGACAGAAAATATCTACCCAAGCAATAAGAACAATGATGGGACCTTATAATCACAATAATTTATGATAACAGTGAATTTTTAAATGACAGATCATTAATATGAAACATGATTGGTATGTCCACTTTTCCAGAGAGGAGCTTGTTGAGGTTTGACATAGACTTCTTGTTGTTCCTTAACTAAACGATGGAGCAAAGAGGTCCTCGATAACTCATGATATAAAAAAGGGTTGAATTTATACATCTCCTTCATTCACTAGCAGCTATTTTACATCAACATACCAATTTATGTCAAGTTTCTGACACCATGAATAAACCACTGTAGTCGTCGTATATATGAATGAAATCCTCTTCTGCATGATAATGATTTCAAACATAAGTATTTTCACTAGTGTTTTTACAATAATATAATGTTGCTCTGCTCTGGTGCATAAAAGCACTTGTGTACTGTTTTGAGCTATAATAGAAGGGTTTATTCTACTGTCTCAAACAACACAGCCCTTTTCTGGAAAATAGACGCAGAAGTCAAAGTGAAAGAGGATCAAAGTAATGGGCAAAAAAAGGAAAATTAGACGCCTTAAACATACAGCAGGATCGCATGCTTACTTGGGAATGGGTAATTCAAGCCAGTAACATACAAAATAATGGTTCAAAATTACATTTCTGCGGAATATTTAAAGGATGACGTAGGACGAATGGAGAAGATCACATTTAAATCAAAGGGAAGACATGGCATATCGAAGAAAAAGACAGACACTAAAGGGATGAGAGCAAAAGTTTTAGAAATATTGAACTGAATGCAGGGAAAAGCTGTCCGGTAGTTACTAACATGAAACATCATGCGTCTTACGATTCAAAGGGGTAAAATAAGCTATCGTAAGTAACAGTTCCAATGACCTGTGTATGAGAAGTGGAGGCGATTACATCCATGTTAATGATGTTGGATGAAGAACGAGTTGCAGTGACTGAGAGTTTGTCACTTTAATAAGTTATGGTATGATCACTCCAGACATTGATCAGTTAATCAAGGAACAAAATGATTTACAGATCACACCACAGACGGAGCAGGAGCATGTCAAAATTAAAGGACGTCGGAGCAGCTAAGCTAAGACTGAGAATCAAAATGGATTGTTTCATACCCATAAATTCAATCCCAAGATGCTCTGCCATTGCAGAGGGTTGAGAGATGGAAGCAAAATAAAAAAATAAAAAAGAAGAAACAAAAGAGCAGATTAAGATAGTGGCACCTTGAGACATATACAGTTGCGGAGTAAACACAAACTGGCATCACAACGGCTACGACGACTAAACCTTGTCAGTAATTGTGCGAGACGAGACAACGGCATGCAACACACTTCAAAACCAAACACACAACACCACTGCAGTCTGCAGCATGCACATGGCTACACAGAAACTCTCAATTAGGTTAAATCATTGTTGATTTTCTTATGTAACTATGTTCTACGTGTTCTTGTGTGGAATTTCTATCTGCTGTATGTCTCAAGACAGTCTTAGCATTGCTTCCAGTCGAGGCACCACAATTTCACTTTTCATAACTCATCCTAGGTAGACGTTTCAGGTGTCTAAGGTCCTCCTTTGTTACATATCCAAACAAACTTCTAACAGAAATACGATGTTGGGCTAATAGTCACATACATGACAGTGAGGAAAATATGCGTCATCCGTGGAGATTACCTGTTTTTTGAGTTTTCTGCCCTCTAAAACTGCTACACTGTCAGTTCCAGGACACACCCATCACATGAACAGGCAAGTTAAGATGTAGGAATCTGAGCCGTGCTGTGGAATAATGGTGCCGAACAGGAAGAATTATAACTGGACTTTATATTTCTGTCAGAGTGAGACCATAGGGATATAGTACCAACTAGCTGAGTCCATAATTCTGGCATCTCGCTCGCTGTACTTGGGCTACAGCAAGTCCCAGTGGTTCTCATGACAACATACTCTTATTAATCCAAACTCTTATGGCAGAGCAGAAGTCATCCTCCTTCTCTCTGGCATCTCCTGAGGATGGGAGGCGCCCATCCAGGAGGAGAGTTTCTAACTATGTAATTGATGTGTGTGTGCCCAAGACCTACCCTTCACAAGAAAATGTGAAATAGTCAGTTTAGCTGGAGATGCTGAGTGTAATTATACATCCGTTTCAATGTGATGAGCATGATGTCAAATGGCTTTTTATTAACCTATATCTTCTCAACTTCACAAATTATCTGTTCAGTGTATATTCACACAAAGCAAGGAATTAAATGCTGGAGTGTGTTCATGAGTCTAGATGTGAACAGGAAATAAATGCTGTCCTTGATGCAGATGCACAGCTGCACTGAAGTGAAACAGATTGCAGAAAAAGTGAGCGAGCGCACACACACACACACACATACACAAAAAAAAGTGCTCCCACACATTACTGTCTACTCTGCCAAAAAAACAAGTAATTTCAGCACAGTGCATTGCAACTTAATGTGAAATTAAATTACTTGCTGTTAAGGAAGGGAGGAGGGGAAGGTTGCAATAACATACAATAAACAGCATGTGTGAGCTCTACAAGTCAGACTGCGCAGCTGAGTCCCTGAGAGCAGGAAACGGCAGCTTCAACAGTAGATGCAGTCGGTTGTATCGACATTTTTCGTTGAACTGCAACCACATGGGCTTGCAAAGACATGGTGCTGTAAAGCACACAATTAGATAGCAGGAGATTTGTGACTGCAATCCACCACAAATTATACGCACTTTATTTAATTCTACGTCATTGTACCACCCTGTCTTTTACTTTATATATATAAAATTAAGGTCTATGTCAATGTTTCATTAATGTAAGGTCAACTATCTCTGTAATCTAAAAACAAAAAAAATGCTATAAACAATAAAGACTCTGTTATTGTGCTGATTAACTAAAGAACCTTGTCTCCAGACCACACAGACATTTGTCAAAGTGAAACCCCTTAAGGGCAGGGTCAATCAAGCAGCGGTCCTCAACAAATCCTTTTCTTAATCTTGGAATTATTCACCAAGTGATGGATGCTTATGCCAATGTCTGGAGCCGATTTGGGCTGAGATTTTTAACCCCAGGCTGGTGGAGCTCGTTGACACAGCGCCCGAGTGTTGTGCATGAACTCCGTGCTGAAGACGTGTGCTATAAGAGCACCATTTTTTACTTTCCTGTTAGCGATGTGTGTGAGAAACAAATTAAGTCTGGCGAATGTTCTGGTCTAGCCTAAAAAAACCCACACAGAGACAGATACATATCCTCTTCCTTACTTCTTCTCTTAGCTTATTTCTGACTTAAAATCCTATCAAATTTAGAAGTGATGCGATGCCTAACTTGCAAGTGTGTGCAGCAACAGATGACTTCATTCTTTTTGCAGTCTCACATTTCATCTACATACTGATTCTTAAGGTGACACAAAGGAACTTTTGTAGTTTTGACCTCAGATTGCTTTGCTACAGGTGTTTTTTTGTGAGATTTTTCGGGATATAAATTTCATTTAATTTGTTCTCAGTAGACAGAATTCCAAGTTCCTTTTTAAAAGTTTCAACTAAAATGGTCCCTGATGTCAGAATCCCAAACCTCACCTGCCATGACCTCAAAATCCAACATGCCTGCTACTCACATCAACAAAGCGATCACTCTGCTAATTTAACTGTTTATACAGCAGTCCTGTCTTATTTTATTCACATAAGTCGTCAAACATGTCTGACAATACAGTACACTTCTATTTGCTTTTAAATTGGTGGAGGTGTTGCTATGTTTGAATGTGCCAAATACAGCATGCAGTGTTGTTAGTTATTGCTGACAACTGCAAGCAGACCCAGCAGCTAGTCCAGTGTTGGGAATGGTTTATTGCATACAGGCACCTATATATTTTTTTAACTTTGCTGTATTATGGTAAAATTCAGGTCACTCCCGGTTTCGACCTCCAGCCTAAAAGATAAAAGGAATGCAACATTATCCTTGTTTGTCTGTCTTTTTGCTGATAAAGAGGGCTGGAGCTATCTGATGCTTTGTAAAAAATAATCAAATATTTCTTAAAACTGAACTGAAACTGATATTTTTAACATGGTGTCACTTTAAATTGGGTCATTATTAAGAAATTCCACAGGTAGCAATTTGACTGTAATATAAAATAAAAGCCTATAATATCCACATGAGAAATCAAATGTTAAGCTCTCTTCATTGGCCTTCTTTAAGCAATTTTCTTTATGAGAATCATCTGTCAAATACATCAAATACATGCTTGATAATCAATGCTTAATGTTCAAGCTCAGCTTTGCATCTATGGATCAGTTCTAGTAACATCATGCATGCTTGCAGGTCTGCAGCTGATTGCACCAGCAAATGTCATTAATGGCCCACTACACGTGTTTTAGTCATTATTTTGCTGTTAAAATGTGCTAGCACATGCAGTTGCATATGTGCAAATCAACTTCCACAAAGCATCTACATTCAGACCCCAACCTGTTGCTTGCAGATTCATTAGGAGCTCTTATTCTCAGAATGCACATGCAGAGCTGTGTAAGCTACAGATACGGCACTTTATCACATGCAGACCAAACACAGTAACAGACTCTACTAATCTATGCCAACTTGTGAATGAGTCATCAGAGGAGACACAGACACAACTATTAAGTAATAGCAGGAAATGAATGCAACTTCTCTGCACAAAGCATGCATGTATAAAACAAGGACAGTCTGACACAGTGACAGAAGAGAGTTGACATACGGTAGAAACTGGCCATAACGTAGGTTTGACAGCGATCACCAGTAAAGTCATTTGGACACCTGATGGAAACAAAGAAAGCCAAAGAAAGAGAGGGAGGAGGGTGGTGGATAAGTGAGGAAAAATAAAGAAAAACAAAGGGCAAGTGGGGAGTGAAAAGGAGAGTATGCAAAAGAAAAAGAGGGAGAGGTGGGAGGGAGGGAGAGAGGGTGGGAGAGAGACACAGAATTAGAACAACAGCACAACTACAGACAGCAGAAGCAGAGTGTTCCCATGGATGACACCACTGTGTGCGTGGTGTAGTGCACAGCTCATTGCGTGTTGACCTGAGAAGGAGAAAAAGGAGGAGAAAGAGAAAGAGAACTGGGAAGGAGGGGGTGGGCCAGCAGGAATCCAGTCAAACCATGTCTCTGTTCTCAGCTGCTCATATCAAGTGAACATACTTTCAGTAGGTTTGGGCATGTACACCCGGAGTGGCTCAGTCTGTAAGCATCGTGGGCCGAAGTATCCGTCCGGACATCTGGGAAGGAGTAGACATGTGTTATGAAAAGAAAAACACAGGTGGTGAGGGGCATTGTAAATTTGGAGGACTCATATCCCTTAGCATCACATCACATATGGACAAATATATCATGATAGATAGAATGGAAATAAAAGACATCATAAATAAAGTGGTAAATTATATCTAATCACAAAACAAGCAATAGAGAATGTGAAGTTCAAATCACGCTGCATTGAACTTTGGGAAATTGGCCGTGTTTCTGCACGAATCGCACCAACACTGAGTTTTCATTCTGGATGCAAGAAGTCCACATGAACCATATGTATAGAAAGTGTCTTGATTGGTTTTATTCGTTTAATGGCCCAAATGACGGGGATGAACTTCATTTGGGGACATTTTGGGGATCAGATTTAGAGGCAACACTGGCTTCTTAATTAGCAGATCACCATCACTGCTGAATTGTGGATTTGTAACTTTTTAAAACATCAAAGTCCAATGCTATCTAAACCTAGCTATCTGTAAAATTGAATAATCTTTTAGGGTCACTAATCCAGCTCAGGATCTTACTCTTTTGCAGCTCGATTAAATTTCTCCCCAAAAGATCTCTCGCTTATTCTCCTTTTTACAACCTCCTTATACTAAATTTGACCATTTTGGCCAAACTAAGCCAAACGTAACTGGGCAGGCGCAGATGGGGAAGATGACATCATTGTTGCATCATGCAATCCAGCGTAATAAACCTTCACATCGCTATAGATTGCAAGTTGAACAAAAAAAAAAAAAGAAGTAAAAACCGGGATACAACTTCAAATGATGCTGGGAGAGATAAAATACAGTAGACACTTTGGCGGCTGCGACAGTTCCCATCTCTTCATAAATCAATCCGAGGAATCCTGTACGACAAAGCTGAAACTATGTGAATGTATTTTATCCTCTGATAGAATTTGTATTAATGGGACCATTTTATATCTGAAACCGTAACACTAGTTTTCAAAGTAGACGGTTCTGATCGTACAAACATGACTCAACGTTTCGTTTACTTGTGGTTTCAGGCCTCTAACATGACTGTACTTTCTTATTATACTCCTGTTTTAGGGCCACCAGCATTCCACTCACAGCCAAGTCTCGACCACCAACCTGACAAAGGTCATTGCTCAAGATTTACTGGTTTCACAGAACGCCTCCCAGGAGCAGCATAACATTCAGCATTAAATTACTCATCCTGAGTGATGGTGTGCAACTGGGGATAGCACCACCTATACACAGAGGAAACTTGGCTGAAAGATAAAAGAAATAAACTGTCACTGTGTAATTTAAATATCAGAGAAGCACACAAATATCCACAGAAAATAAACAGGTGACACTTAGAAGGAAATAAGCATTTAGCCATATGTTTGGAAATCTTAGCCCGGATTCTTTTGCTTTTGAAATAGCGCACAAATTCACTCATCTATTTCTATTCCTATAGCTCCCAGAGAGATGTGGCAAGTTTGTGTTTTTTTCCCTTTAGAAATTATTTTTCTTTTCCTATTCAAAAAGTACTTTTATTTTATTCTTTATAAAATTGAAACAATCAGCCATTTGGCCTGTGTAACACAACAGAAATCTTAGTTTTATGGCAAAAGCTCACAATTTCTTTGAAAGTGGAAGCATTTGGGTTTTGAACGTCTGCTTGCATAAAATGGAGCAACTAAAATACATCAGTATAGGAAATGGCAAATTGATGTTGTATAAATGGTATATTAAATTAATCGAGAGTAATGCAAGATAAAACCATAATCTTGGGCTCCTTACTGTGTCAGCTTATTCAAATGTACATTTTTGAAGCTCTGCAGAAACAAATTTCTTCTGTATATGACAAACTATTTAAAAATGTGTTTATTTGCATCATCTGACTGTATACATTCAGATTAGAGAGTAACTTACTTTAGGCCATTTATTAACCTTGCTTGTAAAAGGCTTTTACCTTAAAGGGAAAGAGCTGGACATAAATGTAGGGCTAGCTGTCTGAGCAACTTGTTTAGCCAGTGAGTAATACCCAGTGAAGCCTGGCCTATATTGAATGAGATGGCTGTGGGGCAACAAATCCCCCACAGGCCTTCACTGCATTATCCAACTTTTCTGGACCTATGCCCGAGCTGTGACTGAATTAGCTGCAGCAATTGAGTTATTGCTGCCTCCAATTTGTACACAGCGCATTGAACGGCTGTTTCAGCCATGTCCTCACTGCTTGTCGAGCGTTTCTCCCTTGGCCAACTGGGTACGGGAGCCTCGCCAATGTTTCAGCTCTATATCAACCCGACAAGAGTACCTGCGTGACAGTTTGTGGACATGTGGTTCCACACGGCATGCAACGCAATATCTGCCAAACGTAATAAAGGAATGTATGACTAGTCTTATAAAGATATATGAGGGCTTTCTGGGGAAACTTGTACTTTCTGAGCTTCCAAAGACAATTAAAACATATACATGAAAAAAAAAAAAGTAGTTTTAGGTCATAATGCTTTAAGGAGCTGAAATCGCTGACGACCTTTGGTTTAAAACAATGAACAGTTTGTTTGCATTCATTTTCTGATAATCAGTTAAATGCGCAATTAAGTCATTATTGTCTCTCCAAAGGCAAACATGTTTTTGTCCTCTGAAAAGCTGGTTGAAACATCAAAAAGAACGTTAAATTTAAGTTAACTTCTTCTGAATGTTATCTCGCTAATGTTTCTTGACCTTAAGTCGAATACTAACTAAAATGTAAATGTCAGATTGGGAGGGAAGGCTGTTTCTGTGAAAATGTCACCTGTTTTCTTCCTGAAAAGCTGAGATACATGGTTCCTCCAGTGCACTTTACACATGGGTCTTAATCCCCTCTGCCAAATGTAAGCAATGATTCTATTTACCTCATTGGGGGCCTCTAACAGGCATAAATATTTGCTCACTACTAAACTGGTGACTCATGACATTTTGAAAAGGCTTTTAATGTGCAGCCCTCCTGCACACTAAACATGACTTAAAAGGATGAGCACGCCACCGCCTCACTCCATTATTAGTATAAGATACACAACAGGTGGCTAGTAAGAAAAACAGGCAGGATGTTTTTGCCGTGATGTGACGCTGCTGCTGCTGCTGAAAGAAAGAAGCCACCAAATCAAGTGATTTGTCACAAACTTAAACAGGAAAATAAAACATTTGCGTTTGAAATGGCGATATTGCTTAAGCAAGGCCGCCATGCAGGAAGTTTTCAGGTAGGCTGTGGGAAAGAAATAACATAAAAAAATAAAAAATCTGCAGTAAAAGGTGGGTTTTGAGAGGAGAATCCAAAAAACAAGGAGAGATAACTCACTTGCAGGAAAGCTGATTTATCCCATGGATGAAGTAACAGTCGCCGCCATTCACACAGTAGGCCTTCTCTGTGTCGTTGCATCGTCTGGCGTGGCCTGAGCCTGGAGATAGCGTTGTGGTTACTGTAGAGAGTACAGAAAACGAAAAACAAAAAGGCACATTACCATCCCCTGATCTGCTTATTGGGTCCATTCTCTTCTCCTTAAAGCTCCAGAAAAATGAATAAATGATTATTTAAATTCAAAATAAAATAAAATAAAAAAATCAGGATAAATTAGCTTACACTGTTTTTTTTAATTATTTTTATCAGTGCAATAGTATTCTGTGTCTACAGGTATTCCTTGATTTTCCTACACTTATGTCTTCACAAGGACTCTTACTTTCCCATCCACAAATGTAATTGTGTTTCTAAGCAGTGTTGACACTATCTCAAGAAGTTCTATGAGCAAAGATAAATATTTTTCTGACTTAGCGTAGGAGTTGTTTATGCACTGACTCAGGTCCTCGGAATGGCCTAAAATGTCATGTATCTGAACTTAATCCCCCCGCCGGCCCCAACTGAATAGATATAACATGTTGGAGATGAAGATGCTTATCAGAGGAGGTGCACTGTGGCAGGACTGGGCTTGAGGAGGTAGGAGTGTTGCTTTGCATGTCAGATGCCAGCACGCGATTCCAACTGTGTACCTGCTGCGCTCGTGAATTTCCGTTGCAAGGCCCCGGTGTTCCAGCAAACCTTACAACCACGATATATGTGCAAACTGAAACTCATGTCATGCAGAGTTCTGTGGCGTAAAATGGTGCAAGGCTTTTATTCAGTCGGACCTCTGGCTCTGACATAATCCAGGCTATTTGCCACAACAACACGACTTTACAACTCCCTCTTCATTGTTTTAAAGACAGTAAGACTCTGGTTGGAGAAGTGTGCGTCTTTGATCTGAGGCACACTTCGTCTTTGGCAAAACGTTTTATCCCTCGGCTGGTTAGCATAACAAAGCAAACAGATGACATCAGTCACTGATTCAGTCGTCTGCGTTTGTGAAAAACATGGATATGTTTTCACTTTAAAAAGTCCAAACACAGAGAAATGTTGGAGTAATTTGGAGTAATTTGCTCCTAAACCTGGATGTCACTGCTTTGCGTTGCTTCTCAACTTCATAAATACTGACCAGACTGCACTGGCGCACTGAGGTTTACTCTGCCGTACAACCAAACAGTAAACTGAGACGAGCGTCTACAAGTAGTTCACGTCAGTATTGAGTCTGTTGTGATTTATAACAGGAACGTCTTTCTTTTTTCTTTTTTAGTTGAATCAAATTTCCATTAAACTTATAAATTGTCCTGATTTTGTTCTGTCACAACAATATAAAACATTTCAAATGAACTCAGCCAACAGTATCCACTGTTAATTCGATCGTTGCTGAAAATATTTCCGGGTTCAGCAGCATCAGAACTCCTTCATCTTCACCTAAAGACCTCGCAAGCAAAACGCCTCATAAAAAGATCAGACAAAGCTGTCAAGATGGAGGAAGCTCATATAATTGTAAAAGCCTCCCACACTGAAAATAGAAAACCTTGGGCAGAGTTCAACTGTAAGACATGCCAAAAAAAAAAAAAGCTGCAAAACAAGCTGGATGAATCTCTATATAGGGCACGGATCAGTCCCAGAATGCTCTAGTGGAAGGAAGGGAAACGTCCTGGACAGCTCATCAGTCCTCCTCATCAGTCCTCCTCATCAGTCCTCCTCATCAGTCCTCCTCAGGGTGGGCGGACACACCAAGTCTCATATTCACACATAATCTCCTCATCCACCTGGTTTAGACGTAGGTGGATTGTGGATTAAAACCCGCACACTATGGAAACTTTAGACACCAAAGATAAAGGCTGCTATTTGAACCCTGCAAATTGTTCCAATTAAATTTTTTTTTGGTTATCCTATTTTCTTTTAAATTTGTTATTATTTTAACTTAAAGAAATTGTTTGGTAGTCCACAGCTGACTTCTGTGTGTTCTGAGATGACCCGCTGTCTTCTTTTATATCTACACTAATATAGCCGAGTTCCACTGAAATCTAAGACTTATTCTTACCTCTGCTGGCCACATTTGCAAGAAAATTCTTTAAATTGGCTTTTAGATTTATAAAGATTCAAACTGACCTAAATATTTCAGGCATTCTCAGGGCTTAGCGCTGATACAGCTTAAAATGCGATTTTTAAATCTTCTTTTCAGCCCAACTGGTCGATAGACTGATTCCAGTTAACTGGAGAAAGGGCGTGTTAAACTTGTCCCTCTCATCTAAATTCTTTTATTTTTTAAAGATTTGTGATAAATAGCTACATTTTTGTGGACCCATTACAGTTTATCAGCTGTACCACCAGGCTTCTTTTGTGTTGACCTCCAGCTGAAAGCTTGCAGGTGGAGCCCACACAGCTACACTCATGAGTTTCATTCATCCAAACAACAAACACCACCTGTCTCTCCAAAACTCACACACACACACACACACACACACACACACACACACACACACACACACACACACACACACACACACACACACACACACACACACACTCACACTCACACGCACACACACACACACACACTCACACACTCACACACTCACACTCACACACTCACACACACACACACACACACACACACACTCACACACTCACACACACACACACACACACATAAACACACACACACACACACACACACACTCACACACACACACACACTCACACACACACACACACTCACGCACACGCACACTCACACACACACACACACACACACACTCACGCACACGCACACTCACACACTCACACACACACACACACACACACTCACACACTCACACACACACACACACACTCACACACACACACACACACACACACACACACACACACACACTCACGCACACGCACACTCACACTCACACTCACACTCACACACACACACACACACACACACACACACACACACACACACACACACACACACACACATAAACACAAAATAAAACCCTTCTTGGATAGTTTAGTAGACTTAGTTGTAATAACAAACAAAACAATTAACATAATTGGAACTTCCACTAGAAGGTTAAATGCTAACTAGTATCTGTAAATCTGTTATAAACTGTGTAAAAGGTTTTACATAAAGTCTAACTAATACAAAGTCATTACAGATCAAAGTTCTGTTGAGAGTTCGTGAAGAAAGCGTACATTTTCAAACCACAAGGGGCTTTTAAAAGATTTCTGGCCACAGCGTAGCAGCGCTGAAGCAAGCGGTGCTGCTTTCAGTGACATATATCTCAATGCTGGCAAAAACAAACTGTCTGGGAAACTTTATTGGCCTACAGTCGTCAACTGACATCCAGTCTATGTCACTGCACAGTAAGCGTCCCAGATTTCACTTTCTCTGTTGTCCTGCTCTCCCTCGTGTTCCCCGGTTATTCCCCAACGGAAGAAATTTGTGACAATTGTAGAAACGTTCTACATGTTGAGCAGAATGCTGAGAAATCCCAAGTCATTCAAACAACCACAACGTCCTCTGCTCCCAAATGGTTGTGGTGTAAAAAACTAGCAGTAAAATACAGAAATGAACTGAGAGATGCAAGTTTATCATGATTTGTCAAACATTTGTAACATATGGCGAGTGGAAAAAAGTGTAGAGCTTAGCAAATGTAGTTTTCCTGTTGTTTATAATTGGTCACATTTTATGAAATACGATTTAAAATACAAGGCAAATGTGCATGCAACTACATTATCAACTTATTTCAATGAGGAAACACTGTAAATTCAAGTTTACTGTAATTCAGTTTTGCAAAGGTTTAAAGATAACTGGACAGCATTCAACGTTCTGTCTTTGATGCAAAAGTATTTTCATATCCTACTGAAATGTTGTCTGTAGCATCGTTATTTCTACATTTTAAGATTAATATCTTGGTAAAAGCCAAGTGGAATGGTGCACGCCTGTCTCTAACAGACTGCTTTTTCATTAGTACATTATTACCATTTTAAGATATAATGCCTGAATTTTCATCACAGTAATCAAAATATAAGCTTAGAAACACACTTTCAAAGTGTTTAGGCTCCAGCCCTGCCTATTGGTGGTTTTAGATGAATTAACCATCATTAGCAAAACATTCCTACTCATAAATCTAATTAATTAGTGCACCCTTTATATTCAAGTACTCAAACCTTTCACCAAGTACATGGTTAAGGTAAAACAAATTGTCAACAGCATGGTGATACCAAAGACGTGTTTGACTCCAGGAATGGTTTTATGAAGGAGAAGCTCAGATCTTGAGATCCCGCAACCCCATTGGGAATTACAGCTAAATAGTTTGTGTCATACGATCCGATGTTCATGTGACTTTTGGGAAAATCCAAATTGCCAGTGGCTGTTCTGTGAAATCCAGCACCATAATAAATGTACGCAGTGTTCTTTGGCAATGTTGCCCAGATGCGATGGCTGCTGCAATATTTGACACAGGGATCAAACATATTATAAATGAGCCACAGCATGTGCGAGCATAGGTTGGCGGGGCAACGGCGGAATAAGTCGGACCTCGTGGGGTTTTCACTCAGAAATAGTGCAGTTCACAGGTAGAGGTTCTCGCCCTTGCTGGGAAACCCATAGAAGGAGAGGTACACGCAGACCCCGTCTCACTGATGAAACTAGAACACTGTTTTCTTTTGGACCTGATCTGATTGCTGCAATACTGTGTTTACTTAGGCTGTACCACATGTTTACTCAAGATTAAAACTCATGACAAGGACTCTGAATTTATCAACGTGGTTAGAGATACACATTAAAACAACAGCGAGCATCTAAGTTATGGCTGTGTGATGTTGAATGCATGCATATATGTATATATATATATATATATATATATATATATATATATATATATATATATATATATATATATATATATATATATATATATATATATATATATATATATACATATATACATATATATATATATACATATATATATATATATATACATATATATATATATATATTCCTAGCACACAACAACAATTTCATGCTGACAAGGTACCTCTCGACCAGACCCAGTAGGAATACGTTTTCTTTGAGAGTTTACCAACAGCATGATGATGCACTGCTTCCAAATAAATACAAAACAGCTGCCACTCTGCCAGGAAATGCTCTTCTTTTTAAAGCAATTGTTTGGCTCATTCATAGCATATTTCATACATTTCCAAGAGACTTGGGGACCAAAGGTTTAAACAAGTATGATCAAATTCAATAGCGAGCCTATTATTTTAAATATATTGTGATGGCTGGACTAGGAAAAGCAAGAAAATTGATTATGTGTGAAATATGGTGAGTCAACCTGGCTTACATACATAACCAATGACTACAACATAGATATAACACAACAGTTGTGTGTGTATGTGCTGGTGTGTGTTTGTATTTTATTCTTTAATTGCATTAGTATTACATCAGTCAAGTGTTTGTCCTCTGAGGATCCTCTGTTTGAGTGGACTACATTTTTCTCCCAATATTGCCCAGGCATGAATGTGGAGGGAGAAGACACACACTGCCACTGTTTTATCTTTATTGCAGGTGATGAGTACGGAGTAGGAATCTGATGTGGTGTCACCTCAGCTGCTGTTAACAGGCTGCTGCGGTTTTCAGTGACAGTTGGCTTGCAAATGTCTTGCAAATGTTGTACATGTCTGTCATTGCTTAGAGTAGTTCACGTGTCTAATGAGAAGCATTTGTTTCAGTAAAATATATTGGTTCTGGTAAATACAGAAAACAACGGTGGAGAGACATATTCAGTCACTGCAATCGGCTCAGTTCCACCTGCTCCAGTTAGTCCTGTCAACTTAAGGACTGTTTTCTTCAAAGTATTTGAAGTGATAATTAAGGAATGGATAAAAGTAGACAGCATTCGTAATAAAAATAGCACTTTTGTATTAAGAAATTAACAATTTTAGTCTAATTTTATCTTCATGGTTGACATCCTCTTTCTAGAGAGCACTTTAATGTCTCTTTATCTCCACGCGAAACGGTAATGCTGAGGGGAAGAGTGGATGACAAAAGAGGAAGACTTAAGCTTGATCATAGGAATTTAAAACTGCTAGTTCTCCTGCATTTTAATAAAATAACTCTTTTTAGTCAAAATGACTTAGAAACTAGATCTTAAAATAAAAATCTGTGCAGCTTCCATCAGTTTTGCTCTGGTGTATTATTTTGGTATGCCATATGCTGCTGTCTGTCTCGAGAGCTGTCTCATCCTCGAGAAATCCCCTGTCTCACGAGGAGGACCACAGTTCAGGTGAGCTCGCTCAGGTCGGCTCTTGGCTGGAGGTTTGGGACTAATTCCTTTAGCCTAAGGAGGAGATTAGTTGCTTTGCTCACCAGAGTTGGGAGCAGAGCTTGTTTATCTGTATCTATGTAGTCAAGGTCTCGTTCAGTTTGCTTGGTTTTTTTAACCTAGAGTTTTGACTTTCCTCTGCGCTGTAGCCCGGGGGCTGAATCTGAGTTGAAGGGAGCCGAGGAGAGGTTTCCTCTGGGTTGGGGAGAGCAACAGTGTTTAGCCATCAGCCCTTGCCACTGACTTTGATTAATCCTTCATGGCCCAAGAACTGAAAAGGAAAGCTGGGGGTGCAAGCAGGACCATCTGGAAACCTTCATAAACATGCATGTCTGTCCACGCTCTCCAAAGGATTCTAGGAAAATCGTAAAAATGAGAGAGGTCCCTTTTGCACAGTTTTTTCCTCTCGAGGTACCCTGTGCATATGTAGCAAACAAAAAAGTGCTCGTTGTGAATCATAGCCCCGCGCTGCACCTCACAACCCAGCCCGAAATACTGAATTGTGTAATGAAATACTTTTTCAATTGGTCTGACTTTAGTGCAGAATTACACACATGCTCCCAATTCATGACAAATGTTGATAATTTACTTCGGCTTGGCTTCAGCTTTTTCACTTTTGCTCTTCTACTGAACCAAAAGCTATCTCAAAACACAAGACAGAATCTGACTCTGGCAGTTTTATCAAACAGCGATGGACCTCATCCATCTGGACTCTGTTATGGCTTTTTATTTTCACTCTTAACAGCAATGTTAAACGCACAACGCGTATAAATCAAGTTGCCTATTTGGGAGCATGACATTGAGTAAGACCATTGTGCAGGCCTTCATTCAGACAAAACCTTTTTGTAGTGAAGCATGTGTTAGACAAAGAAACATGAAGAAAACTAAGTGAGTCTGGTGCATGGCTTTATTCTGCAAAAACATACAAGCGCAACTCTCCTATTAGATCTCGTTAATCTTCATCACAAATCACACAAAAGGAAACAAGTCACGGCAGGGCATAAAAATCAGAAGGGAAAGTGATAAATGTCTTAAGTATAGACTCTTAAACAGACACATAAAAAGGCAGTGGTACCTGAAATGGCTTTGCCACCCAGACATGCTTTTCCACAAGTCAGTTTTATGTAGCAGACAAAAAGAGTGACCCCACCTCACCTTTACTCCTCCCCACGTAGCCTCCTTTCACCTCCTAACTCTTGGCAGGGAATGTCTGATATGTCTCCTGTTACAGATGGGAAGACGATCTTATATCTAAAGTGCACCACATATTGCAAGCATTTTTTTCCTTTCTTTTTTTTTGCTACACATGTGTAGTAAAGATGCTGGATTATGATCCTCTGTGGTATTCTGGAGTAGTTTCAGTGGAAGGATTGTCCCCGGCTTCGTCACTCCACAGGCTGAACCATCCTTGAGTGAGATGTTGAGCCCCGCATTGCCCTGCAATGTGAACCTGACTTGTGAGTGGCTTTGGATAAAAGCATCTACTAAATGCATGTATTCACGGATAGGGAGAAGTACAAAGGACCAACTTGGAAGTGGGGTTTTGGTTCAGTATAACACTGATGACAGCTGGGTCTGATGTGTTGACACACAATGCACGCTAAGATTTAAGATAATGCATGCATGCAAAAAAAGTCACGATACTCATATTATGAGAGGTACTGAATGGTGGTATCACAGCGCTATAGTTAGTGCTGATGGAGACAAATGATACCAGCAACAAAGCGAAAACTAAAGTTTAAACCTTGCCTGCAGATGCCGTACATGCTATAAGATTGATCTGCATTCGTTTTTGGAAAGATTGATGCTTCGGTTTTTGAAGTGGGTTAATTGAAAAATAAATGATACGTTTTGACTTTCAGATTTAGAACCAGCACATATTTTGACAGGAGCTCAAGTCCAGACAAATTTGCCAGCACAAAAAGAAAAAAATATTGAAACAAATGACATGGAAGGTGGCTCGAAACAACAAAGCACAGGATTCAGAGGTAATGCAGGGAAGAGGCGGAAGAAAAGGTTTGCTGACAAGATCACAAGGAAAATATTTCAGCTTGCCAAAGCTAACAAAAACCAAGCTTGCTACTTTCACACATGAAGTAAAACCACACCCAATCAATGGTAACATCCAACATTTGTGCCTTCAAGCATTTCAAAGTTATGAATAAGCAAAAGAGATTTCATATCAAATACCCAATGAAATTAAATTACTATTTACGCTATGCACCAAATAAGCTATTATAAATGTGAGTGTACTTTTCTTTTTAGTAGGAAATTATCCACAATTCAAACACCACCAGTATAAAAAAAGGATGTCTAGAAGTGAACAAAATGTAACCTGCAAAGAACATTAATCTACCACCCACTCGTCAGCAAGACCGCAACTGCTACAACCAGAGTGTCTTCTTTTTTATTCTTGTCTCTTATTACCATTTTTTCTCTCACATAGCTGATATGCCTGGTCTTGCCTGCTTCAGTCATCTCAACACTAAAGTGAAATCAAAGAGTGAGCTAGCATGTGATTGCACAACTGCTGTTCGTGCGTTGCAGAAAGTTAAGTGCACTTCAGATGAGCAGGATACGGTGTGGATCTGGAAGTGGGCGCCGGCGATGGCCGCTGGCAGACACCAGCATGTGTGCAGCTGGCAAGAAAGGGACACATGGGGTTTTCTGCAGCACAGTTCCAGCCAGGGCCGCTCGCTGCTCTCTCCTTTTTAGAAACAGCTTGGGCCCAGCGTGGTGTCCAAGTTGCTTGTTTGTGAGTGTGAAGATGCCTATTGCTTTTAGCTTTTGTGCAAAGACCCGGGAAACTATTGTTTACTGCATCCTTTCACCGGAATCTTTTCCAGATGGTGGATATGGCCAGTACAGCTACAGATGAGCCTAAAAGGTCAGGTGAAACTGAGCTGGACGCTTCTTTCAATATCACTGCTAATACTATTCAATAGGAACCAGAACGCTTAGTTGTCTGTTTTAAAGGGGAAAATCCAATACTGGTCTCTGGGACATATGGCCATCCACTTCAAAGCCACTGAACATGGCAACATCCTTGGTCAGACCTCACCTGACAGGCTGCACCTCTGATGGTTATTTTGTGACTTGAAGATTTGTGACTTAAAGGTGACTCTTTTGAACTTAAGAGGCATGTGGCGGGATCTGCGAAAATTCCTTTACCATGTGTGGATGAATTGCCGTTCAGAAAGATGTTGAGGCGCTATTGCTCACCTCCTCCATCACACTCGCATTTTTGAGGCTGAAATACAACATTTGAGTTAATTTATTATTGAAGAAAGTCACCTGACAAGTGAAGATCAGACTACTGAGGAGTTAAAGGATGCATTCATACTGAAGTCAGCAACTGAATTCGTCAAGCTCATGTCAACCGAGAAGCCAGATGCGTGAAATTAGAAGCTGATATTTCATTCAACATGCTTAGGAACTTGTGTGACTACAAAACCATAGAAATATGGCACAAGTCGCCCGCCGTCGTACATGAAACTGAACAAATAAACTATTGTATTAAGGTTCAATATCACTGATAACTCCTAAACATCTCTGGCCAGTAAAGTCACCTTCTCCCGTAAAAACACTAAGCCGACACATTTTTTCCACAATTCATTGTTATATCATTATCTACATTCACTCTCTCTGATCAATGTGCTCAAAAGAATCATCTATTCATTTCTTAGATGTCCATCCTCAAAGACAGACTTGTTTTTCAAATCAACTTTCAAGTGTCACTCTCCAGTTCAATGTTTTGGCCCAAATATGGTCCCTTCTGGCTCCAGAAAGTCTAATGTGGCAACGACGGAAATTAAAGGCTTTAACTTGAGGCTTAAAATCAGGGCTCATGAACCAACACGTGAAATTACAGCAACTCCATCCATCACCATATAGTTACATCTTATGTCCTGACTCAGTGAAGCACTGGAGTAGGCAACTATAATTCAGAGGTTTTCAAGCCACTTGATTGGTATGAGTTCACTTCCACCACTTGATCCTCTTATTAAGTGCGTAACGAATAGAGAGCAAACATCACATTTAGAGGAAGACAACAGAGATGTGAACAGCAGCTGGTTTCACCTCTGTCCTATCCAGTGGGTTGTTAATAATCAGCTGAGCCAACAGCCGATCGAAAGGTAGCCGGGTTAAACACTGGACTTACTACTTAGATGAATAAACAAATAGCTGTAACTTGACATAGCAAATTTTATTTATAAATCATCTTCAAAACAACAAGAGTTGAGCCAAAGTGCTGTGCAATGGAAATCTAACAAACCGAGAGCAGTAAAATAATATCCCATAAAACACAGTTAAACACAGCAGGTGAAATATTGCAAAACGGTGAGAAGAGCCAACAGTTTTTGTTTTCTCTCCTTCTGATGCGAATGCCTTATTCTAAAGTAATGAAAGTCCAACAATTCCCGTCTTAAAGTCATTGTACTCTATTGAAGACAAAATATGACACACTGGTACTTTATATTGAACTTTCACTGAAGAAAAGAAAAATGTTTAGATGCCCAGAAGAAACAAGAGTACACAGCTTTTTAGTGCCCAAAAGAAAAAGAATAGAGAAAATTAGAATTTGTAGAGTATCTTAGCCAATAATAACCCAGATATTACTGGAATAAGCTGTAATGTGAGGTACCCCAATGTAATCCTTCCCTTCCTTTTTTAACAGCTGGCCCTCTTTGCTGGGGAAGGGCAGACTCTGCAACCTTGTACCAGATACAAAGGACATATACTACAGCTCCATATTTGGGTCTTGTGCTCACTGCTACAGTGGTGGCCAGCTGCGAGGACCAAAGGTTTTCCTACTTTTATTCCCCGAAAGCTCGAAAGCACTCAGCCCGCTCGCATGTGTGTGCTGCAGTCCTCCTCCACTAATAAACAGACTCACATACACACACCACCCACTCTTGTCGTATGTCCTGAAAATGGGCAACAGATCAAGAGTGTTTTGTTAGACTTCTGGGCCTCTGTATACTAAAGGATGAGTTCACTTTGAGTGGATCACAATTCCATCCACACTTCACGCCTACACACTCAAAAGGAAATGGCTTGAGCACTGCTGACGTTAACGCTGCAACTGTTGCTCACGCAGAATCCCTAAGAAAGACCTTGTTCACCCCCACAAACACGATGTGATGAAGACAGGCTGCCTAATCACCGACAAGCGGAAGCAGCGTAATGGAGTAATGTAGGTTTAGGATGAAAGACTTCTGTGGCATACAAACTGTACCACTGGGCTTGTGGTGATGGAATGGTATAAGTATATGTTCTTCTTTTGCTCAAAGAAAAATACTTTAAAAAAAAAGCACAGAAACACCTAGAATTAGTCATGGCCCTGCTCTCAAAAATGCAAGGTAATAGGACGAGTACGGATTTTGTTTGATGTGAGAGAACAATAGTTTACTGGCAAGTCCCTTCGAGTGTGCTGGCTCTGTTCACAAAACTTCCAAGCAACTGCGAATTATTACGGACTCACTACAAACAAGCCTTTATGATGCAATGAAAAATGTTCAGGCAATAATTTCTCCTCTCTGAAAGACGTAACAAACACAGCAATGTTTGTTAGTTATTTGGCAAGTTAAAACAGAACCCTGCACAGTCATCCACAGCTGGGATCAACAACAGGGGGAGACCACCAGGACAGCTGAAGGGGGCTGAGAGAGATTCTTTTATTATGATATCAAATTAAGTCTCTGATACGTTCTGTCCGGGGAAACTGGAAGAGTTAACAAAGCCCTGCACACAGCAAAACCTCATGTCACCTCCTGCTCACATCACTCAGCTTTTCAAGTGCAACAGCTGCTTCCTTCCTAAGTCATGCCGATATCCTCATCCATTCACACTGACGGCTTAACTGTCCACATAACACAGCAAGATTACTGGCTATTATATGAAGTGGGACAAGTTCCGATTTTTAACAATCTAGCCGTTTTACAAAGGTTTGGTTGAGGATGCCCACTTACCACGCTGTTTCCATGATGACATTTCTTTAACAGAACAAGCTAAGTATAATAACACATGTAAAACCTTTATGAAGTTACTTTATTTAAGATATTTTTCCTGATTTCTCTCATCCTGACAATGATAGGACTGAACAGCTGCCTCTTCTCCAACACATTAGCACATAGTGAACATATAAAAGCCAGCAACTCATACCTCGCATATTCCCTGTCAAAAAGCAGTGAATAACAGACATATTAGGGGCCTGATTTATGTTTTGAGTCAAACATTACTTATCTTCTAACAGATTAAAGTGAAGTTTGTGGCATTGAAGTAGAAGCACATAAACTAAACTGAAAAATGGTTCATCTCAAAATATCTAAGTGCAGGCATTTCTCAGGGAAAAATACAGTTCAAAGTGTTGCCAAATAAAATTAAAATGCATCAATTTGTATATAACATATCCAAGTAAATGCCAAAATATTTTGTTCTTCGTGAGGTCCCAATCCAGCAATTTCTAACCTCCTAAATACTCATTTGTGTTCCCAAATTTATTTTTTATTTCAAAGGCTTTTAACGCCCATGCCCTTGCGATGGATTGGATATCACCCTCCACCTTTTTTATATGCTTGAACAAAAGAGTGATTATTATTTAAAAAGGAAGATCAATGGCACAAGGTAGCACGGGAAATTAAGTTTTATGAAAGTAAAAACATACATTTATAAGCTGGTAGTGTGAAGTCTGAAACATTTAAAACTCATAAGAGAAAACCTTCTTTTGTTCGAATTTCCAAAGCCGTCTTTATGTTTAAGCTGTTTTAAACATGAAAGTTGTAGACCTGAGTCTTCAAATAATTTTTCTGGGATAGAGCTTTACTTTTAAATCAACAAAATCCACATTTGTGGGAGTTCAGCATCTTTTGGTCAGTTTTATTTTGCGCTACCGTTGCAACAAAAGCTAAATACAACTGGTCCTTGTTTCTGTTTTCTTTTCCAGTAATTTCACCTATTAAGGCTACAATTGTAGCTTGATAATGTCAGATAAGCAGATGTTAGAAGAAACTGTAAACTAAGAAACCGCTCTAAAGTTTTAAACCAGAAATCCACAGCATTTAGAGCTGACAGGTGATTTTGCCCATGACAGGGTTAACAAGTTGAATTTTATTAGATTTATAAATCATTTTCACCAAAGGAGTAATTCATTTTGTAGTGAAAATGAAAATACTTGAAACCAAGTGTTCCACTGGATTTGTTCCACTTTCAGCATCATGTGTCGCCTGTTGCCACACAAGCGTATGACGCACGCTAACAGTGCTGTAGGTGGTCATCCGCTCGTGACATAAACTCTGCCATTTACACTGGATATTCCCACTCTGCCAGATGTATCCCACTAATCGAAAATGGCCCGAATAATAAACAAAAACAAACCGCAGTGTGGGTGTAATGGTGATTTTGTGACTGGATAAAGAAAACAATGCCTAATGTCTTACAAGCACAAGCTGGCTGGTCGCAATCTCTCCCAGGAAAACAAACACTTTCAGTTCAGCTG
Source organism: Xenentodon cancila (assembly GCA_014839995.1). Classification (NCBI taxonomy): domain Eukaryota; kingdom Metazoa; phylum Chordata; class Actinopteri; order Beloniformes; family Belonidae; genus Xenentodon; species Xenentodon cancila. Next base: position 27,335,325 of record CM026213.1, on the reverse strand, counting down.
ACACAACTGTTGATCAAGAAATTGTATAAGAAGCAATACAACAAGTGTTTTTTCTTTCTTTTTCTTCTTCATCTGGGATAACATCTTTTGTAAATGTTCATGCCGGCTGTTATAAATAACATGCAAAACTAACAACTGTTAAGGTTACTGCAGCTTTGGGAAGATTTCTGTTTTGCTTCCAATGGCCAAGATTAGGATCAGTTTCTTCCTTTTTTCTTGAACAGACGCATAGTCAAAAGCATTTCGAAAGCCCTGTGGACTTAAAAGCTGCTCATTTTGAAAACCTGTTTGTTGCAATGCACAGAGGAGCGTGGACTTGAGCCTGATTCGGATTCTGAGCTCAAATGGACTGAGATTCTGGCACCGTCAGAACAGAAACTTGCAGGAATACCTTTCCAGACCCCTGGATACGGGATCAGTTTGAAAAAGTAGGCATAAGTAATAGCATAGAGGCCTGATCTGCAGAGCCTGACAGGCTGTTCTCCAGTGGCCTGTAAATACAGATCACTTGGCAAAAGTGAAGGCCTGGTCTTCTCTGACAAGGCTGCTCCTGCTGCTCATCCACAGCAATCAATAGAATTCAACGACTTACCCCACAATCAGCCAAGGTCACAACTAACATCCTTTAGCGTCATTGGAGATGAGTTTATCTTGTCACTTGCGTAGCAGGAGGGAGTGACTTTTGGTTTTAGTATGCGCACTCCAGAAAGACATAGAAGGATCAAAGGAAGTTGTTGTTTACCTTGTACAAAGTGCTAACTATTTCATTTGCGTAAGTCAGATGTAGACAAGAGTTACTGGAAGGAAGCAGCAAGAGTGGGATTTTTGGTTCGAAGTTTGTTTAGTTCTGGAAGCTTATGAATATCTTTCTGCTTCAAGGTAACAGGGTTGTTTTTACTGTGCCATCCAGTCATGCCATAAAAAGCAGGACTCGAACATCCTTTGATTTATTTTTCAGACTCTTTGGCATGTATGTTCTCATCCATTCGTGAGAAATGAATCTGAATGGAGTACATGCAAAGAAAAACCATAACATTGTTATCATCGACAGGTAAAGCGAATAACCGTGCGGAACTTCTTCCAGTGTGTTATTCTACTGGTAGAACGTGCATTTTACGAGGATGTTACTTTGACATGTGCCATCTACCTAAACACTTTTGCAGGTGCATTCCACTACAGTAGCAGCCCTCCCTAGCAGGACACCAGTGGGGCCAGAAAACGTCTTTGGAAGTGCTCAAAGACCACAACAAAGAGTCTGGGATATTCACCTAGCCTCTAAACTCTCCAGATACAAACTTGATGACATCTGTGGAAAGCAAGCCAAATCTGGAAAGACCCCACACCAGAACCTACGGGGCCCAGGGGATCTACTGCTAACACTGCAGTACCAGACACTCTAAGACACCCTGAAATGTTCTTTGTTCATATGTGTTGGAGAACCTACACAGAAGTTTGATCACAGAGTTCCTGCAGTAGCCTAAAGTCTGATGAAAGACGTACTTAGGTCTTTTTTAAAGGGCTCATTTTATGATGTGCTATCAAAGGTTGACCCAGTGTCCAGAGGTCCCTCATAAATGTCTGTGACATCTAAAACAGCTCCCTTTTCGGCCATGCCTTCAGAGCTCTGTCCATAACTGCCGGTTTTAAGGAGTGGACCCAGCCTCACCTCCACACCCCCTCTTTTGCAGGGTGTGCCATTTCTAAAACTGGGTGTTACAGTTTTGTGCTCCCTTCTTCAGGGGTAGAACCTTGATGATTCTACTCTGATATGGGCCTGTGATGTCACAGAATCCCACAAACAGCTTAATGAACGACATATTTTCAGACATAGTTACACTCTGACAAACTTTGTTTTTCCTCAAAGGATTAAGTTGGTAGTTACTTCAGACTCTTAAAACGGTCCCCTTAAGTCTTTGCATTAACAAATGCAATGGCATTGCAAATATAATTGTTGTGATGTTATTAAGAAATTAGGACAGCAGGACTTTGCCTAACAACATGGTAGAGACTGGAAACACGTAAAGGTACATACACTCTTCTGTGTGTTTGGAGAAGGGGTGGTTCACCATGCGTGCATGCACGAAATTGCTGCTGGTGGGCCTCAGCATGACTGCTGAGGTTGGAGCAATCATATGTTCAGCTGTGATTTCCATCAACACATTCCTGGACGCTCACACACTCTCTCAGTGGAACTGTGCACAGCACCCCCCAAGGATGTGACCTGCAGCCTGCAGACACATGGCTGCTTCACAAGCGCTTATCACAACACAGCAGCCTTGGGATAATAGGAGGCCCTAATCTGAAGCCACGTGGAGACAAGCAAACTTTGACTAGTGTTGCTCCTTTAAGCTGGCTTTATAGAAAACAGTTGATGATATACTACACCCTGCTGCAGAAGGCCAGCAGGACTCACCATGCCAGACTGATTACAGGGTAGAGGTCAGACCACATGGACAACAAATGGTCCCTGGGTGTCTACACGGGGGGTTGGGCATAAGGTTGTAACCACAACTTGTGAAAAGGCAGCAATTGTTACAGAGACAGCTTTGAATGACACGATATTCCAAACTAGAAATGAATTATACAGCCTCACATGCACTGTATTTTGAAGAAAATGTTGTTTTTTTTTTTTTGGCAAAACAGAAACAATAACACATTGAGAAACGTCTTGTGGACTCAGTAAAATATACAATAGCTGCATGGCAGATTGATCCCATGTTTCGAAACTCGCAAGCAGGAAAAACAGCCAAAGAGGGGGAAAGAGTATTACACTGATCTTCAGGCCGAAACATTGATAACGAGAAACTTGAACATTCAACTCAGCAAAACATCCCACCATCTGTGCTGAATGATTAGACAGTAACTGGCACTTAATCAGTGTGTGTTTCTCTTCTAATGGTCCAACACAAAGACACGAGTAAAGTCTGCACAAAAGTAAAATCAATCAGCGTTACTGGCAAGTCCGTGGCTGGCATGAAGCCACTGTGCACTGCAAGCCTCAGAAAAAGAGCTCATTTTGAGGAAAGCCTAAACCCTAAACATACGACAATTTATTTCTTTCCTTGAAGCAACCTGTGGAACATGCTCGACTGCACTTACAGTAACTTGGAGGATGCGTTTGAGTGCAAAAATATCGACATGAGCTGGGCTGAGCAGGAACTATCTATACAGTATCAATAAGACAGGCAGAAATGTATTTGTTTTTTTTTTTATAGCAAAAGGCATTAAACTCCGCTATCACTTTTAATTTAAGGAATGTGAAGGCATTTCCTATATAATCACACCTCAGGGCAGAATGTCAGTTTTGTCTTTCCCTGCTGGTGTAATTAATGCTATGCACACCAACTCAGAGCACCTATTCAGACTTGCTGAAAGATGTTTGATGTGACAGAGCCGTATTGTTTTACTTGCTAAATTCCATTTCCATGATCCAAAAAAACACAAGAAGTAAGCTGTATGTAGTAAAACTGTGGATAAATAAAGGTGAAAAGTATATTAACGGGCAAAAGTGACCTTTTCCTCATGCAAATGCAACAGAGAGTCAAACCAACGGCAAGAACAGTGCCGAAGTCTGCGGGAGCAGCTGAGTTGGGTTGTGGTGGCTTGTATTCGCCATGTGGTGGAGCTGAGCACTGGTTTCCCACAACAGGCAGCAGGCAGCAGGCAGCAGGCAGCAGGCAGGCACAGCCATGTGCTACGTTGTCGGCAAGTGTGAGGGTTAGACTGATGCTCCAGAGCTGAGCTGCTGTTTGACTTTTATTTTCTTTGATTTTTTGGGCAAGTCAGTTTAAACGCTTTTCTTATCACTCACCCCACCCAAATGAAGCGCATTCATGCAGCATTCGCATGCTTGAATGAAAGATGCTGTCAAAGATGTAACACGGACCCAGCATCTGAGCATAAGGTGCCTCGGACAAAGCACACAAGCCTGAACTGCATTCTAAAATGGGTGTGAAAGTCTCCTCTGCAACAAGCTCATGTCTTCCTCTTATTCATACTTTTCTGCCTCACAGTCCGTCTCTTCTTCTCCGAGCTGGAGCTCACCGCTCCCGCTAATATCTTTGTCTGTTTTCTGTCATGCATTCCCTCATTTTGTGTTTTTTCCTCCCTTTATCCACGCTGTCTTTTTCCTTTGCTCCCTCTGTCCATCTACATCTACACCCCTCCCCTTGCTCTCCCTCCCTAGAAGGCACACATACACAGATAATACTGCAGCTACATCCTGCTTTGGCAACATACTGCAGCAGGCAAGCGTACTCCACTGCAGCCCTTTAACACAACAGCCATTTTTCTTGTGACCTAATGATGAAAAGCAGCTTGTGGTCTATATCAGTTATATATATATATATATATCTGCATCAAAATCAAGCAAATCCTGCATTCAATCCAAACAGATGTTTTTAAGTGAAGCATGCTTCACAGACAGAAAATCCACTGTAATCGCAATATTCTCCTCCTTTTCCCTCGACATCAACTGAATTCAGCCTTTTTACCAGCATATGGTAATGACAGCAACATCCACTGCCTGCTACCAATTTCCGTTAATGACATATGTATTTTCAGTGAAGCCCTCCTTTTACCCATAAACATATCCCCTCTGATTGCCCTGTCTTGCCTTGTCCCCTCGAGCATGACAGAAGTAGGCGTGCTGTTGGAACACAATGGGACTTTTTTATTGAACAGTGAACAAGCACATGCACACGAACACAAACAAAACACACAGTGAAAGACACCTAGTGATCATGGCACATGAAAGGAAATACAGTGGTGCCATTGTTGGAGCATCCAGGAGTGATTTAGGAAATGTCACTGCTGACAGACAACCGCACAAAAAACACACACTGGGATGCATTTGCACAAAGACGTGCAAGGAAGCTGCACAAGAGTCAAGTCAGCGGTCCTCGAATGGCATACGAACAAATGCAGATTAACAATGGCTTTAATGGCCAAAGTTTCCCTAGATCTTGCACCAGATGCAGACAGTCAACACTAACAGAGTGTAGAAAGTGCTTCACAATGTGTTCCACTCACATGGTCCTTATCATTTTTCCATATTTTATATAAATGGTGGGTCAGTGTCTTGCATAGGACACAAGGGGCTGGGTGTTGGACCGGTGAGCTTCAGATGTGAAGATGACCCCTCTACCCACCTGAGCCACAGACACCCCCAGATATAAGGATATCAAATTTTACTAGTTTAAATAGAGAGCGCTGCAACTGAAAACACAGTCTGTGTACTGTATCATTGCTCAGTCATGTTTTATCCATTATGACTACTGTGTGATGCAGCCCACATGCTCACTGCTTCATGATATTAAATTTTCTCTTGTATTTCTGCGTTACCAGCACTTGGTCCTGCTAAGATCATCAGATACAGTTTCACGGGCCACCAGTCACATGTTCATAGCCGTCATTAAAATTGGCAAACAGGTGCTACCACCAGGGAATCCCCAACCTTTGCAAGGAGGGGAGCACGATTTAACCTATTTTATTTAATTGCCATAAAAGTAATTACTACTTAATGTTTACCCTTTATCAAATTAATTTTTCATAAATGTTAGCACAGTATGTCATGGAAACGTGTGTCACTGACCCTTTAAATATTGCATGCTCTTGAGTGAGGAGAAGCACATAATTGCGCTGGAATAAAGCCAAGTATCACAAAATTCATTCAGTAGCAGTCACACGATATGCCTATAAAACTGAAGCTTTTGGATGTCAAACAAATGAAAGTGCCAGTGCGGCGCTCCTTTTAAAAGCAAGATGGATAGCTTCTTTTTCTGCAAAATTGTTTGCTGGATATCAAACTTTGCATGCTAGAAGCCCTGAGAATCTCTGTGTTTCCAAACACAATGGGTCCTTTCTTCTTCTGAAAAGAGCTGCTACTCTAATAATACAGCTCAGCGTAAGTCTGCTAACAGTAAACAATAGCTGTAAAAGGTGGCCTTGACAAATGTAAAGAAAGAACGGGGAGTGATTATTGTGCCTGAATGTGAACACAAGGACATTGAGTGAAACTCCAGACCCTCGCTTCTCCTCAGCTGCTACACCTCTGCTTCTGTGGGATGTCGACAAAAATCCGCCCGCTGTCAGCAGCGAGAATGCAAACATCTCATCTTTGATGTGGAACGAGTAGCATCTTGCATCTTGTGCTGCCTCTCTTTACTCATGATATAAAGTTAGTTAACCGAGACATGCTTCACCCCGCAGCAGCATGAATGCAGATGCGTTGTCATCTTGCACAAAACGTCTTGTGGAGCATTTTGTCTGGACAAATCTTGCCCCTTCGTTCAGCAAGTCTTTTCGTGAAAAGCAGCAGTCCTAAACTCACAGGTCGCAGCGCTTGGAACAATCACGAACTCACCGCCTCACCAAATGGAAGCAGCTGTTATCCAAACTCTTTCAACTGGTGCAGTGCTTTGCACAAATCTGCAATGCACACTACCCCCCTAGCAATTAAACTTTTGAGATTCTCTTACACACTCCTGATGACACTCTTTGTAACTTTTACATATGATTAAAATCTGTTTTAGAGGTAAATCTGTAGTCTGCTTTTGCTGCCTGATGATCAAGGTAGTTTTGCAGGATCTTGTTTTGCCTGCAAACAGTAAAGTTTACACTGCATTAAGTTCTGTTAACTGCCAAGTAATGTGCACCATTCCACTGATTAGCTGACCAAAAACCACATGTGTGGACAGTTGTTCTTCATGCATGTTATACTGTACTAATGGGCATGCCTGTTTGCGGCAGACCTTTGATTGTCTCAGTTGGCAACAGAACAGTCACAACAACAATGCATCTGTGCCGCCTCTCCCGTTGCGTTGGAGTTGTACTCACTGCTTTGGACGTTAACAGTGCCAGTGGAGTTGTCCTTCCCCAGCGGGTTCTCCACCACACACGTGTAATTCCCAGAATCCTCCAGTTTTGCTCTGCTGATCTGGACTCTGGAGTTTTTCCTGTGGATGACAACGCTCGCAAGCTGAGTCAGGGGAATTAGGGCTGGGAGGAAACAACATGGAAACGCAACAAGGGGAAACATGGGAGCCAGAGTCAGACGACAGGGCAAACTCTGCTCTGGTGGGGATGCGAGACCACTTACTCACAGGGATGGAGGGAGAATACAGTGGTTATCATAGCACAATGTGTTGTATATAAACATTGTTGTGCAAAGAAAGTTTTAAATGGTTTTTTTTCTTTGAAGTGATCCTCTTTAACTTTAGCTCACCAGCAGCCACTGTGGTAATTAGAGAATTAAAGCATGCTGATGGTATTTCTTTAGTATTTAGTTTACCTCAGTTAGTGCTTTGAGCTGGTTGTCCTAGTTATGTGTTAGTTTCCAGTTCATCATTAAGTGAGTGCAGAACTGAACTGACTGGAAAAAAAAATAGTCCCAAAAGAGCCCTCCCATAAAATAGGCATCTGTGCAGTCTTCTACAACACATCTAAACCACAAATTCAGTTTAAAGTCTGTGTTAAAATTTATGAAGTGTGAAAAAGATCACCCCAAACTAAAGTCAAAGAGCTGAGGGTAATAGAGTACAACAACATCAAAAAAGACGGTGTGTAGTAAGTTGCACGTTGGTCATGAAAATTAGGAGGGGGAAATACATTTTTCAGCAACTTTTAATCTTAGTCGGGAAAAGAAAAAAAATGAAGTTGTGTTATTAATGATTATCAATAAATGAAACAGGACCAAAACCTGAGACATCAGTTGCAGCCTTTCTGTCTGTGGCTGGTTTTATTCCGGCAGCTTAACCGAAGAAATCTTTGAGCTCAACATAGAAAAATGTTTTGGAAAAGGAGTAAGAAATCACCTGGTATTATGTGTACTTATGTACATGTCAGAAAACAAAACAGAACAAAGTATTCATAAAGAAAATAAAAGAAGAAACTATTTTAGAAAGCACAGCAGCAGAATTGAACTAGATTTGAGTTATGTGAAAGAAAAGGTTGTCATATGCCACATCACTGAACAAAGCCTTAGTGAAGCTGCTGCTGCTGCTGCCAGTCTTCTTTTTATCTGACGCCACCTGTGTTGGGCTTACATGACATGGAGGTTTAGTACTCACGGGCTGTTCTTTATTTTGACTTTTTTGCTTTTCTTCAGCTCGTTGCCATCTTTGAACCATCTGTAGGCAGGGACAGGGTTTCCTGTGGCCTCACACTTCACTGTGAGCTTGCTTCCCTCGTCCACTATTATTGGATTCTTGATCGGTTTTAACTTTGGAGCCGCAGCTAAAAAAGAGAAAGAAAAAAAACAATGATCAGATTTTGCTTTATGTGTAATTGTATGTTTTGCGAGCTTACAAAGAAGAACAGGGAGACTGCAGCCGAGCCAATCGCCATCTCAGTGGAGTGAGTCAACAGCACTCTCATGTGACCTCCAGATGTGGTCACTAGAGACATCATCAACTTTGCCTCAGACTAATAAACAGGCTCATGCTCATGGTTTTGCTGCTTTAAAAACACCTGAAGCAATATTCAGCAACCATCCGCAATCTGATGAAGAACAATGTGCAACCTCAAACTCATGCACAAGTAAAAGCAAACTGCAAACAAGAAAAGCCAGCAACATTATTCTACCTAAACAACGACCTTGTTGCAAACAAGAGAATAAAACAAAAAGATTAGCAAATGTCTGCTGTATTTCTTTTAAAAGCGTGTGAAATGCTGTCACAAGCATTTGTGAGTTCAGTTAAGTTCCACCTTTCGCTCTCAGATTCTTTCTCAATGTGCTCCTCTTGCATTTTATAAAAATTGTCAAAATGAAAGTCGCGTTTTATTGAACTATAGAAATGATCTGTGTCCAAACACACAAACATATACAACACAGTCACACAAACACTTGCCAGCTGACAGCTGCACACATGTTTAGGAGAAGACTCATCCAGGGTGGAGCAAGAAAGAAGGGGTGAGGAGGGGTCAGCCAGGGGCTGGCTAAGATACCCCACGAACACACACACACACACACACACACACACACACACACACACACACACACACACACACACACACACACACACACACACACTCTTTTTCTCCATGTGTAACATTGACAATTTCATGCACATGCTGAAGTGTCCTGCAAATTACAGCTGTTTGCTGTGCATCACCTCTGAAGGATGACAGCTGAATGAAGACAAACAAAGCATGACAAGTGAAATGAAGTGCACAAAAGTAACAACTTCAATTAAACACTAAAATAGCGTGCCCCCAAAATGATCCCCTGTTGTCCTCTTTTTTTTTTTTCTTCCCTTTGAGTGACTGTCCTACTTCACTGACCTGGTAAAGCCAACGAGTCTTCAATAAAAGGAATAGAAAAAGCCCAATGACGCTGCAGTTTTCAGCTTCTTTGTGGATTTAAGTGGGCAATTGTGATGGATTTGGGCTGGAGCTGTGTTAGCATCTGTAGAGGCCCTTGGACACTTCATGTTTGCCTGTAGGACAAACTTGTAAACATGGAGGCGAGCCAATGCAAAATACTGGTCTCTATCATACGTTTCTGCAACGTTGTAAGGAGCTGTCATTTCTGTCGAAGCTCCTGTTCTTTTTTAACAAGTTTTTCTACTTCACACGGTCAACGCAGCCTGTAAGATGCGCAGCCCTGCAGATGTGAATATTAACAAGGTCTGGCTAGAACATCCAGGTTCGTGAGTAATTCCCGTATCTGACAGTGTATCCTCCGATGTGTGTTCTAGCTAAGTTCTGCCTCTTCTGGTCACTTGGCACTAATACTCCTAACAGGAGCCAGAGGTCAAGGATCTCAGTCCCAGCAAAGTATCTCTGTAGTACTAGCCAGCAAAGAACCTCTTAGTTGGTGCAAATGAAAACTACATATTTTGCCATAAGCAAGTCCAATAAAAATGCCTCAGAAATGTTTAGTATTGATGTAATTAGCTGAGCTTGTACAGAATTCCTTGAGTCCTCATTTGCAGCAGGACATTTACTGACATGTTTGCCCTGTAATGTAGTGATATTGATTGCTTAGTTTAGAACAGCTTGAATCTGTCCGGTTGTGAGCTCCACACTAATCACTTTTGAAATACAAAAGCAGTTTGCATGGTTATCCCAAAATATCCCACGCTGTATACGGAGTTTGAAGTGCTCTCTAATTCCCTTTGGAATCACTGATAGCAAAAAATGTCAAAATCAAAATAGCTCACAGATCAATGGAAAAGTGTCCAGTTTTAGTTCAATGGCAGCCATTTGTTACTAAAATTACCCTGCTTCTGCTGTGACAGAGGACTTTTATCTGCCAGCAGCATCCTGTTGGAAAATGTGACTGATGATGTTTGTGGCATTTGGAAAATAAGGACAAGGATTCCAACACGGCAGGGCAAGGCAGATGTACCTCAGTAATGTGGTACTTAGTAACTTTAATGAGCTATTAGTCTCAAAATGAATACCTGCAACTGCAGCACAGGTTACTTACAAGTGGTTACTTCAAGATTTGTCCCAGGAGTTTGGAAAAATAAAACTTGCATTCACGAAGCAAAGCATAAAAACCAATCTGCTGGAAGTCATAACAATATTTGTACTTATCATATATACTATATGTTGCCAATTCTGCACGTCATGGGTGTTTGTAATGTACAAATGTACATTTTTCTGTTGTTTAATAATATAATGTGCTGCATGAGACTTGCTGCAGATAAACCCTGTGCAATGTCTTGTTGGCAACTTCTAATTCTCAGATCAAGTTTGCTAATGGAAAATTACCAACACTTGGCTGTAAGTACTAACACATAAGTGCATGTCATTACATGTGCACGTGCACAGCTTCCACAGACACTGCCATGAACTCTGATTTCAATACAATTAGAAAATTATTGTCTAATGCTTATCTAATCATTTAAAAGCATACAGAGCAGAACTTTTAAAAGTCTGCATGAACCCACGTTCCAAAGTTTGTGCAACTAAAACTCTGCACATCGTTTCCACAGACACTCAACTCCATCAGACTAAGCCCATGTATAGCGCCTGAGGAAAGCCTTGTCAGTCACAGACAGGAACGCTGCAGGAATGAGGTTGCGCCGACCATATAGAACAATGTCTAGTACTTTGTCTGGACACAAGTCTGTCCTTGCCAAGCAAATTAAACAAGCGTTGTCCTTGACTGAAGAAGTTACAGGAACACAGGACTGCACTTTTCATCAGCCCAGTGAGCCAGATGTCTGAGAGGGTCTGCTTTATCTTTAAAACATACAGTTCTAATGAAGACCACATCTTTGACATTTTTGATGGTAACATTAAACCGTGGAATGAACAGTCTCCATGTCCCACACTAGTAACGTAATGGACCGCCGCTTTGAACTTTGTACCACATGTTAATGCTGCATATTAATTTCTCTGATTGTACTTAACAACTTCTAACGAGATAATGAAGAGTCAGTATCAGTGTAAATACAAAAAAAAAGAAAAACATCTTGCAGACAAATGGTTGTTTTTCCATTACCCCAGTGGAAAACGTGTCCAGCAGTAACGATAAACCCTCCTCTCAACAACAGCCTGATTCTCTCTTTTTGAAGCACAGGGGCAGCTGCAGACATGGACTATAAAAACCCAATTTGAGAATAGAAGCTTATCTGGCGTGTCAACAGCTCATGCCTTGGGTAACAGTTGGAGACCTCAGCACACAGAGTTTTTCAAAAACAAACTTACTTGGTGAATTAACAATCCATTGCCCTTATTATTGAGTTAACATTTTTGTTTCATTTCCAGGAGCTTAGAAATGGAATCTGAGGCATGCCTTTGTGTTTCTTCTAGACAAAGTATCCCTGATTACTGCGGTGTTATGTCACCTCACTGCACGTTGTCAATGGCATAGTGAGGCTGCGGGTGGAATGGATTTGCATGTGGGAACGGTTTTCTGTCACTGTAGCAAACATCTGTTCAAAGAGATCACATTCAGCAGCATTTCACGAAAGCCACTGTACACTGTACCCGCTTAATCCGTTACCGGGTCACGGGGGTCTGTCGGAGCCTATCCCGACGCATAGTAGGCGGAAGGCAGGGGTACACCCTGGACAGGTCGCCAGTCTATCCAGGGCCACATAGAAAGACAGACAAACATGCACACTCACATTCACACCTACGGGCAATTTAGTATGATCAATCAACCTACCCTGCATGGTTTTGGACTGTGGGAGGAAGCCGGAGTACCCGGAGGGAACCCACACAAGCACGGGGAGAACATGCAAACTCCACACAGAAAGACCCACCGGGCCGGGGAATCGAACCAGGAACCTTCTTGCTGTGAGGCAACAGTGCTAACCACTAAGCCACCGTGCTGCCTCACTAAATATCTATCTCGTATACTGCTTCCTATATTTTCAGATGAAGTATTAACTACAATTTTACAGAAATGGGAGACATTATGAACATTTTGCATGTAATCTTTTGACTTGATCACTTTTCAGTTTTCAAACAATTTATCAGATAGATAGAAGCTGTGTTGCTCCATGTGTGAAACTGTGTGTATACAAAAGCAGAAATGTGCATACGTATTCCTATCACCAGCTTTATAAAGCTGTATGGTTCTTGTTAAACATCACGGTTCTTGTTCAGTTTTCACGCGTGCAAAGCCGGAATTAAACTCCCATTTTTAACCACAGTGGATGCAGACACTAACTAATCATTGGCAAACAAAGAAGTTGTCAGCTTAAAGAATTAAAGGCACAGAAGAATTATCTTCAGCATCATATAATATCAGCGTTGTTAGAAGATGACCATGAGGGAGACAAAGATGCAGACTGGTGGAGTGTGGTTAACTGCTTTTTAAAAAGAGCTTGAAAGTCTAAGTAAAAACACATGAGCCAACTGTCATTCAGTGCAAGAAAATCAGAACGATACTTGTTCTCGTCTTAAAATAATATTAGTAAGATCTTCTAACACTGGCATCCCAGCACACCATCGTTACGCATTCCTGCAATCATTTATAGGTGATTTATCCTCCATCAAGGAGCCGCACAAACGGCATGAACAAACTGCAGATTCACTCTCAGGCTTATGGTGAATTTAGAATCACCAATATACCTAATATGCATGTTTTTGGACTGTGGGAGGAAGCCAGACTATCCAGAGATAGATAACCCACTCACATGACATTTTTTACAAAAAATAAAAAATAATAACAAGAGAGTAAGAAAGAAAGAAAGATAAAAAAAAAACCTGCTAAAATCATAAAGACACCAATATTTTTTATATGTCTAGTTCAATATTAACTGGCTCTGGGTCAGAAGACTTCTAGCAGCAAATGCTGGGTACCCCGCTGATGTCATCTTCCAATGTGTGAAGTACTGATCCACATCCTTATCATGCTGTGTGAAGATCCAAAGTCTGAAATTTGAGGCTGGAGGAGTGGTGGCGTATTACCGTAAGTCCCACTCCTGACTGATCTTCATCTTAGAGTTACTGCCAGGCATTCTGGCAATTATGGCCTGTCCAGAGTTTGTTTGTTCCTTACTAATGTCCTCCTTGATGACTGCCAGGACCTCATCAAAATGACATTGGTTCATACAAAAGTATGAGTGCAATTTATCTGTAAAAGATAGAAGCTTTCATAGCAGATTGATAGGTTGAGCCTACTGTCTGGTTTTCAGCAGTCACACCAGGTCATCAAATACATTGTGGAACCTGAACATATGCAGCTCAAAGATGCCATATGTGCCTTTAACACATGTGCTTTGAAACCTTACATGGTATTAGAAATAAAAAAAAACCACTTGGGCCAAAAAGTGGCCAAAAAATGTATTTTTAGAAGAACGTTCTCCTGATCTTAGTAGGTCCTGTTCCACTGTGTTCCTTTCTATCCACTGATGCCATTGTTTGAGTTTTCTGTGACAATTAAGTGGGTACTATTTTCAGTGATTCTAAGTATTCTAAACACTGATAAATTTGGTAGACATCTGCACAAACATCAACCGTTTGAATAAACATCTTAGTTGTGGTCATTGACATCGGGTCCTTGTTGAAGTGAACATACTGAGCCAGTCACCTCTATACGAAATGTATTTGGTTTTAAGATGACAGCTGCCCTTTAAAAGTTAAGCTCTTATTTATAACTAACACATGGGAAATACTACTTTCATATCATTCCTTGATTTACTTTATGAAGTTAGTGCATGTGCACTTCTGCAAAAATCATTATATTTTGTTTATTTGTTGTTTGTTGCCTTAAAAAACAGATGTGCATTACTTTTCTGAAACGAGTTTGTGCGTGACTAATAAACGAGGATATTTGCCCTCTAGGGGATATAACTACTATAATAAAAAGCAGAACCACTAACACGCACTCTCTATGGACAACAATATCACGCCAAAACCATTCAATCGGATAATAAAATATTCCTTTGAGCTTTTTACAAAAGCAAAATGTGTGCACAGGTGTATGATAAAAACGTAGAAAGATGACGTTGGAGACTGTGTAGAAAAGGCCACACATGTAAATTACTGGGGGACTCATCTGTCATTCTACTTTCAATCAATCAGATCAATGGAAAGACGCCATTTACTCAAACCAAACTCTTGCCAAGATGGTCAGACAAAAAGGAACTAGATTCCAGTTAAATAACCAAAACAGTGAGTATCTTTGTTTACTTCTGTGAAAAAGGTAAGTGGTGACGGCCCCCAGCCCCCCTTGTGTCAGCCTGTATGGGATGTCGAGTGGTGGATTGGTGGATAGGGCACCGTTTGCCTAAAGCCTTTTTTTTTTCAGAACTTGATCTTGTGAATAATGCAAGAACCAATGTGCCTTGCAACACAGTAGAGTTGGAGACATTAAAAAATACCAAAGCAGGAGTTTCACAAGCAGACCACAAAGGTCCTTATTCAAATGAATAAACTGCTGATTGACTCTCCCCCCTACATGGCGCCATGGGAATGAGCTGCACTTAAATGAACTCTGTTATGTGAAATGTTGTTGATGGTACTTGCCTCACCAAAGTGGTGTAGCGCTCTTTGTTCTGGTTTGCACCATTGTTAAGGTCTTCTGGCTCTTCACTCTCTCAACTAACTCCAAGTTACCAACACTAAAACAAAGGAGTTTGTGCAACTACAAGAAGGCCAACAAGATATATTTCTCAAAAGTTATACATCCAACAAAAGCAACAGTGAGATGCTCATGTTCCTCCATTTCTGGTACATTACACTCTATATTTATGTGTTTCATGAAGCTACACTGTTTTTTTAAAGGCCACATTTACTTTTTCCTAGATCACCATGAAGACGGATTTATATCTACAATTAAAGTAGAGGAAGAGAAGGACAATGGGATAAGGAAATCCCACATAAATGGGCTGGAAATTCATTGATCCGAGTTGTCTAACAAGCACCGAACTACACCAACTACAATTTTCATCTGAAGAATTCTTTCAAACCAAGGTTGATCATACATTTTGTGGAGAAACTTTCTTTTAAGTCCAACTTTGAAAAAAGTTACCAATTTATGCTTTAGATTTGTTATCCATAGGGCTTTCAACACTGATGGACTTCTGAATAAACATAGGCATATTTATTTATAAAATCAGAGGTGTATCAGAGGACCAGTGGAGTAAGAGGGTGTTGGTGACATTTAATTTGTTTCTGTTACCAGCAGACATAAAAGGTGTGATCTTGCTCCTCATAATAGGAATTACAAGCCATTCAATAGCACCTGAATTAGTTGTAGTCTTCACAGCTGTCTGATCTAACTACCAGTCTCCATGAAATATTCTGTTGTTGAGTGATTAAAGTAGATCTGTTTCCATTTTATATGTGTGGCAGGTGTTAGTACAGGAAAAGAAAGCACCCAGCACAAAATAAACCGAAGTGTTCACTTCCCTAATCATTACCACTCTCACTACGCACGCAAGCCCATCCATGCTGAAAGGAACTTGTTGTGTTTTGTCTTGACATAAGATAAGAAGGAGGCGCAAGTTTATGAATTATAACATCTTCAGCACTAAAAACCTATTAATGTACAGCAGGCAGGCTGTGCAGAGATATTTAATTACACCAGTAAAACTGCAACTAAGTTGAAGCACAGTTTGGTTTTTCTGAAGGTGTAATTCCTTTCAATGAAGACTGACAATTTGGCAGAAATGTGTTTTTCAAGGTCTGTAAAAGTTCTCCCTTTCTAACCCTGGGCCTGTTTCATTTGAACAGCCATGCAACTTTCTCTAAAGAGTATCAGCTTACAGCCACAATACACACAGCTTTCAAAAAGAGACGACGTGAAAGGAAATCATCATGTAACAGCGCAGCAGCACTAGTATGCCCTAAATCAACACTTTGAAATTCTTTCTGCTCCAAATCCTGAAGAGGTCACTGCCAGTGAGAGAGCGATTACAGCTGAGAAATACCTCCTGTGAGATAATGTCTTCAAATTAATGAGCAAAACTAACTTTTCAAAGAACATTAGAGACACAAGACAACGCTGTCTCCTTCCCCCTGGGATCTCTGTGATGGTTGACTGACGGCCTGAACAGATTGCCCATGTTTACATACAATTAGAGATTGGCACAACTCATCCAGACAGGAGCGTACGTACATGCAAGCACGCAGCACGTTGTGTAACATGGAATTATCCATAATTCAGCTTGTATCTGTGCATGAAGTTGTTAAAGGAAAAGCAGACCCAAATGTGACAAACAGAAAGTGAATCATCAAAACTCTGCTTGACCTATTTTGCTGTGTTAAATTCTGAAAACACCTGATGTGGTGTGAGAGTCGCAGTGTTGACAGCGCGTCTCTGTTGGGACTAACTATCACGCGTCAAAGTTTCTCCCAGGCCACCTGTTTACCGCGTTTTGGGATAAATTAATCCCATATTCACCAAAGAAAAGGCAAGTCCAGATTGATTCCTGATGTTCTGGATCATGTTTGATAAATGAAATGACACATGTCGTATTTACAGTTGTGATAGTACAACCACACGGCTAATCCTGTTTTTTTCTTCTGTCTAGTTTTTTTGAAAAGGAGAGAAAATAACCCAGAATGAGCAAATTGCACACCGCTGCTCTCAGGGTGTATAGAAAAAGTGTGTTGATGATTCACAGAGACACCAAAAGGGGTTAAAAAAAAAAAAAGTACTTTACTACACTGAAAGTACTTTCATTGTAGTTTGGGGGCTTGCATATCTCACATGTTTAAAGGTCATGACAAAACCTGGGATGAAGACAGGTATTTATTTATATTTTCAACTAAACATATGCTTAAAACAATGATAGTAATTACAAATGACAAAACTACATCCATAGTTCACTTACAACAAGCATACGGAACATTTTAATATGTAAAAGGAATCATCACCCTCATTGTTGAGGTGTACTAGGAGGAGGCTGACAGAAGTGACATCACTGAGTACAAAATCCTTGTCAAGATGAAGCTTGAACATGCAGTATCTGATCAAGAAAGGAATGATACACACACACGCACGCACACACACACACACACACACACACACAAACAATAGTAATAATCACGCTATTGTCCTTAAAGTGTCACTGAAATGGGGGGGCTGGGCTTCCCATGGCCTAAGGTCAAACTACAGTGACGTGCTGCGACTTGTAGCTTCCACCACCGAGAGAGTACTTTTCAACCTGTACGAATCCGAAAGACAAATAACGATTCTAATGGCAAAGCTGCTTCTAGCAAAAACACAGACTTTTATCCTGGATGACTCACCACCAAATTAACACGAGCAGTTAAACCACGGAAGCAATATTTCAAACATGAGCCCTGTCAATAAGTCCGTGGAGACACATGGGTCCGTGTCACACAGCCCTTTTCAATCAAAACCTGTTTTTCAAACCTGGGATATGTGACACAACACGTGGATTGATCCAACGCTTGAAAGCACAATAACAGCTGGCCACACGTTTTCTGGGCGCTTGTGTGAAAGCTGAACTTTGGTTGTGTGAGGTCCACTGCTTGTTCTTAACGTTTAAACCTGTTCACAAGTTCGATTTCATTTGGCTTCCACACAAGACGGACGTGCTGCCAAAAGCAGATGTTCCTCAATCATGTTGACCACTGGAATATCGACTCGTGTGACAACCTGGTGGCAAGCTTTGACAAGACGAGCAGACTCTTCCTACACTTCTGTAATAAAGTATGAAAACTTCTTCTGTTACTCTCCCATACATTTGTAAAAGTAAAACCATATTACACAGAAAGTAAGTTCATTCAATTTTACCTGCAGTGGGATCTCCCTCTTTCTCCTTTTGCCCTTTTTTACCTCCCTTCTTTCTCCCCTTCTTATCTTTCTTCTTGGTCTCTGTCATGCTGTCAGAAGAAAGTAAATCCTCTCAAGAAAAAGACAGAAAAAAATGTGTAGTCCTTTTGGGAAACTGTGGCAAGTGGGCACCACCAAACTCTAAGCCCTTTTAGAGCGTCTCTCCTCCTATATAGACCAATAAGTACAGAAAGGAACCACCTACTCACGACGGGTTTAGAGAAAATGAGATGAAGAGAAGGAGGGGAAAGGTAGGGAGAGGGGAGGTCTGAACAACTATGGTAGGACGGGATGGAAGAGGGAGGGAACAAGGAAGGCATTTCCCATTGCATTATGGCAATCAACTCTTCCCTTAGAGAATCGTTCAGATAAGCGTCTTCCAGCCCTGAAGCCACAGACCAGGACTAAAGAGAAACTGGTCCCAGTAAGCACACACGAAAACCTCGAACTGCTGTCCCCAACTCTTATTTGCGTACCCCGGCAGCATCTTCACCCCTCTAATGATCCCTGTAAAAGTGAACCAAAACCAGTGGGGCTGTCTCCTCTGCTCTGCTGACCCCACCCAGATAAGTCAGGCAGAGACCTGCTCTTGCCAGGCTGATGTTGGGCTCCCAGACCACCTCACATCTGCTTTGCGTTAGCTGAGAAGAGATTCTGCCGATATGCGTCTGTGAGGTGCCAAATGTCAGATTGCAATCTGTGACAGACTGCTCCATGTAAAAATTACACAAGCTCATCCTCAGCGTGGCCAGGCTGTTCCTTGTCCTCACCTCTCCTGTCTGTTAGTAACCGTCTTGGTACTACAGACGAGTTTCAGCATGTCTGCGGCAGTATCTCTCTCTCTCCTCATTGCCGCTCTTAGCCAGGTGTCATCAATGTTCACGCAAGAATAAAGACGTACAATCCGTAAAGCTCTACATTAAATTTGAGATACTTCAGTTTATATAAAGTGAAATCTTTTTTTTTTTTGTCAAAAAAGAGGAAGATATTTTGATGGACAATAAAGGAAAATAGAGTAAAGCAGACAGATGAGATAATGGCAAGACTCTCTTACTTGGAAGAATAAATCTAGAATAAAATCTTTCTTAAATCGACACATTGCAAGTTTGTGTATAATGATTTGAACTTACCAGAAATGCTGCAACTAGTTATTCTTTTATTTGACATGAAGCCCAAACTATGAAGGCATCACAGTCTAAGTTAGTGCCACGGTTGCTCAACTCCCCTGCCCTGCTAAATGGCAAGATAAAAAAAAGAAAGAAAGAAAATACACTAAAAACAACTGCAGTGAGTCTCAATGAAACTAGTAGGTGAGTCATCTGTGGGGCCATCCCGGGGATTGTCTCAATCAAGCCTTTGGAGGATTCTTGACGTTTCCCGGGAGTAGGCGGCGGCAGCAGGGATTGACAGGGGCAGCACAAGGGTCAAGTCTTAACAGGTCACTGCACTCGGTAGCATAAGCCTCATCTGTGGGCAACAGAGGTCAAATCGAGGCCAAGGTTTCACATGCCAACAGGCTCCAGTGCAAAACTTTTCCTACTAAAAAACAAATTGCTCTTCCCTCTTCCCTCCTCTGCTCCCAATAGATGTCTCCACGATCTTATCTTTCTGCAGAGGTAACCGTGGCCGTGCAGGGGCTGTGGTGTGTGTGAGAGAGCTGCTCCCGCTGCTGCTATCTCCCCACAATCTTAACACACACTTCCTCCATCACCATTTAACAAGATGCGACTTGTACTGAGGCCTGTATGTCTGTGGGTGGGCATGTAGTTTATGTATGTGTCAGAAACGGGAGTATATATGACGTCAGGGACCTCTGATTGTGACTTGCTGCATGATGACATATTGATTTGTCAAAAGATTGTAAAAAGACATTTTTTTAATCCTGTTTTATCAAGATCCCGCATGCGCCTTCAAGTTGAACCATGCAAATGTAATATTTGTTGAGATGAACCGTAAGAACATTTGGATCGTTATAGTTATTATGATCTTTGTTTCCAGGGTTTTGCTTGGAGCCCTAAACAAGCTTTAGCTTTAGCTGACTGAATATGCTTGTGGAGTAGGACAAGCCCCTGAAATGAACTTCGCTTTGTATGACCAGGCAGACACATGGTCATAGACATGTGCGTCTACATTTTTTTTCAGTTTTTTCTTTTTTTCTGTTAAGAGCATCTGCTGTTTTTCAACAGTTGTGGGCTGTCCTTGGATCAGTGTCTGGAGGTGGAGGGGCACAACGGGCCTATGTGGGAGGAGCATTACTTTAACAGCACCAACAATAAAATAAAATAAAATAAAATAAAATAAAATAAAATAAAATAAAATAAAATAAAATAAAATAAAATAAAATAAAATAAAATAAAATAAAATAAATAAAATAAATAAAATAAATAAATAAATAAAATAAATTTTAAAAAACTAAAATTAAAATAATTAAATTAAATTAAATTAAATTAATAGTTAGACTCCAACAGTATGTGAACAGCCTCTCAATCAAAATGAATGTACAGTAGCGTCCAAACCTTTGACAGATTATCCATGTCCTGCTTATAAATGCTCCACAGAACCAATCTCTGCCTGTCTCCTAATCCCTCCTTGCTGCTCCCAGAAAAGGGAGACAGCTCTCCTGTATGATGGAGCTGAGCAGCTCACTAACAACAGCATACCTGCACATCATCACACTGATACTGCTCAACAGCACTCCTGCCCTTTCACAGGCATGAGAGTTTATCTTTTTTGACATGATGGCTTTAAATTGCCATTAGGTTATGCTGTTTACATCTGTCTGCTTTTTGGCCAACAAAGTGGACATGGGTTTGTGTGTGTGCGTGGGGAGGGGGGTGTATACCGCCTGCTTTTAAGGCTCATCTGCAGTTTTTCTGCAGTTTTAATTCTCAGAGGTGAAGCAAGGGCCAGGGGTAGAGGGAGGACAAAGCCTCGACAAGAGACAAAAATGAAAGAGAGGATAAATGGAAAGAGTAGAAAGAAGGGAGGAGGGAGGGAAGAGGGAGGACAGAAGGTAAAAAGTATAACAGGGGATTTGAGAGTAAAAATATAGCCCTCTTCATCGGATGACAGAAAACAGCCCCACCTGCCGATACTCCCCTTAATAAGGCATCTGCTTTCCTTAGCCGACCACGCAGAACATGTTGTGTGTTGCAACAAAACAAAATGCAGGCTATGTGATTGCTGAGATAAAAACCTGCTCGTGCAGCGGCAGTGGCTGTTTTAGTTGAGACAAAAACGACTGTGTGAAACTTACCCTTCTCATCATACGTACGGTCTGCTCAGTGCTGACAGTCTTGATGCTGTCCATGTATGCACTGTACGTGTCAGTGTGAGTTCAAGAGTGTGAATGACCGACTAAAGATGAGAAGCATGTGACAAGACTCTGAGGACTTGTGTCAGTGTGTGGGCCGGCGTAGCACCCTGAAGGGGAGTCATGACACAAACCAGCACCAGTGACATCTGGAAGCCCGAGGAAAGGACTATTTTTTCAAGGTCAGCTGTGGCAAGGTGAACTGAGATCCCAAATCTAAACATTACACATGACTCTGCCCACCAACAGCTGAGATCTGAATCACAGAAATCGCAGTCACCAACTCATTAGCGACACAGAAAACGGGTGGATGGCGAAAAAGAATTTTAGCGTTACACAAGGAAGTGATCCTGGGTGGATTCAGCTCTTTGACGTTACCACAGCACATAGCTGTCACCATGGTAACCACAGTCTTAAGGGTAGCAACTAGAGTATGTGAGCAAGATGTGGAAGGGCGGAGAAGAGAGGATGAGGGACGGAAACAAGAGAGGCTGCGAGTGTGAAAAGTAGGAGAAAATGTGTAAGCAAAACTGTGTGAGAAAGGCAGAAATAAAGGAGAAATAAGGCAGAGGTGCAAAGAGGAGAGAAGAGGCAGAAGCTGGGAATGGAAAGCCGAACACAGAAATGCAGAGAAAGGTATCTACTGAGCAGCTGCAGCCTGGCCACTGTATCGCTCCAATAAGAGAGATGTCCATGAGTAAGCCTGTGCCAAGCCTGCTGGGAAGCACTGCAGCAGCATCTCAGAGAGGGAGAGATGACAAACACCAGCACTGAGCATGCTCCACTGTCAAGGCCACTGAGAAAATGAAATTTCAGCTTTTTAGCCTCTCAGTTTGTTCACTCATTCAGCTCTATTCCAGTCTCCATCTGCCACAACAACTGGCTTTGATGAGCACATGACACCTCTAATGCCACTTCTGCTTCAGATGTGGCCCCACACTGGACACAGTTTGATTGATGTGTCTGATAAATGATTGATCTAATCGTAAGAGGCATCTTTCCCACTTATGGCCACATCGATTCGTATTGTGACAGGTTTGACTGGGGCTGAGAGGAACAAGAGATGAGCATAGCAACTCATCAGCCAATGGGGCATGATTCTGCAAACAACAGGATACTGTAGCACCATAGCAGCCTTTCACACACACACACACACACACACACACACACACACACACACACAACCAGATGTGATGTCTGTGCTTCCAAACTCTCACTGACCGTTCTGCTTATCAGAACAGACACTCAAGCTGAGTGGTGAGTGACACTCATACATTTGTGTCCGACTCATAATTAAACCCATGTTAGGTGTTTTTTTTCTCTCTTTTTTTTATTTTATTTTATTTTTTGGCTCTGTTTTGGCTATGTTCTGCGGGCGGACAGACGGACGTGCAACCAAACAAAAGTACGATTGTGTGCTTTTCTTTGCTTCATGACTGCAAACTGATGCCTATCGTTTCCATCAGTTGTGCTTCTGTGATGAGCTTTGTGGTTATGGTGTGGTTGGTTTCTGTTTGCTTTAAACTTACTGAGCTTGTGAATGTAGGTAAGTATAAAGTGTAGCTGAAAAAACAAAACAAAAGAAAGTCATTTTTCAGCAGTCACTTAACGTCCTTAGTAAAACAATATTGTGATTAGTGATCACACCTGAGAAGAAAACAAGTATCCCAGTTGATGCAGTGACTGCTGTACATACAGTATATTTATACTACACTATATTTGGACAACACAAGCTCATTTTTAAAATGTTAAAATAGAACAGAAATCCTTAATCACAGATGCTGAGAGGATGACTTTGATCCTCTTAAACAAAAATCCACTCTATCTTCTTAAGGCTGTTTGTTTGATTGGATCTCTGTCTCCTTTACTCTGTAATTTTCCTCCTTTTGAACATATTTATTTTGAGTCCGTCTTTCTGTCTGTCTCTCTGCCTGTCTCCCTTTCCTCTCCTCTGCCTGAAGAAGAGATAAAGAGGTCCGTGTGACTAGGATCAGATTGACTTGAGCATAGAGGCTGGAAGCAGATCTCCTCCACCTCCTCATTATGCTCTTTCTCTCCTGCTCTCGCCCAGATGAATAGACAAACAGTCTCCCACATGCTCTCACAGTTTATCAAACACACACCCACATAGGACCAGGTCTTCATGCAAACACATATGTGCACTCTCACCAGAGAGAACAACACACACTCAATCTAAGTGTCCTCAGGCGGACAAAGTATACACTGTCACACTCAAATACAAACATATCCAGCCAAACACGACCGTAGCCATGCGAACACACAGGTGCATCCACATGTAAATACTGCAGAGGAAGCATATGAGCTGCTGAAACGCTGAAAATGGACTTTTTTCCACTCAGTGTAGTAAATATAAACTTCTTGCCTGTATGACACCAGACTTGATTTACAATTGAGCACACATTTAAACTCGGACTTACGTTTTCCAGCATCTCACATGCTTTTATTACATATTATTGCCAATTTGAAATCAACAATACAAATCAAATAATGTTTTTAATTTTCTAATCTTGGCCTTACAAAGGTTTCCTATAACTTTACTATTTATTGGCGCAAATGTGTGACTGTAAATAAATGAAAAAAAAAAAGGCTCACTAAAACTGTTGATTTAAATATTCTATTTTAGTAATATAACAGACAAATGTTGCTTTGTTTTAAGTGCATCCATCAATCAGCTTTCCCTACACAGTGTAAAATACAGAAATGTACATTTACACAAGGGAAAAAGCGAGAGGTTTGTGCTCTTATCAGCAAACCCCCGTCTTCAAAAAAAAACATACAAGCATCCGCTTTCTGCTTTGCATTCTTCGCATCGAATCAAATTCCTTTTGCACTCTGCACTTGTCCTTTATCTACAGAATGTGCTTTTAGAGCAACACAAACATGTCAGGATGAGGACACAGTGAGGAGTTTCACAGAGTGAAAGCTCTGCTCGAGTCATTTGCATTTCTGCTTGTGCCTCTCCTGGCGGGAGCTCGTACTTATCAAAAGTATGTCTTATCTCTTTGTTTGTCTTTCACCAACTTAGGCTTTTCCTGGAAAACAGGCCACTACGCATGTCTAAGCTTAGATCATCCTTTGGCGACACAAGCCCACACATCAAGGCTCCAATTGAGTGAGCTTGATAAGTGGGCAAGAGAGTGGTCCCAGTTTGCCAGGACGGCGGCACGTGGGGCTCTGGGAAGCCAGACATGGCTGACAGGAAGCCAGCGCTATGGTTGGGTCATCTCAAAAGGACAAGATGATTGTACAGGCACACATACAAAACAAAACAAAAAAAGCAGTTACAGTAAATCCACTGCCAAACTGACAGCACCTCGACTAAGAAAGAGGTGAAAACTACCTCTTTAAGGCTTAGTGAAGCAGGTGCAGAACAAAGGTTTTAGCCCAAAATCGAACGATTGAATTTTAGCCAAAACACAATTAATGTTGCTCAAAAAGAGCTAAGTATTAATATTACCCTACTAAACCATGTTTCTCTGGAAACAAATGAATCCCTCAGACATGTGGGCATGGCTGAGCGTTGTGTCGCATAAACTAAGATTAAACAGTTCCCTAGTCGTTTTATCAAAATTATCCCGCAGAGTTTGAAAATTAGAAGAAAAAGAAGAAAGAAAGTGAGCATTGTAACATTCGTCATGCTACAGTTTTGTTCTTTTGCAACGCTGGCTCGCTTCTGTTGCTTCCTGGCTCATGGCAATTTCAGGAAAGGTTTGTGAGCGAGGGAACGAGGGAAGGAAAGGAAACATGCCTAGACAATGTGAAGCAAACCAACAGATGCAATGGAGCAAAAGCGGAAACAGGACTCGCACTGCAGGGACCTTCTGTAACACTGATCTTACTGGCTTTTGGAAGTATGACAGACCTATGTCAGGAATGTTGCCGTCTCATTTAGGGTAAAACACCCCTGGAGTTTAGGGGTATCGATATCACAAGGAAGTTTTATTCCTCTTTTGTCTACATTTGCTGCGGAGAGGTGATGGTTATTGTGCTGGTCTGTGGGCCAGCTGGGACACATCTCAGTTCACCCAACGCATAAATGCGTGCACCTACACACATGTATGCGTGCACATACTCAAGCTCGCTGTACGCTGCTCGCTATCTTTCAACAACAAGCTGAGCAGGGACCAGACGGAAAGAGGTCCTATTTGTGCAGGAAGATAAATACACTTCTGCACCCAGTCCTGTCCCCTCCAGATTAGAGCAACACAATAATGAGCAGGAGCAGTGGTGGAAGGTCAGAAGACAGCAAGGGTAAAGGACAGAGGAACAGCACTACTAACAAAACATACCTCTGCACACATCGCACATGTAGGAGCAATCGCAGACAGTCATGCGCGACTTTTGTTATCTTTAGCTTTAGGTTTCTAGTCATTTTCCACACACACAGGTTTATTTTTCAACCCATTTTGCAGAGTAATTTACCTATTCAAATGAGCCCATTTTGAAGGGAAGCTAGTTCCCCTTCACATATGAACGCAGCCCTTTGAGGAGCTACCGGTTTTTTGGTATGCTCCCCAAATCCTTCACTTTGGGAAAAGCTCCAGAATTTACTGCTATACGTTGTCACAGCAAACAGAAACACAGTGAGGGCAGAGGAGTTGCTGTGAGTGGGTGTCAAGTTTCCATTCATTTTATAGTGGGATGATAGTAAGGTTAAATGTGTCTAAATATCCACATTTGTGCAATAAATACTGAGGAATGCCAGTGCTGAGCTGTTGACAAGTTCTGCTTCTGTGAGTCAGCTGTGGCATAATCTTTTATCAGCTCCTCCTCTCTGTTACATTTAATCAGACCGCAGAAGTAGGAGCTTTATCTCTGCTCTGAATCAACGGGTTTTTTTGTTAAACTCTGGCCAAATAAACTTCTGTCTCAAAGTAGGAGACCTATGTTGCGGAAAATATGATCTTGTCCTGGTCCACTTCCAAACACTGCTAACAAGCCATTCCATTCTGTGTAAAGTCTTTTCATGTTAAGACACACATCAATCCACACCTACAACATACCTGAGGAAACAAACCTTCTCTCAGGATATGCTCTGTGTGTGTGGGGTGAACATGGCCGGACACGTCCCTTAAACACACCGGGAGGCGCCCGGCAGGAGTGCCGGCAGCCCACTTCGACATGCTGCACACAAACACAGTTGCCCTTCCCATGGTCCCTTTGTTCCCTATCGTTTTGTTGAAGTTCCTGTAATGGACGCTGTCAGCTTCCCATGGACATTATAACTGACAGTTTCATTGCACTTTAGGATGAGGACTCACTGCGGGGTTTGGTTTTTCACTGGGAGCGCACAACGCTATCCACACTTGAAACCTTTCACCAAAGCAGGCCAGTTTCTGATACCGGCCTTCTTGCAAACGATTGATGTAGGAACTGCAGCTCTCCAGCTCAGAATTACAGCAAATCTTCTTTACAGAAATTCAGATAATTACTCAAAGAATTACACACACAAGCACTAGTGTGTGTGTGTGTGTGTGTGTGTGTGTGTGTGTGTGTGTGTGTGTGTGTGTGTGTGTGTGTGTGTGTGTGTGTGTGTGGTGGGGCTTAAACAGCTTTGATTTCTTATGAAACTTTCTAGACTCAACCAACTCTACTGACCCCCTCCCCTCGCTGTGTCTTCCACCCAGAATAAATATACAAACAGTTGCTCTTTACATCACATTAAAATGCAGCAAATGCTCAAATCTACAGATAAGAGCACAAGAAGACTCAAATGGGCGTTTAATAAAAGCTAAACACTGACTTGGACCTTATATTGAATGAATGCCAGTGAGAGTCTACAGCAGAAGGTGATCTCCTGTATTATCCTTCAGTGTCATGTTACTTCCTGTGAATCTACCTGACACCTTAGTGAGGAGATGTTGCAATGACGTGGCACCCAGAGCTGCTGATGGAAAACTAACAAGCAGGTTTCGTAAACAGAACACTGTAATAAATCACTCCTCTGAGCTGCACACTATTGACAAGCTTTTTATGCACTTTTAAACAAACCAAACCTCACATGACATCACTTAACAATGCAAGCAGACACACAGGACGGGGCTTATACTTCACTGTTAACCCTCCGCTTAATATATGGAAAACAAACAGTGAGGAATCATAGCAAGCGGTAGTAATTCTGCCATGAACTTTGGCAGCTTTTCGTGGTATTTCACATTTTTGGATACTAATTTCTTCTCCAGCTTCCAGCTAAAACTTGTTCCTGGAACGCCATCAATTCATACAAAGCCAAATAGTTTCATAAGCATTGATTTGGTGCTGCTTTTATTGAGGTTCTCAGCAGAACTTTATATTCCTCTTGACCCGAAAACAGAAGTTCTCTCATCCACCTGCAGGCCATTCTTTAACGCTGATGTCTGAGGATGTGACCATGCTTTTTCTTTTTCCAAACTGTAAATAAAGGCTAATGCTGACAAGGTGCTAAGCCTTGAAAGACAAGACCCATTTTCATCTAACCAGTTTAGTGAATATACTGAAATTTGCTTTCCTCCACAGCAAACAAACAGTCTTTCAGATCTGCAAGCCAAAAACATGGAAATGTGCTGCTTGCCAGCTTTACCCTCCCTCCTGGGACTGAGTAACAGTAGATTACTTCAACAACATGTCAAAACAATGTTTGCCCTAACTTTAATATGTGTGATCTTGACACTCCTGAACGCAAAAGCCTTGGGTTAAAGGCTGTTAAGCCGGTCATAAAACACATCAATAAAATCTAAATCTAACTTTGTGTCTGGAGAAAACAAATTGGGGCAAAAAGGATGCCACAGTAACTAATACATCATTGGTGTGAGCCAAGTGAGTTAAACAGGTTTCAGATAACTGGAAAGTGAGGTAATGAGTTATGCATTGATCCAGAGCTGGATTACCTGGGTTAAAAACTGCTGTAAACAAAGCTAAACACACATAAAACAGCGTTAATAGCCCTGATTTCAATTATTGGCAGTTTTTCTTATCACATAAATATTAATCAGTCTATCTATCGTTCAAATTTAGGATGCATCCATGCAACACAGATTGTTCATGTACAATCTTCTTAGCAATAACTCTTAAAGTATAAAAATCTCTTGTTTAACTGTTATAAATGAGCTTTTGTTTTACTCTAATTCCCAGTTAAAACCTGACACAAATTGTGAGTTTAAGCGGTTAATTTTGTCGACAACTCTTCCTGCAGTGCACAGAAAAAAAGAAAAAAGTGTTTTAAATATTTAATTACATGCACCAGTTGCAGCCTGTGAAGGAAGTATTGCAGCCCAAGATAGCTGCAAATTACTGAATGATTCAAAAGGCTGGGTAAACTTAAACTGCCTTCACAAAGCTGTGGGACACAAGTCGCACTGTAGAGAAGGCAGATGTAAACACATTAAATAAAAATATCAGGCGGCAAAACATGAATGCGCTACGTCATAAAAGCAAGTTCATGTCTCGTGTTTGACGTTTGTCATTCACTAGAGCTGTTTTTAGAGCTGTGTTCTTAGTGGTATCGCAGTAGAGGTTTAGTTTTATACTAACAGCCAAATTGTCCTGTTTCGGAGGGATCAGTCATGTTTAAAAATTACTAATTTATTGTAGCTTGAGAATCTTCATCATGTGACAGATGCGTTCACCCACACAACTCTGCGCAGAGTTGGCTCTGGCAACCTCTCTCTCTTTGTCAGTCTCACACAGTCCACAACTGTCTTTTCCCAAGAGACGCCATAACAGTTAGTTCAGTCCAAAGAACACATGCGCTTGAAGCTGACTGCAGCATTAACGGCATACGTTTACTGTAACACTATAAAGTTGGCTTCCTGCAGTGAACAAACTGAGGTCCAAATGGCAGCAGCCTCCACAGTTGTTGTCCTGGGCATATCTTCCGGACTGTGCAGTGACAGGGGGCTTTTGAGTGTTTTTGACACACTTCCAGCTGCAGGGGCCCGCCAGTCTAACAACTGCTGGAACATTCCTAACGGACTCATCCCTTTCAACTTTTCGGAGTTTCTCCTGCTCCCTGATCCTGATCATATACTGCCTCATTGTGGTGAAGTCAACATTCTTCAATAGGTTTTAAAAATCTAAAAGTGCAAACGGCAGAGAGACGAGGTCTGACCTGTCCTATCAAAACACATTGTGGTAATAATCTTTTAAGCTGTTCTTGAAGTACATATCAAACATTTTGAGATTTCATCTTAAATTAGGAGAGGAGTTAATTCATTATAAACACAAAACCTCCTATATGTTGTTACTAAACTGTTATACAGTTATGAAAGCTAACAGAAAGAGACACAGTCAACACAACTACCTACTACCATTAGTTCAATACTTATGCACTCGAACACAAATATCAAATATGATATGTATATATCTATGACGTAGTTCTTAGTATAAGATGAGACAAACAGGAACCTAGTCACAGACAAGAAAAGCAATCTGGTCTAAATAGCTCTGCCGTCCGAAAGGATATGAATTTAAGCAAGAGATTACGGGAGATGATTTGTTTTGAGATTAGGTACCGACTGTAAACCTAATCTGCACTCACAACGCCAACTGAATCAGTCCTCAGCTCCATGTGATTTCAGCCAGCTGTTTGCCAGCTGCAGAGCTCCAGTGTAGCAATCACGATGCTGGGCTCAGTGGTTTTAGACACATTTGCATTCCTATCTGAGCAACATTACTGATTCTCCTGTCATACATGAAAAATTTGTCACTTGTGTGTCAAGCTGTTGCACTGCAAATAAACGGTGAATAAAAGGTGATCAACTCTGCTGTAAAAACTCTTATGTTGCAGGAGAATCAAGATGACGCGCTAAATGACTCCCTATTAACATATCTATTGATTTTGATGAAAACAAAACTTAAAAACTAAATTAAATAACACATATTTCCAATTAGGCATGCAAGCTAAATATTAATACTTTTTTTTAACGTCAGATTTATTCAGAGACCTTAAATGCACCGTGCATAGTTCACATTGGTGTCATATGTAGGGAAAAAAGCACTAAACTGATTATATTTTCATATCTTTTGTCATGCCATTTTGCAGACTACAGCTCCCTTCAAACCTAAGCTAAAACATTTTAATCGGTTAAAAAGGCTCATTTAAACAGGTTGCAGTAATCAGGAGCCTATTATTATTTTAACATACAATGAAAAGTCTTGAGCTGCATGTTATTACGCACTTGTTGCCTTAGCGCTGATCCGGCTGATCTGAGAGAAAGCCCATTGTTTCCCAAGAGCCCAGACATCATTCTGTATTACGACATTTAAATGAACAATTATCCACAGCGTTGTTTTTAATGTGCACAGTCAAAAAGGTGTGATAATGGTCATTCAGAACTATGCAAAGTATCCGACATGGTGGAGTGGTTAGACTGCTCACGCAGACCTACGCTTAGTACTCAGTTATGTGCTGAAGCACGTGAGAGCAACCAGCTTCGTGTTTGAACCAACTTCCTGTCATACACAAAGCTTTCCTCGCATCACAAACAGTAGTTCAACTCATCAAATGGAGTAGAACATGTTCTGTTTTGATAAGAGTGCTCACAGTCCCATCTTTGGGTAAACTCTACTTTGATCTGACGTTCTTATTATTGCCAGTTTTCCAGGACAGTAATCCTGATCATCTCTGAGTGCGTTTGTCCTAGAAATTCTCTAACTCAGTGTGAACTTTAAAGCAATGAAAGGAAGGTAAAATAAATAATTAAAAAAAAACATATTTAAATCTTATTCAGAAGTCACTAATAAATGTCAATCTTGCCTCACCTTTCCTTTATGGAACCTTGTCTCCTTCAGGCGCTCGTGATCTCGGCTGTGACGATATCACACTGGATATGCTCGTCAGAGGTCTCACAGGGGGAAATGCAAGACAAGCTGATTCATCTCTCAATGCAGATAGTTTGTGTGATAACATTTATATTGCCTAAACTCCATGATGCTGTTTGGTGATCAGATTCGGAAACACGTCGTTCGACGACTGTTACACAGTGGTAGTTGAACTTATATATAGCATGATGACTTACTTTTGAGGATATTGTGTTATACAGAAATACTGTTTCTGTGTAAACCTAAATGCTCTCCTACTTGTACTTGTTAAAGATAATTCAAGTCTTAATACATATAGTTTATGAAACCCCCTATGTGTGTTTATATGTATTTAACTACACACTGAAAACCAAACATAAGGAAAATTGGGGAAGTTCCTCTGACAGTAAGCATTATCAGTATACTCCTAAAATCTGCTCATTTGGCATACATTTGCAAACATCATCCCACACACAAGTCACACATATATAAAAATAAATAAAAATATCTAAGAAATATGAGCACATTTGGCAACCTTCCATCTGCAGGTGAGATGTTTGTTACTAAAGAGACTATGGTATGCTGACAATTTTGTTTGCACAAACATTTCAAATTGTATTTTTACATAAAAGCCTAGAAATCAATAGAGGCTGGGAATAAAATAAATAAAAGATTTGAAGTCTAATTAAGAGAATATAATCAGAGATTACATTTGTGATCTGGTGCACCTGCACTGGTGTAATGTGAAAGGACAGCTGAACGTAAACCCCGTTAAATAAATACAGAAACCAAAGTTAAAGAGGGAAAGTTATTCAAATGTCATCTATTCTCAACAAGTATGCACCATTATTAGGTTTACATGATCAACGCTGACGCTGTGGTGAGCCAGGCAAAGCTCTGACTTACTACAACAAAGCACACGCGTGGCACACGTGTCTCAGCAAAGTGGTAACTGCTTCTACTGCAAATTCTCTTTCATCTCCATATAGTTAATCAGGTTATTAAAAAGGAAATAATTGCATCTTATAACAAGTTCACCAGACTCAAGTTGAAACGCTCAACAAGTGTAAAAAGTTAACCTGGAGCGAACGCTGGTCAGCAACAGCCATAAACAGCATTCGCTAAAGCCCTCATGGCCTTACAGTTAGAGATTCAGAGCACACTTACTTCCTCCAATACCCTTTGCAACAGTACTGTTGTGCAAACAGGTTTCAATAAGCGTCACATCTACCACGACAAGCGGCTTGTCACTGTTGAATTCTGAATTTTGAGGATACAAAAAGACCCAGAGCCAATATGATCACACTGTCATAATAACAGTGTGTAAGGTTCTGTCTTTGAAAATGTGGAGTAAAAGTCTTGAGTGATTGCAAGAAAGTGCCTAATGGACAGGAAAATGAGCAGCCAATTACTGAAAATAGCCATGCTCCTTTTTCCACACATCTTCCAAATTCACATTGGATGATGTTGTCAGTGCAAAGCAGGCATTCGGAGGTCTGGCAGAGGAAGAGTTCGATATAAATGACCCAGTAAACTTAGAAAACAACCCCGGAAACATGCAGCTTCACCTTGAGAGGATCCATGCTTTCAGGGACCGCTGAAATAATTCTGCTTAAACACACATCCCGTAACACAAGACAATAATTTTGGTAGTTTAATACAGCAAATGAGCACTTTGTCACCTAATTTGCTAAATGGCTCTAGTGTGCTACTGGGGTATAATGACCAGTCAGTATATGCATGTTGATTAATGCTGCTGCCAGATAAACTTGTGGGGTGGAAGCAGAACCAAGTAGCCATAAGCAGCTGTCATTCATGTTCTATGTCTAGCTCTTCTAAGCAACTCTCCCATTTTCACAGAAAGATTCATAGCTCGGGGCAAACGTCTGCCTGTCTACCACCTCAATGCAGCAGCTGCGACCTGCATACAGTGGAACTTCCCAGTGAGCGATTACTAAGACAGAGAGTGGATTCACATCAGCATTGCTACACCAATCTACCTCAGAAAATAAATGGTCTATGTGAGCAATAAATAAGTACCTACTTAAGTGATGATGATTTACAGGATTGTTAATTGCAAATGTGAAGGCAGTTGTTTCACAATAAAACAGTCAGCTCAGCTCAGAGCACCTTTGCATGTGCACAAATGTTGCACTGATTTGTAATGCGTTTTAGAGTTTCAAGGCTCCCACCGGTCTGAATACACCCACACATATGCACACACGAAATGCAATTATGTAGGTCTCCTCCACAGGGTCGATGAAAGGCAGAACACTGGCAACCCTACCTACTACCATTTCTTTCTTTCTAGAAGCTTTGGATTTAGAGTAAACGAGGAGGGAATTAAGATACTGGCGTCATGCCAAATAATAATATCTAAAAGGCAGATGTGATGCTCTCTAAATTACAATCCAAAGCACAGCAATGCCAAACTATTCCAAACAAAACATCAGTACGTTCATCAGGGTGGAAGTCATTTTTTTGTTCCTGCAATGTAATCTTGGGAATAAAAAAAAAAAGTCTGTGTCAAAATTTGCTTCAAATGACATGGAAAAAGATTTCTTCCTCGCACCTAACAGTGGTCAAGAGACACGTGTACAGAGACAGACAACCACTGAGGTGCAAATACATTAAAAAGTATGCACTACAGAATCCATGGCAGGTACTTATTGTGTGATTTCAAGTCTCTTCAGCTGATTATTGTCTTTCCATCCATCATTTACACCCACTTCTTCCAATTCAGGGTCGCAAGCATCTGCTGAAGCCTGTTCTAGCTGTCTTTGGGTGAAAAGAAGGGGTACACCCTGTACAAGTCACCATTGCAGGACCACATATAGACCTACAGCCACTCACAGTTTCCAGTGGGAAATTTAAAATCACCAGTTAGCCTAACATGCAGGATTTCTGGGGCTGCGGGAGTACCCAGACAAAACCCAAGTAAGCACCGAGAGAAGATGAAAAATTCAACTGGGACCCTTCCAGATGTGACAAAGCAATCCTAACCACCAAGCCACCTTAGTGCTTTGTTTTATTAAAAAAAAAATATATATAATATATATAATATATATATATATATATATATATATATATATATATATATATATATATATATATATATATATATATATATATATATATATATATATATATATATATATATATATATAAAATAAAATATGTCAAATCTTTGGATATGTGTACAGCAAAATAAATCTAAAATGCAACAATATTGTCACAAAGGAGCTCTAGTCTCCCATTAGATGTAGACATTTAATACTTTTTTACAATACGGTCATGTCATTAGACACAGCTGCTCCACAGACAGCTAGTATGACACCCAACTGTGATAGCTTGCATTGAGTTTTTGATTGCATGTGTTTCTTCCAATCAAAAAAGGAAGAGCAGTGTTTGTACTTGTTTTTCTTTTGTTCTCTGGTAGGAATCCAGCGCTCCCAGCTGCCAGAGTCTTAAGAACGAAGTGCAGGTGGTAAGCAGTCTAAGAAGCCTGAGTTTCAGGCAGCACTTAGGAAGTGGAAAACAACAACCGCGCCACTTTGAGAGTTGTACAGTGCACAGATTAAGTCCCGTGGCTCATACACTCAGGAGCTTGTGTAGTTCTGCAGCAGATGAACCCATTTTGATTATGTGCTATGCTGAACTGTGATCAATATCTGGGCCCAGACAAAAATATTTATGCTCAAAATATATAGGCACATGTTAGAGATGCATTTAAATGATGTTATAGAACCAAATATTAGTAAAAGGAGCTGTCAGCGGAACATGGCTGATGTTTATTTACACCTGAATTAACAAAAGAAGAGAGAAGAAAAGAAAAGAAGTCAGAGAGAGGTCAGTTCTGGTCAGTAGGAAACCCTATAACATCAACTTTTTTGCTGGTTACACATCAGGAAATAAATGATAAACCCTGGCAGATCATTGTAACACAGTAGGGGCTTACTCCAATTTGATAAAGTCACTAACAGTCTTTTCCAAGTGAGAGGGACATTTGAGTTTTTCCAAGGAGCCCAGGAGGTAATGAGGTCCATTTTGTGCTACTTCTCTTATGGGATGGCAAGTTTAAAAGCCAAAGTGAGCATGTCAAATCAAGAGGAGAGATTTTGTGTCTCCTGAGTACAGGCTAAGAGGATTTAGAAAGGGAGCAGCATGGGGAACACCTTGTGTTCTTTGCAACAGAACTCAAAAGGATGTTCTAATTTGTGCACTGTCCATTTTTAATTAATTTATTTTATTTTTTGTTTTTATTTTGTGAGTCATGTGGTCTAATTTGCTCAAAACGTCCACAGTGTGGAAGAAGAGTTGCCTTGCATACTGAAATTCTGTCACAAAGTTGCCCAGCAGTTTGAGGAACAGCAGAAGAGTAGACAGATCCAGCTAAATTAAAGAGGGTGTAGGAGGGTCTATATTACCCTCCTAAAGACAAAAAACTGTTTTTGGCTTTTTTGTAGCACATGAAGTGACCCATGCAAATCTGGAAAAAAGATGCCCCTCTAATTATTATAATACAATAAAATAATAGATGTAAATATACCTCATTGACACAATAAATGGCTGATGAAAGTATGTTGTGCTGTTTTGCAAATACAGATAACCTCATTTGATTTGAATTCACTAATTTAAAAAAAGAGTTGTATTTATTATGACCTATCCGAAATTATGTTTTACTGTTTATGAATAAGAAGAAAGCCCAAAAGTGCCAGGAGATAAAGTTGATGCTTTGTTATTTCAGCAACAACATCCATCCAAATCTGGAAAAAAGCATTACAACCTACCTCTATATGTAAAGATATGTATGCAAACTGAAAGGCTTAAACATCACTTTGCTATGCCAAAATGAGGGACATTAAGGTCTTAAAGCTTGGCCTGAACCTAAATATAGCCTGGATACCAATTTACATAGGGCAGCGTGATATTCAGCACGTGATCTCGACACAGACCGCTGTCCCTGGTGCTGAAATTGTATTAAAGTATATGTTCGGTGACCAGAAAAAAAGGAAAAAAAGAAGCAACAAAAATTCTGAAGAAAACAAAATAATCTTTAGATCATGCTAGTATAAACGTAAGAATAAAATCATTAAACTAAAACGTTGAAAGTAGGCCTTTTTCTGGATGGAAATAGTTCGACACATAAAACTGCAATTCCTCAAAAGCAACAGTGCGAGGCGCATGCCTAGGGTAATGCAGTTCAGTGAGAGAGAATGAGAGAGAGAAAGAGAGTTTGATTGATCATGTGAGCTATGGGAGCCTGCGAGAGTTGTCGAAAATTGCTGCATAGACGCCCCTTTGGCATCTATCTGGTAGCCAACGACTCCAAGCCATGTTGTGGCCACATAACCACAATTCACCTGAACGCCTGTCACCAAAAGCCCTTTAAAGCAAGGCTTGCTACAAGACCGTTCATTCTTCCGGGTTGGACTTCACCGGTAATCCACAATAGGCTACATTAACTTACCGCAGTCCTCACACAAGATCTTCCCAACATCCTTTTTTAGGTTCTTTCCACTTGTGTCAAGGGGCGCAAACGATGCCTTGAAAACCAAAGGCTCGTCAGTGGGGTCCATGAAAAAGATATACTTGTGATTTTTCTTCACTTTGGTGCACGGAGCCTCAGATCCAAATTCCCCCACGGTGACGAGCTGTTCTCGCTCCAGACCGCCGCTGTTTAGGGGCCAAACATCCAGCACTTTGACACTCACGCGGTACGGCTCCGCAGAGACGTTCACAGGCGTAGACTGCACCTTACCCTCGATCACCACGGCGGATTTGTAAGCCTGGTCCTGCAGGGAATTCAAACTCGGGGAGTAGCAGGCGAATGAGACCCCGATGACCAGCATGGATAAATGTACTGAATCAAGCCTCATGCCGCCTGCTTTGGCTCGGTGGTCGCTGGTCGCGTTGCGGCAGGGCTCTCTTGGCTGCGGGGCGATGGCGGTGGAGCTGGGTTGAA
The DNA here is from genome assembly GCA_014839995.1 of Xenentodon cancila. Classification (NCBI taxonomy): domain Eukaryota; kingdom Metazoa; phylum Chordata; class Actinopteri; order Beloniformes; family Belonidae; genus Xenentodon; species Xenentodon cancila. The sequence continues at coordinate 27,298,035 of CM026213.1, read as the reverse complement.
TGAAGAGACAGCAAGTAGGCTCCAGTAGCACGGCAGCGCGGCAGACCTTGCATAAGTGTCCATGCCATCGGGATCCGCTGCTTTTTCCAGTGATTTTCAGTGGGTAAACAGCAGCTCTGAAACGGGGGAACGGCGGGATCACACTGGCTTTCAAATCCAGTCACCGCTTTCTGCTAATAATAAGGCATTGTACATAGCAAGGAATCGGTGGATTCTCTTCTCCAGAAGATATCCGATATACTGCCTTTGTAGCTTTAACTGCAAGACGACGCCACTCTTATCTTTGCCCCAAAATTGCAGTGGTAAGGTACCGCTACGATGCTTTTCTGTATCATCTGCAGCGGAGTGAAAAGACGCAAAATGCTGCAGTGAAACCCAAGTTGGGGAGCCCGCTTGCAAAACAGAAATCCCGTTTCATTCCAAAAATATAATAATTATATCAGAACGGCAGCTACAGCGCTAATATGCCGCCTTCCACCGCGGCTCTCTCCCCGCCTCCCCTACCATCCACAGACCGACAGAAAATAACACCGATTGCCAAGGGGCTCCGTCAACAAAATCGCAAGATAGCACTCAGATACAGTTGACCGATGGACCAGAGGGTCGATCTCCTCACTTCCAGAACCCTGCTACTGCACGTCAATCAATCCATGATGTTTTATCTATAGTGATCTGTTGTTACAAGAGAATAAACGAAATCCTAAATCCATGGCTCTCCCTCCTTATAATCGCATCCTACTGTGGCCAAGGCATTACTCCAAAAAATGCAAAAGGTTCACGCTGAAAAATTAAGCCGCATATGTAGTCCAGCGAGCACAGAGGAATCACATGGCTGCGATGAGCAGAGACTAAGACTCATCAAGAGACTGTTTTGAATGAGTTTTGCGTCTCATCCCATTAAGTCATGTCCTGCATTCAGGTCACATTCGCTGCTCTGCCTCGAAAAAACTGACGTTGAAGAACCGCATTAAATCTATACAGCTAAATCAGCTGCATCATAGAGGTCCAGAGCGGAGAAAACCTATTTATATCACCTAAAAAGAGGGAAAAGAACTGCTGAAAGTAGATCTCCATCTGTTTTTATTGTTATAGTTAAATATATTAAAATAATACCGTCTCTCTGTGAGAGCAAATTGCCAAAGGAGCTCAGCATGAACAAAAATCGACGTGTGCATTTTATGGTTGCTTTGCTTTGCTGTCACTGACACTTCTACTTAATATGTAACTCTAAAGATTTGGTTTAAATGCCAGATTGAATGCGGATATAGGATGTTGAAGTGACACCACTCACAAAGAGCGACATCTGGTGACCAGTGTGTAGTTTTTACTAACGTCAACGTTGAAGTTACTAAATTACAAATTCCGCTTTTAATCAGACGCGACTTTTAACACAGAATAACAATCATGAATTCTATTCAATTAAATGTGCGGATCGTTGACTGACAAAGTCTAACTGCTTTAGCTGGTGCCCCATCCCTACATACTGTTATATCAAAGCAGAAATTGTTTATATGTTAAACCAGGAAACCAAAGAGTTTTATAAAAACATTTTGGAAGTATAGATACATAAAATGTAGCTAGTTAATTGCTTCTGTGGTAGTCATGCAGACTGTGTTGGCTGCTCTCCGTGGTGCTGAAATATTTTAAAAGGCCATAAATTAGAACCACAGTTTACTAACGTCAGCCATAAAAATAATAAACACTGTTTTTCTGTATCAACTGAGTTCCCCTAGACTTAATTAATGCAGTGTACCGTTTTAAACAACGCCCTTAATACCGCAGTATAATGATATGTTAAACGGGTGTAACAACCCTTTAAAAAAATAAATGTAAAGTGACATAAAGGTCATAATATCTATTGAAATCTTTTACATGGCCCACTTACGCCTACAGATCACTGCCCTTCAGAGCAGGCAGGCTGAAATAATGTCCTACCTGTTACCATTAGTAGTCAAAGCTGCAAGTTGTCGCTTCCACCGAGCGAGGGCGCTCGTTCACCATATTGCGTGTTGACATCAGAGGTGAAACGTGCAGCGTTGAACTTGTGCGTGTGTCGCTCGCCGTGCCACGACTCGCCGTTTCTTGTCCATCTTGTGAACCAGGCAGATGCAGTCTGCTGTGCTGTCATAAAGGCCTGCAAGCATATGAGTCGTCTGCCTTGTCTCGTCTTTTGCGGCACGCCGTCGAGGCTGTAAGGCGCTCCGCCCGCACACTCAGTGGGGAAAGGTAGGTGACAGGAAGCCGCTCGGTGGAATGACGTTTTATGCTGGCTACATATCATTCGGATTGTTGTTCTCTTGTTAAGTGTTCTGACGTGCAGCCAAGTGCATCGCTTTGCAGAGTTTGACACGGAGCATGACATGCGACGCACATCACTGAGTCTGATCCGAAATGTAACGGAGCTGCTCGGGAGCGACTCACGCCATTCCTGTGCTGGGATGTGGGACAAAACTTTCTGAGGCAATCTCATCGTGTGCCTTTTACAAACTGCGACACCTTTTGAGGCTGAAATATGCTTTGGACGTGGCTTCTGGATCCAAACGTAACTTCATTTTCTGATGCATATCCATGATTATAAATATCTGGACAAAGGAGATAGAGCACATGACAGCCTTTGACAGCCTTTTTTGTTCGTTCTTTTTTTTTTTTTTTTTGGTCTGCATTGGAGACCGATATAATCAGGATCTTTATAACTCTCCCTGTGGAAATTTTAACATAAATGACACAGTCTTGTGTTTACAATTTTGGATCAAAACCTGGATGAAGTGTTGTGTTTTAAGAGCAAGGTGCAGTCAGTAACTTTTTTTCTTTTCTCACGTGAAAGTATTCATAAACCTGAAAGTGAACTTAAAAGTTCTTGAAAAATGATTGACCTATTTTGGATACATCCACTCCATATGCAGTAAATAAAATAATCAATTTATGGGTCATTAATATCATCCATGCGGATCTGAATAAGAACAAAAATAAATAGACTCATCATAAGTGTGAAAAGGCAAAAATGCGTTATACTCAAGAAGATTAACCTTCCAAACACGAATATGAGCATACAAATACAAAATCCTGTGGACCATACAACATAGCCAAGCATTTTTCTATTTTCTACGTCTCCAAACATTACTCTACGCTATTTCACTGCAGCTTTGCTCGCCGACGCCGTTCAGACAAGAGAGAGGGGGCATTTTATTTGCCTACAGATAAAGGCAAACCAAGAAAATCCCTCATAGCGAAAATGAACAAACCTGTGGTATTGTAACTTTTTAACTTGTCTGGCAAAAGAGCCGCAAACAAGTTTACAGAATACTAGCGTAATCACAAGAATTAAAAACACACAAATAAAAAACTATTGTAATCTTTTCCGGCCTAGCGCCACCTCTCTCATCTGCTCTCACAACCCAGCGAACAGCAGCTGAGAGTTTACATTGCCAGAAAGTTAAACTTTTCTATTAAAAATAAGCAAATAAAACACAAAAAACACGCCACTTATTGCTTATCTATAGTTTATTACAGCATTTAGCAGCCTACTATTTTGCTATCTTGTCTGTGATTAATTGCGCATATATTTTCTCTTTTCTCTCAGATCTTTTTACTTTTTATTTATCGTTGTATTTGCCTACTATGATTACAAGATTGAGTACTTACTGATATAATTTAAATTATTTAGCTGCAAGTTCAAAAACATTTTAAATGTATAACATTGAAATATATGTAATAAATATTTTTATTTAATATTTACTTTATCTAATCTAGTTAACAAAAATGTTAAAAAGCATAATATTAAAATGAAAATATATTGATTAATATAATCAAATTTAAAGGTTCTGCCTTAATACCTGTATATGTATAGATAAACTCCAGTTAGGCCTTGAAACTTCCTCTAGAAACATACAATGAAGAAATGGTAATTGGACAGATCATGTGGATAGATAATTTAGTCTTTTGGCTGCAAAGCGTATATGTTTACTATACTGTTTACATTATGTTGTTTTTCCCCCTTTTTAAATACAACTAAATAAAGCATTTTGAATTAAAGTTCAAGATAGCAAAAGCTGATCAGATTAACTTATAATTAACTCATTTATCATTAGCAGATTAATAAACGTGCTCAAAACTAAATCAGTAGTCTATTTTATATGTTCACATATATGAGAGAAATATTTGGGAAGCCCATATGGAAAACTTAGTCAAGATTTAATCAGCGCAAAACCCTAAAAACTTAATTTATTTAGACTCTGTCAAGGAAAGCACAAACATTAGTAAATAAACTGTTGTTTAAAAAATAAAATGAAGATATAAGTAAGGTAAATGGTAGTTTAGTTTAGTAGTTGAGGTAAATATTTTGTATATATTTTATTTGTCTAACAACGTTATTATAATTTAAATAAAATATGCTACCACCTATAGAGCTCAAAAGTCCTATTTGTGAAGATTATGAATACCAAATTTACTATATATATATATATATATATATATATATATATATATATATATATATATATATATATATATATATATATATGTATATAAAACGTTTTCAGTTTATTTTTGTATTAGACGAAATTGAACCCGCTTTAAGGTAAAAGTCTGCGCTGCGCAAACCTGAAGAGGCGGTATAAGATGAGTGCGCAGAAAACGGCATTATATGTACGACTAATTGTCCCTAATAGACTAAACCTATTGGGATGGGTAACAGTCTGTAAGGTGCATTCAAACTTCACCAAACCTTTGCCTTGCATAAACCGGCCTTGAAGCAGTGAACCGTGAACCATGACAAACAAGAGACGGCCGAACAACTAAGAACAGGGAGGCCTGTGACACTAAAGGCAGCTCCACGGTGCTGAAACAGCATTTCAAGCTCGATTGCAAACTCCGGGTAGACATCAATCAAGCCGAGAACGTTTCATGAGGAATTTAGGGATAAAACGTAAAACATAATCTGACCTGTTACAAGTCCAAGGTTGAAAACAAAATGCAGTACCAATGTGTCCCAAAGCGCGATCAGCGTATCACAAGTAGGCCTGTTACTGAAGGGGTTGTCTGCGTTTTACGGCATTTTGATTGATTATTTCAAACAAAAAATCATAATAAAAAATGAAAGCCGCCTTTTTCTAACAATGTAAAGTGAGTAGGCCAGTCCATATGCAGATTTTTTTATTTTTATTTTTTATTTAACAGCTGACACGTTACTTTGATGGCAACTGATATTACCAGCCAGATGTTACTAAACAATTGGGAGGATTAAACAGTAGGCCTATGTCTGCGCTTTCCTTATATTTTTTGGAACCAATCAACTTAACTCACTCAAGAGTTAAAGGAGAATAAGTCATAATAGTCCAATTAAGTTTTGATAATTAAGCTACGTTTTAAAATAAATAATCGTGCAGCGTCACGTCAGGATAGGCTATTTATATGTTGAAAGTTTTAAAAAAAGGTGTCCGGTTAAACATGGATAAATCTATGATCATGTAGCGCCAATATTACTAACTTAGTGCCAAACAAATCGTTGTTTTTCTTATTGTTTATTTTGCTCCTTTATTATGAGTAAATTGTCGAACCAATGCGATGCTGGCAAATACCCGCGCTTCACCATCCGGTCATGCTCACGCCTATTGGCTTTTTTGCGGACTTGCGGCACGACAGGACTGGAAATCAGGACTATTTTAATTTATTTATTTAAAAATGTTGTAGTTTAAAAAAAAGGTAAATGATGATAATATTGATTGATTTTTTTATCCACTTTTTAGAAACTGGTGGTTCGTCTTGTGAGTGGTTGTTTTATATGTATCTTATCTAAATTGATTAAACTATTTTTGATAAACGGTAAACTTTTTTTAACCTTCCTTATTTTTGCCTTTTTTTGCTGAAGAGACACGCTCCGTCGATGCGACTCAGGGAAATGACATATTAAGTGAACACTGAGTCCTGACGTTAGTTTTGCCTGTGAGTCTACAAAACAATAAAGCTTCCTTTGAAACACAACTGACGCCAATGATCAGAAGTCATACGCGCAAATCGAAACTTACATGTGTTCTGAACAGCGTTAGTGTCGTTTTGAGGAGAAATGAAAAGAAGAAACGCAGCAGCCCCAGATCTGCATTAACGCTCCCCTCCTCGCTGTCTCCCACGTCTCTGTGTAGATCTCGCGAGAGCTGCGGCGTGCGTTTGGCTGGCTGTGGCTTTGCAGCAGACAGAGGGAGAAGGCAGGAAGGCAGCATCATGGCGGACAGAGACAGTGGCAGTGAGCAGGGAGGAGCGGCCACGGGCCCAGGCTTCGGCTCCATGCACCTAGCGGCGGGAGGGGCGGGCTCGGCTTCCGGGCTCCAGCACGAGACGCAGGAGCTGGCGTCGAAGAGGGTTGACATCCAGAACAAACGCTTCTATTTGGACGTAAAGCAGAACGCGAAAGGCCGCTTCTTGAAGATAGCTGAGGTCGGGGCCGGTGGAAACAAGAGCCGCCTCACCCTGTCCATGTCCGTGGCGGTCGAGTTCCGAGACTACTTGGGGGACTTCATCGAACATTATGCCCAGCTGGGTCCCAGCAACCCGGGGTTGGTGCAAGACGAACCCAGGCGAGCGCTCAAAAGCGAGTTCCTGGTCCGAGAAAATCGGAAATACTACATGGATCTGAAAGAGAACCAGAGAGGACGGTTTCTGAGGATTCGACAGACCGTTAACCGGGGGCCCGGTTTGGGATCTACGCAAGGCCAGACAATCGCTCTGCCTGCCCAGGGACTTATTGAGTTTCGCGACGCTTTGGCGAAACTTATTGACGATTACGGTGTAGAGGACGAACCTGCAGAGTTGCCCGAAGGGTCGTCTTTGACTGTGGACAACAAACGCTTTTTCTTCGACGTCGGATCTAATAAGTACGGTGTGTTTATGAGGGTAAGCGAGGTGAAGCCGACGTACCGCAACTCGATTACGGTGCCCTACAAAGTGTGGTCCAAGTTTGGGAATACTTTCTGTAAATACTCCGAGGAGATGAAGAAGATCCAGGAAAAACAGCGGGAGAAAAGGGCATGCGAGCTGCAGCAGCAAGAAGAGATGCAGGCGGACGATGCAGACGAGGATTGATATAGAGAGCAGAAAAAACAACCTGCAAGAGTAATGAAAATAACATGAGAATTATATTAAGAAAAAAACTCTACTGTATAAAGAACGAAATCTAAAGATTTAACTGTAATGGTTTAACTCCAAGGGAGCATCACTCTCAATATAAGAAACCTCCACAACCTGACAGTTATGACATGTTGTCACTCATCGCTGGATGTTACCCCACTTATCACCATTAATACAGTAACAGGCTGCTAAACAAAGTAATAACATTATATTTGAACATTGTTTCCTACTTGACAACAATATTGAACTGAGTGTTTATTTCCCTTATTAACAGATAACTTTTGTACCATTTAAAGCTATTGTAAAAAAAAAAAGAAAAAAAAGTGTTTGCAATGTTCAAATGGAAGTATTTGCCGAGTTCAGAGGAACCAAGTTTCCTTTACATGTGAGCTAACGACTTCAGCACAAATCAGATATTTTAATTTTTAAAACCAAAATTCAGAAACTTTGTAAAAGGTTGTCACATGTACTTGCCATCCTATTTACCTTTACCTGTGAGTAGAGATGTGTTTACACATAAATCATATGAGGGCTAGGCCTGCTTCGGAAACTGGTTAGATGTCATGCAGTATAAAAAGGAATATATAGGCATTTTCATGAAATGAAATAAGTGCTATATTTGTTGTGAAATATGCATTGCATAAAAATCTATTATATTGAACTGGTCAATGAATCTTGACATGATGACCTTTGCCAGAGGCATTCAAAGAATTATTAATATTGTAATTTTTGTTTCAGTTGAAATTGTTGCCATGCAGATGGATATATTATAGATTACCTTCATGTCTCGTTGTTAATGCAATGTGCTCATCTTAAAGGTACTAAATGTGTGTTTGATAGAGGAGTGATTATCATGTAGCAAATGGCCTGAATTGCAGATAATTTAACAAGACGAACACCCTACACGCTGTGTTGATTTGGCATAGTAAAATTCAGAGGGAGGTTGTTGGTTGGTGTATCCACAAACGGCAACATTTTGTGATCTTGTTTAGTCATAAAAGTCTAAATGGTGCCAAGGAGTGCTGTTGCTGCATGTTAACCTGCACTGTTTTAGATTTCATAGGTGTCCCAAAATATCGGCTCAAGGCCCCCTCCGTATGTATCTTTACCTGCCTATATTGTACAAATCTCAAGTTTGAGTTCTGAGTGATTTCCATCCAAAGACTTGGGTGTAGTTGTCGTGAAAACGGTCTCAAAAGGGTGATTGTATGAGGAGCTGCCATCGAACTTCGAGGAGCCCCTGAGGAGCAGCCCTGCTTTTAGCCAAGAGGGTTCAGTTCCCCGGCTGGTGGATGATGAGTATGTCACCAGATGTGCCCGTTCCTACTAGTTTTAAGACCTTAAGTCGTGACGCTGAGTGGGGATATTGTGGTTGCACACTTAAAGGTCTGCTTAAGATTTGTAACCCCAAATATCGAACTGGGGGGGTGATGGTATTCTGTTTTGGCCTAATTGGAAATATTTGGGCCGCCACATGGAAAACAACTGGTTCCATTCCAGTTAAGTCGCATCTCATAGATGTGTGATAGCGGTTTTATAAACTCTGTCAGTAAACTCCAGAGAAACTGGCAACAATCAGATAATGTCAGATGTACCTCAGTGTTAAATTAAATGATTGCTCCTATGTTTGGATTGACTGGAAACCAGCGAACTAGACTGTCTGACCATCGAATTTCGGAGCCTCATATATGACACCTGATTGGGAGCATCTTCTTCAGCATATAAACAACCTGGTGCCTTACACACTCCGCATGCTTACACGCTGGCCTGGTGCTTTGGATCGCAGTTTGGCTTCTTCTCTTCTTTTTTTTCTTCTGCTTTCTCTTTGTTTCTTCCATTATTGCGTCTCAGCCCCTTGTGTGCTAGCGCACGACTCGTGGTGCTAAAAAAAGGGTTTGTTACAAACCCTTTAAGAAAAGTAGGAGCAGAATAAGTAACGTTTTTCTGCGGCCTTCCTTTTTCCCTGACGTCATTGCCATCCCCATCACCCAGCCATCCAGGTATCGGCCTACATGTAAACATGGAACGGGGTGGTCACCTCGATGCAAGATGATGCAGGAGAGTTGGCTCTTCCCAGCCAGCGCACTGGCGGGCAGAGCGGGGACGGACCGTGAACATCAGTGCTGGCCTCGGTGGATGTGAGTTGCTGAGATGTTTCGGCTTGGCTGGCAAGCCCCTCGGATTGCTTGGTCTCCGAGTAGCGTAGTGATACATAAATTCCAAGTTACTCAATTAACGGGGAGTAGAAAGCATGTCTCGTTCTTTTAGTTTTCCTTTTTATTTAATGTAGTTTTACCTTTTCAGCATTATTCAACATTCTTTGTAATTTCGGAATGTTTTTGCCCACAAAAAAAATATATATATATATATCTATTTTTTCTGTGCAACATTTCATCACTTTGTGCAATATCGGATGTGCCAATGGTGGCAATATATGTATATCAATTAAAATATGATTACTATTTGAAGGCATGTGGCTGATTTCCATGTTTTGTTTTGGTTTCTTTTTTTTTTCCTCTTGTAAAGGAGTTGTATGCCTTTATTTGCACTCAAAGCTCCAATCTGGAGGAAAATATAACTGAACAAGGTCTTACAAGCCTGTAGGGTCAAACAGTTCACTTCTGCAAGTGTGCCCCTCTCAAAGAAAAGGGCCAACTTGGCTTATGGCTCGTCGAAGGTAGACTGGAGACAACAGAGTTTTGTTCTGTTTTTTCTTTTGTGAAAAGAAAAAAAAGTAAGTGAAATCTTCATTTTAGCTTTAAGCTAAGAAAAGGTGCTTCAGACCAATCCTCAGTAGGGTGTTTGGTGAACCGCCTGCAGTGGTTATTGTGTGTAGCACTTTGCTTTCCCAGGTTGAGGAAACGCCTGACCAATACTTGTTTCAAAATGATCTCAACAAAGAATGTCATTCTCTCTTCTCTCTTATGTTGCCTCTTCTTTTTTTTTTTTGAAGAGTATTTGATTTGCCCATTTGGTTTTGATGCATTTAATATAATTTATGTACATTTGACAAATTTTAAAAATAAATTTAATTTACCCGGGGAGGGTGGGGACTTCATTCAAAATGTATGTGTTTTTCATGTTGTGGGGGGGGGGGTGCAGTTCTTTGAAGAAAAAAGAGTGAAATTTGTTTAATTATATATGTAGTGTTGTCTACCATGTCTGACTCTACATTTGCAATGAAACTAATTAATAAAGCTTAATTTTACAGCCTCCAAAATGCAAACATTACAGCGACAACTATTGGATGGCTCACGTCCGCTCGGAAATTTCTACATTAGTGTTGTATGTGTAATAAAAGCCAGGCTGTAAAATAAAGCGTTACTTTGTTCTCTAACCACCCTGACTGTGATCATCTGTTTGTAACAATTGCTCCTCTGTGAGTTTGACTGTTCATGATAACGCCGATGACATGGCAGCTTATTGATTGTGACTTGATGGAACAGACTGGTTTTACTGCAACATCTCCATTCTTTTACTCCCCGAGTTTGTTACAGTAATTAACACAAATACAGAAAAGCCAAAAAAAATTATTTTTTTTTATTTTTATTGCATGTTGATTAAATTTTTTTTTTTTTTTTCAGTCAGGTCATTCAATGCATCATGAATTTCCTTCCTTCCCTTTGTCAGTGTGGACATCGTGCACACGCTGTATGTACGATGCACTGAAATTAGTCTCTGCTTTTAACCCATCAACTAGTTTCACTAGTGAGCAGTGGGGCTGCTAGCAGGGCAGCGCCCCGGGGAGCAATTGGGAGTTAAGGGCCTTGCTCAGGGGCCCCCAGTGATTTACCATTGTGGGCAGCCCTGGGCTGGAACCTGGTCCTCCACGCCCACCACTGTAACCGCTAGGCCACCACCCCCCAAAATGGTATTTTATAGATGTTAGAATTATTATGCAAATATTGAAAATAGGTCAGGTATCATCATTCACCTCATCCTGGGCAGCCCAAGGGATTTTCTGTTATTCCATGATGCCTGGTGATGTCTGGCCGTAAACATGGAGATTATTCCTGCTTCTTGACGCAGTTCTTTTCATTCCCTTCGACCACTTACCCGAGGAAGCCACATTAGAGAGAGGTATCAGCATCCGCTTAAGCTAAGTTTGCTTCACCCACCAGTGACCATGCAGGTGGACTGCAACGTTTGGCCATGCTCACTGGTATTTCTGCAGGACATTTCATGTGTGTGTATGTAGTAGATGGAAGCATTGTATGTAGTTAAAGCCACAGTAGCAAAATGATACTAATTTCTACTAATATGTTTCTTTTCTGGTCAAAATAACAGTAAACTGCTCGAGAAAATCACGTTTTTCCGTTGAAACGAGACCAACATCTGAGACAGCGTGTCACATAATGAACGGCTTGCGGCTGCGTCTCCCTTTTGTGCGCAAATGCCTTCATACTGGTTTTGTTGTGGCGTATCAGTGCTGAGCTTCGTACAGTCACACGGTGGCAGCATATGCTTCTTTTCCCTGCTGCTGCCATTTTTATTGAAATGTAATTTACTGGTGTAATCTGAGGCAGTCGTGCACTTTCTTTGGGGATGACGTAACTCCCTGTATTATTTTCAGCTTTTAGCCACAAGAGGGGGCTCTTTACCTACAAATGATTGGCTCACGGAGCCGCAACGGGGAGGATAATGTTGACACCACTATACTGTCAAATGTGGATGATTTTATTAGTAGGACCTGAGCATCCTACTTTGTTTTTCGACGAGCCCCACAGTGACACTTTCACCTGCAGTGATGACGTTTATGTGACTGATTAATCAGACTGAGACCTACAAAAACGTCTCTTGCTCTAACTGCTCTAAATGCTCTAACTCACACAGGACGTCCACTATTTTTAATAGAATATGTGATTTTTCATGTATTTTTATCATTTTTTTAGGCCTCGTACTTCAACTGAACTCCTCCTAGAGATTTGTTCAGATTGACTCAAAACTTTTTTTGTACAGTGTACACACGTGGCCGACGCTAAATCGCAAAGCTTTCAACTTTCTACCAGAGGGCGTGACCGTGGTGATGCGGAGAAGTTTGAGGTCATGTCGAAGACGCGCCATGAAGGAGAAACTGGCTGTAGCTCCGTCATACATAGTTTGATCAGACCCAAAACTGATGTGTATGGTTGTAGTCTGCCACCTGCTGGCAACAGGAAACGTCATATTTTAAATTATGCATTCTTGCGCGATGCGGGATGAGCCGATCCCTCTCAAACCTGGTCAACCAGTAGTTAAGACATTTATGATGGCTGACAGTGAAAACTGTAAGTTTTTATCAGAGGGCGATGCCGTGACAGGCCGGCAAAGTTTGATATCTCGCTGTGATTACAAAAGCTGTTCTAACCTGCACGTCCCTTGTCCAGTCTGACCCAAATTTGTATGTTTAATGAGGCTTCCACTCTGAATAAGTGGATATGATGATCTTGGAGCAACTCCATAGCGCCACCTTCTGGTAAAGGAGATATATATATATATATATATATATATATATATATATATATATATATATATATATATATATATATATATATATATATATATATATATATATATATATATATATATATATATATATATATAACCGGTGGGTCTTTCTGTGTGGAGTTTGCATGTTCTCCCCGTGCTTGCGTGGGTTCCCTCCGGGTACTCCGGCTTCCTCCCACAGTCCAAAAACATGCAGGGTAGGTTAATTGATTGTTCTAAATTGCCGTAGGTGTGAATGTGCGTGTGATTGGTTGTTTGTCTTGTATGTGGCCCTGGATAGACTGGTGACCTGTCCAGGTGGACCCCTGCCTTTCGCCTGATATGCATCGGGATAGGCTCCGACAGACCCCCGTGACCCGGTGACGGATTAAGCGGGAATAGATAATAGATGGATATATATATACACACACACACACCATACCGGTTATAATTTCATATATATGTATATATGTGTATATAATTATATACGTTTATAATTTCATATATACATATGAAATCATAATATATATCTAATTATAATTTCATATATATATATATATATATATATATATATATATATATATATATATATATATATATATATATATATATATATATATATATATATATATATATATATATATATATATATATATATATGAAATTATAACCGGTGATCATATTTTGGCCATACTTTACTTTTTAGTTAATCTGGCCCAAATTTGGTGCATGTGCCTGCAGTCCAACTTTGAACACATTTACAGTGTAATATTCAGGAAAACCTGTAGCGCCACCTGTTGGCAGCAGAAAACATGCTTTGTATTACGTTTTGCCTTGTCCTAGAGACCTCAGATTTTGTGACCAGAGTTGCCCCTCCCGCAAAAGACATCTATATACTCATATTGGAACATTTTGACAGTGCCACCTTGTTGTTGAAAGAAGAATCTACCTTAATGAATGCATATCCCCCACCTCTCAAAACGATCACACATGTCAAACTTTTTAGAAAATGTTTAAAAAAGTTAATGATGCTTCACAAAAATAATGGTGAGTATACATTTAGGGGTGTGGCTTTTACAGCTCAGCTAATGGACAACAGGAAGTGATTTGCTGCTCCAACATATTTTCTGCTCTTGGTGCGATGAGACTGGAGGTGACGATTCATACCTTTATAAAGCAATATTGTCAATTATAATTTTTTTGCTTTCAATGTGGGAATGTTGGCATTGCCGTGAATAATGAGCATTCACCTTGGCAATTCTGTTTGCTATATTTGTGGCATGCATTGTCATTCAATGATGATGACATTAACTCAAAATAATTGTTTCCCTTAAAAACAAGCAATAAGTGCATCTACGTTTGGGTTTAAAATAATTTAGTCAAACTTTAAGCCAAAATTGTTTGTTCCAGATTGTTTTTTAAACAAAATCACATTAAAGATTTTTCTAATTTATGACAATAATATGTTTATTTATTAAAACTTGAGGTGAACCAAAGTCAACAAAAAGTGAAACAGTTTTTTAGTTTAAAACAGAAAACTATTAATGACTGGAATAATTTAATTTGTTAACACACAGCTTAAAATAATATGGCACTTCAACTAAACTCATCTTCAGTCCCAAACACTCCTAAAAGACATCATACCACTTCCTTTTAAGAAAAAGCGGAAAAGCAATGAAAACGACTTCAGTTATCAAATCAGTTATTTGTACTGACTGAACAGTTGAACCAAAAGAAAACAACAACAACCTCTTTTAACCTCTTTGTGTGTCCGTCTGGAACAATATTCTGTGCTGCTGGTTTCTGCAGCCAGGGCCCCTCTGCTTTAGACGAACAATTTTTAACTCACAGTGGTGGGCATTATACAGACAAGACCTTCTTATAAAGGATTGTTTTTCTTTTATTATGGTTTCTCCTGCCGGTTTGACTTGTCAAGCACCTTGTCACGCTGTATTTTAAAGTGTTATATAAATAAAGTTTATCATTATCAATATTATACTAAGCTACATCACAAACTCTGCGACAGATCAATAAATCATTTGCTATCATATGTTATATGTGTGTAAAACTGTAATAATATGGGTAAAGCTATCACAATGTTTATAAAGTGATGGTGTGTCCACCCCATCATGGGAAGATTAATGACAGGGTGGACAATAAAAAGGTGGATGTTTTTTATTACGTTTAACTGTTAATGAGCACATGGTTTGTTCCTATTAAGCAAAGTGATTCAGTATTGAAGGTGACTGCAAACTGTTTATCAAATATGGTTTGAAATTCTGATTTTTTTTTTGTATTCATTAATATGTTGCCATGACAGTGTGGACATGTTAAGCTTGAAAACATCCAACTACACTCACTATATGACCAAAAAAAGGGAAAAATAAGGCATGAATCTGATGTATTTGGGTTTTAATGTTGTGTCTTTTAGCCGCTTATGCATTCACCCACGTTAGCAGCCACAGGTGCGACGACCCGATCAACAAGTTTAAATAGTAATGAAATGAATGGAAATATGCAGTCACTCGTGTGATAGAACAGAGGTTCTGTATAAGAAGTCATTTATTTCTATTTAGTTTTTAGGTTTAGATGAAAACTCAAAGTGAATTGTTCTCATTTCATACTACACTTAAGCATTTCTGAATTGATCACAGAACCTCTTTATATCATGATAGCCAACATTCATACATATATTTAATACATATCTTTTATTCTTCTCTTTCTTTTCTTTTACAAGAACAAGGTGCCTATCTTTTAAATTTAAGATATGGATTATTTATGTATAACCATGTTTTTTTTTCTCTCAGATTGTTTTTGAAGAAGTTATAATGAAAAATAAAACCGCCTTCACCCAGCTTAACAAAAGTATACGTAACATCATGTTTCACACAACATATTGTTGTTGTTGGAAACATTTCACAAATGACAATGCCAAAGAGAAAAATGTGACATTTTACCTGGCGGCATGAGTTCGGATGTGTTTTGGAGGGAGCTTCTCATATAAAATGCTGCACTTTGGGATTTGTTGAATAGCCTTTGATTAACTGTCATATTTAGGAAAATGTGATAAATACGTAATTATTTTTTTCTTTTTCATAGTTATGCTTTTTGTTTTCTGAAAACAGTGTCTTTTATTTTTTAGTTGTTTTTTGAAATGTGAAAGTGCTTTTTGAAAAAAAAACGTGTCATTTGCTATATAGTTTATTTTTGTTTGTTTCTCTCTCTTTTTGCTTAATTCTAACTAATATTGGTGCATTTGACACATCCATGTTGTGAGTGTTACAGTGATTCTGCATGTGGAGATGGAGCCTCAAACTTGAAGACATTCAGCTCTTTGTTATGATAATGCCTTCGAAGTGTAAACTCAACCTCCAGTCTTCCTATTTTTAAATTCCGTGTGTTTGTGTGTGTGAGTGTGAGGAGAGGGAGGGAACCATGGAATGCTGTGATGTCATCAGCCCAGTTGCACACACAAAGACTAGGAGGAACCACTCTGACTCTCAGCTTAGTTAGCTCTCCCTGCTGCGGCGCGGCTGTCTACATCCCACTGTGAGTACTACAACAAATCCTGCCTTTTTCTCACAACATCTTTCCTGTTTTGTAGCTCTCACTTTTTCCACTCGTTTTTCTGTTTTTTTGTCTTGGGCTTCCTTATCTACACCCCATAGACATCAGTGTGTATTCCACTAGTGTGGAAGCCTGAGAAAAGCTTTCTTTCCCTCCAAGTGCTCCTTGTGTGGTAGCCATTGTTTAACTTACCACTTTGAGCAGAGGAGTCTGCTTCACTCCCCTTGTTGGAGGCACCCGCCAAGTAAGGCTCTGAAGCCTTGACCCAATGATTCTTTTGTTTTTGTCTCATAATCTGACACTGAGCATGTTAACACGGAGCCGCTCTCAAGTGGGGCTGGTGGGGAGAGAGAGACATGGGTTTTTGGAAGAGATGCTTGGTGGGGAGGGGAAGGAGTGATGACACTAACAGTCCCATTCCTTTGGAATCTCCTCCCATTTTTTTTCTTACGCCAGTCTTCCTGTCAGTGTAGAAAAAAGCGTTGAATAAGCACAAGATAACCGACTGTAGAAGAATTTCTAATATCATAATAAAACATTTAAAGAAAACAAGTCAAGCAATACAGTTTCTGACAACGTGGCTGACAGAAGGGCACAAGATAATCTGTCAAATGTTCTCTGTGTTTTTGTTGTAGATTGTCTTGGAGATGGCCTCTAAAGTAAAAGAAAACTGACATCTAAGTAGGACGGGGAGCACAAAGAGGAAACCGGATTTTGTGTGTGTGTGTGTGTGTGTGTGTGTGTGTGTGTGTGAGTGTGTGCCACTGTTATCATGCACCTTGAGTCATAGAAAATTGTTCCTGTGGGTAAAAGATAGAATAACTACCACCTTAGACTGTCCACCTGGAGAAACTGCTGGCTAAGGACAGTACCTCCTCCCTCCCACCTGCTCACTGTTTGGCCTGGCGGTCCCGAGTTAACCCACCACTCCACTGCCAACATGCTGCAGCAGATTTTAAAAGACATGTACATTGAGCCCGATGTGCTGGAGGCGCTTAACGAGGAACAGAAAAAGACCCTGTTCCTGAAAATGCGGCAGGAGCAGGTTCGGCGCTGGAAAGAGCGGGAGGAGAAACTAGAGAGGGAAGGGGGGGACAACGAATTGAAACGAGCCAAGCCAAAAAAAGGTAACGATGCCAACTCATCACCTCCATCTCACCTTTGTTAACTTATTGTCTTCTTGCGTGTCTCGAGAGACAGGGAGCAGCTTTTCACCACACAGACTCACATACTCAAAAAAATCAAAACGGCTTTAATAGAAATCATGAGTTCCCCTCAGAACAGAGATCCATTATGAATCCTTTGATTTAAAATAGTTTTACAGGGAATTACAAAGCTTGAGAGGGGAATAGGTGAACCCTGTTACACATGCTTCATCAGCAGAGTGTTTACGCATGAAACATGAGTCATACCTCAAATCCTAAACAATTACAACTGAATGATGATGATTATAAACTGATTAACATTAAACTCCCAAATGTTAATAACACCCTGCAGGTTACCGATATGTTAAAAAAGTGCATTAAAGTTAGGGCTATAATCATAAATGTTGTTCACAAGTACACATAAGGCTGTCAGGCTCTTAATCAGATCATTTTGTACTCAGTCACACAATTCAGTGTGAGCCGGAGAGAAACAGGAAATAATAATCACTGGCTCACATGTTTCACATATGCCTGGAACATTATGGAAAACACATAGTAAGATGAAACCACTGGCACGACACAACAAAAAGTCCCAGCACAGGGCATTTTGAATACCAGAATTGTTTATTAGATGCTGGCTTCTGCTCACGGGCAACAGAAGGAGCTGACAGTATGCGTGGAGTAGTACAAACGGGACAAAGCAGCCAGAAACTCTGGAAGTCACAAGTCGGTCTTGAAACTGGTTTGACGCCAACTGCAGAATGTTGTCCGTCTGCATTTTCTCTCGTATTTCCTGGTAGTGCGTCCCAGTATGAGAACGTGTTGTGTAATGACTCTGACATAAGAAATTGCTCTATTATTTTACACTCTCAAGTGCTCCTAGACGGCAAAAGGAGCCGCAGCTAAGTCAGAGTATGACTTAAAGACAATTAACAGGACAGCGACGCTGATGCATTAACTCTGACTGACATCAATGTGATCTGTCTTGTCCTGGCCAGTCACAAAGCTCGTACTATCAACCGTGGGGCAGAATGAAAGAACAGTGAACTTTCTATCCCATAATGACCAATGCAGCTGTCCCTATGAGGCAGCGTGGAGTCTGCAGAATGAGATCACATGACCCCAGCTTTTCCACACTGGATCCTGTTTTTTTGGGGTTTTTTTCTGTGCAGAGGAAACTGTGGATAGTTCATGTTGCCAAGTAGGAATAGGAAATGAGTCAAGACTCAAACACTCAAACATTTTGCACTGGGCAAAACAGGAAGTTTGCAGGAAAAGTGTGCATTTGGGAAAACAAAGGGAGACGTTTTATTTAGCCTGAATGGCTTTAAGAGAGCGTTCATATGTTAAGTGTATTTTGCTAAGGCCAGCATCCCACTCTTTCGTGTGTTTAGGGCTTTGATCATGGGACTTTTTGTGGTTAGGCTGACTTTGTGCTAATTAGTGTCTCTGTGCTGACTATGACTGTGTTCTGGTATGTCTCTGTGTGTTGGTGTTTAAAGCAGACTGCTGACGTTTACATATTATTGCACTATCATTATTCAGTTTGTGTTCTTTATTATTATAGTATTTGAAATCAGTGTTAACAGCCTTTCTTGCAGAGGGATCCACAACATGCATCCTGTTAACACATTAAATACACGGACCCTTGACTTGATTCTTTTCACGTGTACCAGATAGTGATGCCGTCGGTCTCAGCGGGGAGCTTGTTATGCTCTGAAAGCGGTGTTGTTGCAGTCATCATGGTATGCCCGGTTTGAAAGCGTTCCACAGGGCAGACGGGCAAAACCAGTTCACAATGAAACTATGTTTTCAAACAACAACCTCTCACCCGGGACCTTACGTTAACTGACTTACAGATCTCAATACGTTGAATTTTCCGTACTCCAACACATCATCACCAGGCAGTGACATGTGTTTGTGTGCATGTGAGCATGTGTGTGTTTTAGTGCTGTTAATCCTCACAAACACAGACAAATAAAGCCGGACCAAAGAAGATTCCTGCTGTAAATATTCCTTGGGTTAAAACATTTGGATTATGTTGAAGGAGGAAATGAGATGTGCTGTTATGTCATAAAAGATGACTGTCTGCCCTCTCTCCTACATTTGGGTTGTGCTATTTGTCCCCAGTCAGCTGTTGACTGTCTATGAACCCAAGCAGCAGACTGAACTTCCCGGATGCATCGTTGATATGTTTGCAACTTCCTCTCAGGATGATCAGACCTGCAGCTGATGTCCTCAAAGTTCAGAATGGGTCGAATGACAGTAAAAAGGTTCTGACACATGTACATTTCATTTGAATGTGCAAAGCTTTTGACCAGTAGTGTATATGAGTGTTGTGTGCCAGCAAGAAATATCCAACATGTTTAAATAAGGAGATGTGACCAAGTGAGGTTAATTACCAACAGGTCAGTGACATGATTCGATTTAAAACGTCATGCAGATTTTCAGAGGAAAACGTGAAGATGGGGGGGGTCACCAGTGTGTGTCTTATAAAAACAATTTCAGATCAATGTTTCTCATTTAAAACATTTAAAATAATTTAGTACTTTCACCATCTATGACTTACAGCATAATTAAGCATTCAAATGAATTTGGCTAAAACATAAAAGAAGCACATTGTGACTTCAGATTTGGAGGGGAGTGTGACATTACCAAATCGCAGAAGAATTACCCGTCTCCACATTTGGGACTCCACCCAACTTTATGTCATGCTGCTGTACCTCCGAAGTGGGTAGCGCAGCGAGGGGAACACCCTGCAGAAGAGGGAGTGGAATAGTGGAGCTGAGACGCTCAGTCCACCCGCTAAAACCAGCATGTCACAGATGTTTCATGAAGATATCAGGAAACTGGGTCAACCTTTGGAAACAGGGCAGTCTCTTTTAGCATTATATGACCATGAGCCCATCGCTCTGTATCTACTACAGATACAACTTTATAGTGCTATCTGGTTTGCTTAGTATACTTTCTGTAAAAAAAAAAACATTATTAGTGAATAAAGTTCAGTGCTGGATAAAAAAGCAAGTTAGAGTTGAAAAAAATGTGGGGGGGCTAAATTTGAAATATTCTCGTGAATAATGAACGCTGCCTCTTGCACAGGAGGGAGATGCCGCGGCCCCTCGTCAGCACAGTTTAAACCATGTGACTAGGTGGAGCTAAAGTCACGCACACTGCAAGGCTGGCTGGTACATCAGAGGACACGTCAGTGTCTCACATCCCCCCTGGTCCTTTACCTGACATGCAAAATCATGCTGAACATGTTTTAAAAAAACTAAATCTGCCATCCTTTTTGTTTGTTTGTGTGTTTATAAGAGAAGGAGCACTGGAACAGTGTGGGTGTTGAACCGGCCTCTATGTGGCCCAGATCTGAGAATGTGGTTTAATATGCAAAAAAAGGGGGGAGTGACATAACACACCTTAATCATAGTTTTGATACTGCATGTGTCGTCTCAGTGATTATCTTTTCTTACATTCTTATAAAGTGTGTGTGTTCTTTGTTTTTGTTTTTCCTTTTTAGTGAACAGTAAGAGCGTGAGCTGGCTCCTCGGCCGGGACGGAGATGTAGCGGTCATTGTCATCGGGGAGGTGGATGAACTGACCTCCAAATTCATCTGCTCAGGATTTGGAGAAAATAAGTCGAAGAGTCTTCAGAACAACACATCGTAATTGCTTCTAATAGTATAAAACACACATTTGTTTTTTTTAGATTACAACCTGTGCTCAAAATGATAACACAAAAGTAAATTAGAGCTTTAATGTATCAGTGTTGTTTACAAGGAAATTCATGTTTCCAAAAACTTAAACATCAGAGAATATTCGACCTGAATGCATAAAGAAAACTTTGTCTTTCATCTTTTACAGCCATGAAAGTATCACGAAGAGCAAAAAAATGACAGAAGATGTCAGAACTAAGAGAGAGAACCTCCCTCCAAAAACGCAACCTGGCATCTCCTTGAACATGAAGGTTTGTTGTTGTTGTATTTGCAATAAAATCATTTTGTATGTTACAACGATTCAAAAGCTGACGCATAACTGTTCTATCCCTTTGTCATTATTTGATTAAAAAACAAACATTACCCTTTTGAAAATATCAAAAGGTTGGTGGCGCAGAATGAAAAACCACCATTTAGATTTCTTTTAAAAATGCCGTTAGACCATATTACATTTAACTGCCCTGGTGCCATGATCTTTTCTGTTCTTCCGTCATCTTCATTTGATGCTTCCTCCTTAAACCTGGCATCCCTTCTCAGACATGCAGCCTGTGAAAACTATTTGATTTGGGATTTTTGTTGATAAAAATCAGACACAAAAATCAGTATGAAATAATTTCCACCTACTCATCAAGGCCTTCATTTCTCTGTAAGACTTAGTGCTTGTTGTGGATAATTTCTGGGTTGGTGGTAGTTTGTCTGTGTTGCTGTGCGCAGCGTGTTGATTTTTGAGTGGTCCGGGGTAGTAGTGGGGGAAGGCTCTATCTCTAAATAAGATTTGCTGTGTTGTCATGGCAACCTTGCACACACTGAGCCAGCGCGAGCCAGGGTGTGATGTTCTCAGCTGGCCTGACCATGATGGTTTCCCTGAGCTTAAGCTGCATGCTGTTAACAAGTGAGAACAGGAGCATCTCAGCCGCTCACTGCTCCTCCTGCGGATGCACTACCACAAACACTGCACAGTTATGTCCTCACACACTTATAATGCATCCTTGTGGTGCATGCTTAATTCAATTTATCAATAACTCTAACAGCCTTTATTTTCCCTATTGCTCACTGTAAGTACTGAAACTACTCAAAGTTAAAGAGATGACGTGTGGTGTCTTGCTTCCAACTAACATGGCAGTCTCCACCAGCAGGAGAAACGTGAGGAGACGAGCACTTCACTCCCACTGCCGGTGGGCTGTAGGAACTGCTTTCCATATCTGAGCTGCGTGCTTGCAGGTTGCATCATGGCCTGGAACTCATGCAGTGTCTTTGTTGAACCCACAGGTGTCAGTGAGTGAGCATTCAGCAGCTGCAGCAGCAGAAAAGGTATTCATGATTCAGAACAATTCAGACTCTGTATGTTATCTGCAATAAAGTTTAATCACAGAAGAGTGTATTGCGAATGTTAGTACACATTCTAGACAGTTTGTAAATGAAATGACAGTTCAGTTTGGACTTTGATCTGCTATGAATATCCTTTTATTTGCTATTGTTATATACCAGTAAAATCTGACTAACAGTGAAGCGATCCACTCCTCAGGTCTGCAAGATGTGGCTTTAAAGTGGCTGTATGTCTTTGCATGGCAGTCCCACTGTCCCTGTGTAACAGGAAATGGTGGTTAGGGCCAGCTGTCCCCTAACTCACAAACTCTTCTGCAGATCGTCTTTCTCTGAGCCCCCCAACCCCCTTCCTTGTGTTCCGGCTCATGTGAGCCACCGCACCCTTCATAGCTCACTCGGGGACAGCTGAGCTGAACTGTCCTCCCACTGGCTCCATCATCGCTCCAGACTTGTGTTGTCTGGGGAGCGTGCGTTCTGTCTCCCCTTATTTTCTCACCCTTTCTGTGTTTATGTGCATGCAAATGTGTGTGTGTGTGAGTGTGTGTATACTACTGTGTGCAGGTGACACACTGCGCGAACAGCTGAATCACAGAGGCAAGGCAGGATTTCTGGACTGCCCTAGAACAGATGGTAGATGAACTTGATCAGGGAATTAAAACGCCAGAGATAGAGAATGCGTCAGTCGCAGATGGATGGGATTGTGGGATAGTCTCTTGAGGTTTGGGCGCATGAGCTCGCCTCTGTTCTCTGTTTCTCTCTTCTCTTTGCCACAGAAGGAAATGTCTCTTCCCTCATATCCCTTAAACCTATACCAGCCCCCATATTACAGGCCCCAACACATCTCTGCTACACCCATGCTGATGTGGCAGTTCTCCATGTAAGGAGGTTCGGCCAGTATGATAGCAAAGGATTCAAAGAGCAAGCCTCCCCTGACAATTACTCACTTTGCTTTGTTGAATAATCTTCTTGGAAATTGAACGACTTGTTCCTGGAAACAGAAAGAGGCTCGGTTTGGTGCGTTGGCAGTGGGTGTTTCTAAATCTGCTGCAGGTTTTCTCCAGTTGATTTTGTGAGCAGAGGAAAACAACTGGAGAAAGCCTGCATCCTCCTCTCGGTGGATGACTCCACCAAGAGTCGCCACCAGGAGTAAGACTGTTGATTAAGAAGGCGTAGGATCAGGAAGGAAGATTACCAAGACAGCTTGATTTTCAACTTACCTTATAATTTTCTCCCCGCACATCCTCAAACTCTCAATCAGTGGTCATAGTTCTGTTTCATTATGGATCAGCATTGTCAATGGAGAACTGTAATTTGGTTAATCATTCATCCCATGATTTAATCAGCCATGACAGTAATTCCACTGTGTGTGAATTAGTTGTCAATACTGATGGCCCTCTTCTGTCCTCTTTTGTCACTCTTTACGGTGCAGCCTGATTCAAAGTCAGGCAGCGCAACGGAGTCTGTTCCCCAGCCCTCCGTCTGCTCCCGGCCTCCCGTGACGGTCAACGTGAGACCAGCTTCCTCCAATGCAACAGTAGGCTGTGTCAACTCCAAGCCCGGCCTCACAAATCCAAGGCTGGATACCACTGTGCCATCCTCCTCCACTAGCAGCACTGTCAAAACCGACTCTGGATCAGCATCACAAAGCAAAGGTGGCCTGTGCACGAAAGAACCCCAGAAGCTCGGAGAATCACAGGAGGGCAAAGGTAAGCGAGCATGGTGCACGAAAAGAGCGTGAATGCTCGCCTAGATGTCGAGATGTCGAGATTTTCTTTTTCAAGGCTTAAATATAAATGACGGCAAAACTTACCAGGATTTATATACTACCATTTTTGGAAAATATTTATTTTTTTCCTTTTGTTTGATTGAAGTGTGACACAAAACTATTTTATTGTACCATTGAAAGTGATTACTTTATAAACACGCACCTCAAAAGAATTTAATACAGTTGTAACTAATAGTATAGATTTTTTCTAAACTAACAGATTAACTTAAAATTCACCTTGTAATTCAAACTAGCCTGAAATAGTTGTTGCACCTGGCTGATTAACAGTAAACACGATTAATACAAAAGAGTAATACGATGAAACAGGATTGTAAAACTCCTTGAAGGAACAAACGCAACAAACATAATACTTACTACATAATACTTACTGTAGGTGTGATTCATTTATTTTCATTTGTATTTGTTAAATTTATAAAATAATACAACAGTTAAACGAACACCCTCCGAGAGGGGCGTGTCCACACTTTGTCTCAGGGTTTATTTACTGCCTTTTGTTAATCTGAAAATAATTCCCTTTTTTCTTTCCTTTTAAATTTAAATTTTTTTTTTCAGTTCCTTGCATTTATTGTTTTTGTGTTTGAAGAAAGGTACACACTGTTAATGTCCGCCTGTGTCGTCATGTATAAACAAAGCTAAAAGGCATTCCAAAGTCTGGAATATCCTCGATATTCACCCAAGAAGTACTGGACCGCATATTTAGTTAGATGATTTAGGAGACAGTCTGAACAGTAACACGGGTTGAAAACAAACTATAGATGCCAATCACCACTGGCCACGGATCCAAGAAGCGAATCCTTTCCTTCTGCTTTCTCTGGAAGAGTAATAAAGGCTGTGGGGAGCTGAGCAGAACCAGCCTGAGCAAAGTTCACACCAGACGGATTTCCCAGTCCTGCAACAAGGTAGGGGGATTTATTTCCCCCAACCCGATGGGCTTGCCAAGTAGCACCTCAGCCTGCTGGTATCTTTATGGACTGGCAGCGTAAGAGGTTTGTTAAATAGCTTATGTGACTGTGAGTCCCCCCCCACCAGTACCACATCATATACGTGTCTGGTAGCGTCTCCATTGTCTTGTTTGAGAAGAGCTGTAACAGTAGAATTGTTTTACTGTATTTTTGATAAAGAGTTGTACAGTAAATACAACAGTTCAGGATTACCTTACATATGTTTAAATGTGATTCATATAAGACAAATGAGACACAAAATCTGATATTTAATAGCACATAATGATACACTGGTGTAATATTATATTATTATGACTGTTTCTAAAGCCATTAAACTTGAGTGAAAGGCTGTTTTGTGATGAACAAAACCATGAGGGGAAGCGGTGGTAATACTCGAGAGTAACTGCATTTTTTAATAGTACAAGCATGACATGACATTTAAACTTTTTCACATTTCATTCAACTTCCTTTGTTTGGAACCCTGTACCCAGTTTTATAAACTGTCCATACAACATAAATTGACCCAATTACGCTTTACTAAGGACATAGTAAAGGGTGAGGTTAGCACCATCCAGTGGAAGTCAGTGATACTGTTGGGGGGAAAAAGTGAAGTTGGAGAAAAAGAAATCTTTCCAAAAGGTCCCTCTACTGGAAAAAGGCTCATCCTGCATCTCATTTCTTTGGCATACGTCCTGCTACTGTTCATGGATGTTGCTTTGCTCAGTGAAAACAGTTTTCTGATACTTTTGAACAATGTGGCACTAGTTAGGTTGGATAAAAAGCATGTTTGACGACTGTAGCATGAATCAAATACAGAATGAACCCACTATGAATGCAGGCTCTCAGTATAGTGACAATGAAGAAGTTCCTTGTGGCTACATACATCTGTGTACTCTAAGGGAAGCTGAAATTGCAACTAAACAGTCCCCTTTTTCACTATCGTCTTGTGTGTTGTCTACTCTGGACATTCCTGACAGTTTATTGATGTCCCTGGAGATCCTGCAAACCTCTCAGAAAACCCAGCACGAAAGCGGGAAAGTTGAGGCAAAACAACAGCTGGTGTAGTGGGAGTTGATGTGGGCTCAAAGCTGAAAGTATGAATAAATGTATCTCGACTCTGGATGGGTGTCTGTCCTCGCCAATAGTAAAGGCCTGTTTCAGGAGTAAAAGGAGGCAACTTGAAGCTCATGCAACAGCTGTTCTTTTCCTTTTTGTTTTGTTTTGTTGTTTTTGAATGGTGATAATGGCGAGGATTCCTGCACCTTGTGAGCAGGGACTGTGGCCCACAAAGCTCAAGAAAATTAACTTCTGCGTGACATGTATCTGTATTTATTAGCATCCTATTCTACAGCCCGGTGGTAAGCAGCATCGTTGCCTGACAGCAAAGAGACGTGGCGTGAATCTCAGCAGGGGTGTTTCTGTGTGGCATTTGCATGTTATACAGATACACAAGCCTTTTGGAAACAGGTTGTTTTAGTGGCAACAACTGGCAACGGTGCAAATGATGAGCCTTACAAAACACTTTACCTCCATGCTTTATCATTAGTGAAAACTCCAAGTGACAGACATATTTCATATCAAAAGAGGAAAGAGTCAGTGTAAGAGTAAATCTAGAAATAAACAGTGTTAGAGAGGGATTACTTGTGACGGTGCGTGTAGGCTGTAGTTTCAGGATAGGTACGTGAGCAGGCTTCAGTAGCTGGCACTTTCCACGCATGTTTGTGTGTAGAAATTCTCTTTTCCTCTGTTGGTTTTCCTCTGCTCTATCTTCACCTTCAGAGAGAAGGACAGGCATTCCTGTGCTGCTTCCCAACTCTAGCCCTGGGCGACGCTCAGCCAGAGCTGATAAGTGACAGGGGCCCCAGCCCCCATGCTTCCACGAGCACACAAATACACACAAATACCCACTCTTCTCCTCCTTCCTGCCCTCCTGTCCACAGACATGCTGTTTGAGAATTCAGCCCACTCTGCCCCTCTGCTGCCCTCCCATCCGAGCCCCACACCTTGCCCCTCCACTTTTACTTTTCTACGCCAATATGTGGAGGGTTTCCACAGATACAGATAGATTGGTCCTTGATTTTCGCGCAGGATTGCTTATTGACCGCGCTTCTTCCTGCCCCCTCCTCTTTGTCTCCTCTGTACGTTTACGAGCAGGACTGAGATGTGATGAGTGCAAACCGAAAAGCTCAGACAGAAGAATAATCAGTCTTGATGATGGATTAAATGCAGGGATTCCTCTTTATATCAGTGGGTGTTTTTACAGGTATCCCTAATTACTGTTTCTGGAGACAGAGATCAGGGTGCAGCTGCTCAGTTTCAGGCAGAAAGGTGTGGAGCTTAAGCATGCTTTGGGTGTGTTAGGACAGGTTAGTCAGGTTACCTGCAGGGAAGGCTACTGTCTGTGTGGTGTGACTGTTTTTTGTTGTTTTCTTTTTATACTCAGTGTGTATAATAGCGATCCCCCTTCTTTCAATCTCACCGTCTCTATTAAGCATTCCATTCAGACCTGCAGCAAGCCTTTGAGCCCCCCCTCCAAAAAAAACAACAAAACTCTGACCCTGAGTGTGTATGTGCTTGTGTATGTTTTTGTGTTCATCTCCATGTGTATGTGTATTTGGTGCGTGCCTGAATGCGTGTCAGCCTCAATCGCTGGAGCCTGTCCAAGGTTTCCGTGGTGACCACACAACACAACGAGACAATCAGAGGCAAGCCCACGCAGTGCGGTGAGAGGACATTAACACAGGAACCGCAGGTCAGGGGGCAGAGGAAGGCAGGGCAAGACAGATGAGGAGGAAGGTAGAGGAACCGCTGGGAGAGGGAGAGACAACAGGAAAAAATAAAAATAAAACAAGCTTAAAGGCTTCTTTGGGTTTCTTTCTTTCATGCCTGCAAGACATCAAGGGCTTTAAAGGTTTCCTGGCCCCAGGAGTGTCCGTCTGGTTTTGTCTTACCCCACCTCTGTGCGTGCGCTGTGCCATGGTGTTAGTCAGAGATGGTGGCATGCGTGACTGAATCCGTGAGCTGGAGGGGTGTGTGACGGTGCATGTTTGTGTTAATGTGTGTGAGAGCATGCACAGACCTGAATGTAACATGAGAACGCGCATGTCTTTTTAAAGTCAACTGTTAGAAACAGTGTGTGTGCGCATGTTTTCACTTTATTTTGTGCATGTGCGAGAGTCTGAGTGTGTGTGTGTGTGTGTGTGTGTGTGTGTGTGTGTGTGTGTGTGTGTGTGTGTGTGTGTGTGTGTGTGTGTGTGTGTGTGTGTGTGTGTGTGTCTGTGGCCACGCACGCGGGTGCTCTCACATATCTCTGTCCCCCGGGGATGACGCTAAAAATATGTGGCTCCTCAAGCCTTCTGGTGTCTGAGCAGCGTCTGTCTGCTCTCCACTGCGTCCCTGTGGCCCTCCCTCCCCTTCGTTACTCCCGTTTCCTCCATTCCTCCCTCAATTACACCCTCTTCCAAACGCAATACCGAGGCAAGCACACACGCACAAACTACACCCAGCTGTGTCCCTACAACACTTCCACTGAAGATGACCTCTGCTCAGCCAGAGTGGCACAAAGGAAAGCGAATGAAAAGGATAATAAACAAAAAGAAAGGTATAAAACTGATAAAAAAATGTATACATTGCACCTGCAAAAAGCGAGTCTGGAGTCCTGATTTTACAACACTAGTGTTTCGTCTGTTAGTCTCATTGTACTCGTGTATTGATCATGAAAGAGGTCCGTTCGTTTGCACTTCATTGTTTTCAGCTATTTCACTCAGTATTTGAAAGCAAAAACAGGTTTCTTAGGTGTACTAAAAAGGTTTAGTTAATATAACATAAGGTTTTACAGCATTAGTTTTATGCTTTGGATAATGGCATAGACGTACACAGCCTTATGTTAACCGTGCATGTTCAAAACTAACGTTAAAAGATTCCCTGTGGCTCGCTTCCTGAGACTTGCATGGATAAAATACAAAATGACCATGACCTCTTAACACAGCATCACGAGCTTAAGGCACGCACAGTCAGGCGTTAAAATTGTGTTGGTACCATGGAAAGCAACAAGCTTCACCTTCATTGACGTGGTTACCAGGGTGACAAGTCCTGGTCCGGGAGATTTTACATACACTTCCTTCAGTCAAAAATATCACAGGTTACTGTTTCTGTGTTTCTTGTTATGTCAGGCTGCCAACCATGGGCTTTTCCTAAAAAAAAAAAAAAAAAATGATTTAGTACCTAAATCTGACCCTTTTTACCCTCTTAAACCTAAAAACAACACATTCTTCCAAGAAATGATCTGGTTTCTTATTTCAATATGGACTTCGTATGGTCTAATTCTGACTTGGTTGAAAAGGGAATGTGTGTAGCACCATTATCGCGCTGTTAATTGCCTTCCCATTAGCCCTGTTGATGTGGCGCTGCCAGCTAATATGGTATTATTGAGTGTGGCGAAGTGTCTGTGACAGGATAAGGTCAAAATACCAGAGCGGTGCAGTACAAAAGCTACCCTTCAGTCAGGCTTTTCCGTCTCTGTGCATCGTAGCTGCTTTTTGGGGTGGAAACACTCAATTTAGTTCAATTCAACGTTGTCAATCCTTCAAGGAAAATAATGTAATTATTCAAATTTCTTGACTCCACTACTCTCTTCTGCAGGGTGTGCATTTATATAAATAAATATAGGTAGCTACTCTGATCTGGGAATTCTGAATGATGCACTGAACAACAAAGGGTTGTGTTACATCAGAGCTTTTGGTTTGTTGGCATGTCAGACTCTACATTTACGCTCCAAGCAAAGAAATCTTGACTTTTCATAGTATGCCGTCTTTACCAGAACACCTACTGTTAGTTTACATAGCACATTGCTGGTGTAGCAGGAACAAGCACCGGGTAAAGGCAGTATATGTATAACAGCTCTGGTGTTACAGTAAATGTAGTACATTGAAATAACTGATATTGCCTCTAGATAAGTTAATTAAGTTATAGCGTTTAAGTAAATCTCATCTTCTTTTCTCCAGATGTTAGTGCATCGCAAGTGACCCAGAAGGTGGCCTCAGAGGCAGCCGGGACCTCGGGGACTGCACCAATCTCCTCGGGGCGTGGCCGGGTGGCTCAGCTGATGAAAACCTTCAGTGTTGATACCTCAACACAGACCCCTCCTCGTGGTGTCAAGCCACCCCTTCCCACCAAACCTAGTCATTTGCGTCTAACAACTACACCTACCGTCAGGTAATGCCTGAAAAAAGATGGACAGACACCCACCCAACTCCAAGTGTCTAAGTGCATTGAAATTCACCACACAGGACAATGGACAATGTCAGACGCCTCAATTGGAGTACCAGTTAGGGAACGAAGGAGATGGAGAACGCCAAAGAGGACTCAGAAATTGTAATTTTTTTACATGTTTGCTGCCACTACCAAATCTGGTTTATGGAAATGCTTGAATGTAATATTTTCTTTCATTTTTGGTTGCTGTAGTGCTGTAAACACTCTTTATGGGAAAGACATTCCAAATCAGTGGATTGTATTTAAATATATATTTGTTTTTTTTTTCTTCTGAAAAGCTCTTCTGCCTTTTGCAAGAAAATTGACAACCAAATTCACACTGATGCTTTAGACTTTGTGTGATAACGACAAACACCCCATCATGTTTTTCACAGTTTTAATTCACAAAACATGTGCACATATCAACTCACCTGCTGCAATATTTTAATCAATAAGGAGACAATTACATTAGTTCTTGCACATACACACACTTGGCTCTCCATAATCCTCCTAATTTCTAAACTGTTGAACAACGAAGGGGTGTAGACAGACTGAGTGGGGATGAAGGAAGACATAGAATGGTCCTTCCTGATCTTGTCTTATTGTTTGGTTGTTTTATTGTCACAGTGCAATGTACGTTTGACTGCAACCTGTTGGAGACCAATGACAGTGCCAAATGCAAATCTGTCGCTCCCAGTGGATCAAATCCTGGCAAATTAGACAGTTGCTGCCAAATAATCCAACCCCGTGTTACAGTTTCATTTTTTTTTCAGCTTAATATTTGACATGTGTGCTTGAATGTTTGGATGTTTTTATCTTGTTTTTTCTTTTTTTTCGCATTTATATATAGAGTCACATTTTTTCTCTATTTTTTTGGGAAATGTAAGCACAATGATCTCTTTAAAAATGAGTCATCGTTAACTTTGATGTCAACATGGACCAGGGCAGTCGAGGAAACAATAAAACTGCCTTACTTGTGTGTCGTGTCTTGAATTTCTTTGTCACACTTTGTCACGTTTATCTCGGCATGTTTAACTTAACGTTGTCCTCAAATCACTGTTCCTTCTAAAGTCACACATCTTCTTTGTTATATCATGCAGCTTACAAACTGAAGTAAAACAACTATAATGATGATACTTATTCTCTCAGCTGCTGCAGAGTGCAGGTCATACAGATTAGTTTTCAGTGCATGTATGCATTTTTTAAATTTCTAGTCTCAGCATGTAGACATGCATGTTTGACCTGTGTCAGTGTAAAATTTTAATTTCAAGTGCAGTGGGGCTACTCTTCCCTGCATTTTATTACTATTTTTAGAAATTTCTTGCATAATGTCCAGGAGTTCTCTCCAAGTCGGCTGAAGTTATTGAAATCTTTGGAATTGTTAAAATTAAAGCATATTTTCATGATTGTATGTGTTAAAAAAACCAACAAAAAACAAAACTCCACTGACGAAGCAGCTCACTGGGGTAGATAAAAGCAACTTTATTTTAAATTTGTACTATTTAATACCAAATTCCAGATTTAAAAATATGTTCTCTGCACTGTGCAGTAATATTCTTGACTAATTCAGGTAGAAAGACATTTTTTTATTGTCCAGTGTATGTGCCACAGGAGGTACAAGATATGACATGGAACTAATAGAACATAGTACTTAAAGATGAGAGTGTTTTTTAATAAAATGATTCTACACTATAAAAAATGACAAACACCTGAGGGTGGCATTTTAAAGGACATACACAGGTAGCATCCACACATGCAGGCTCTCAAAAGAACACACATATGTAAACATGTATTTGCAGAAAGACCAGGGACACGATACCATTTCAACAGCACACCATATTTCACTGTGGCAGCCTCTATTTCAAATTTAACAAAAAACCAACCCAAAATGTAAATGGGGTGTGTGGAAAAGCAAAGTATGCTCTGTGGCTGAAAAGCTTTCAAAACCTCACTTTAGTTATGACTTAAAGTAAAAATGTTCTGCTTGATGTCATCAGTCTCACTTTTTTTTTTTTGGAGAAAGTTTGGCCCAAACATCTTTAAGCAGGTGCTTAAGTTCACTAAGGTTTATTTGAATTGTTATATGCACGGATCTCCTACCACTCCAGTTCATTTCGTTTTAGGTGAGTTTGATTGTGGCGCTACAAGTTCTTGAGTCTTTGAGTTTTCAGAAATTCTGCTGTAGAGTTGCTGCTGTGCTTGGGATCATTGTTCCATTGCATGACTCAGTTTCAGCCAGGCTTTGGCTGTTAGACAGATGGCCTCACATTTGACTCTTTAATACTTCATTATTCAGAGGAGTTCATGACTGACTCATCTGCTGGAAGGCGCCCAGGTCCTGTGTATGCAAAACAAAGCCTGTAGCTTTTAAATTTTATCATTTTTGAATTTAATAAAGTAACAAACTTTTGCAAATCTGTCCAGTGCGATTAAAAACTTTTGCTTAACATGGTCATGATGAATGTTTTCATGGCAAAGCCGATGTTTGTTTTGTTATTGAGACCTGGCCTATTTCGTTGTTAGATGTTGTTGAATCCAAGATTCCCCGAGTCCATTGATAGGAAGACAATGTTATGCACTGCTACAAACATGGCATTCTGCAGACTGAATAGAAGATAGAAATATAGTTGCTGTAATCGTTTAATTGTTGTAATTGTTCATCAAGACTGAACAAAGTGAAGATTTGAAATGCCAGCTGTGCTTCTTTCTAATAAAGTCACTTCAGCCACTGTGGTATGTGGATTTCTGTTTCTTAAGCACCTCACATCCTAATGGATTGCTGCCATTGTGTTTGCTGAGTGTTTTGATTTTCTTCCTCTCTTTTAATAAAATCCAACATATACAATTCTGGCAGTTTATAGTGATTGAAACTGGGTTGTGCAATCTCTACTTTTTATTTTGTTGTATTATGTATTCTCTATATGAAAATTCTGGCAACATGTGGAATTAGTTGTTTTGTCCATTCTTTTATAGACCTCTGACACTATTACTAAAAATAGAATATGTGCAAATAAAGGCCAGTAAATGTTTGCCGTAAATGATTCAACTTGATGGGAAGATAAATGACACCTCCACCACCGTGCTTGACAGCTGGATTAAGGCATTTGTGATGATATGCTTGTTTAGCTTTCATCAAATCTATTTGCAGTGAATTAAAGGCAAACATCTCCACTTTGCTTTCATTTTGCTGAAGAACATTGCTTCTCATGTCATGTGGTTGGTTCAGATGCAGCTTTGCAAATCTAAAACGTGCTGTTTGTTTAGAAAGAAGAGGTTTTGTCCTGGAAACCGTTTCATATTAGTGCAATGTTTTTCTGATTATACTGTCATACATTTTATCAAGTAATATGTCATTTGAGGCCTATAAAATCTGACATGTTGCTCATGAGTTTGAATTTTTTTGCAAATTTTCTGAATATTACACAAAGTAACCTTGAAAATGTTACACTTGTGAATAATGTTTCTGACAGTAAAATGTTGTACACCAAAAAAAAAAAAGTCTTACAACCATCCCCAGACTGATAGGTAGCAAGGGCTGATTCTCTATGTTCATTGCTGATGTTTTTCCTCCCTGGCATTGTGTTAAGAAATATCTGAAAGTGTATTAATATTGTCAACACCTTTGCTCCTGTAGAGGTGGTCACACTTGCTACTGATTATTTGAAGTGTATTTGGTTCGCTGCAACTCGCCAATAACTGCACTTTTAATACGTGTGGTGGCAGTAAGACATTTAACTAACATAGTTTTTCAAGCACATTATCTGAATCTTGGCTCTGTTTTTGTTCACTGAATTATGATACAGTGTAATATGTCCGATGTTGTGTTTCATCTGAGGTTGTCTATACTTAATTTTAAGGCCCGGGCACCACCTCTGATGGGCTGCATGTGACCCAGCAATCAGATAAATAAATAAAATGCACACTTCAGCTTTCTTTTCCAGTCAATGTAACTTTTCCAGTCAATGTAACCAATTATTTTGGACAGTTTGTTGTAGCATTCCTTTTTTTATATACCTCACAATAATGGAAGATGTGGTAAAACTAGTTTTAGTTTGTGAAGTCTTGCTTCCAGACATTTAAAATAAGTAAAACCTTCCCTTTAAATGCAGTTATTATTCTTACTCAAAAGTTGAAAATAAATATCAGTGCATATGTTCAATGTAATTAACTTGAGGACGGGTTAAGTTTTGTGATTCTAGAAAGAATTTTGGAAAATCAACGGATGCTTAGTGAAAAAAAAGCAAATACACAAATATCACTGCACATTTCCCCACATGATGGCGACTGCTTTGATAAGTACAATTTGCCCATATTAGAATATTCAAGGCAATGTGAAATTCTTCAAAAACAATCTTGTGACAGCGCCATAAAAAGATGAGGATTGATGAAAATGTTGGCACAGCATTTAAAAACAATGCTGTGCAGATGAACATAGATGTTGTTTCTGTGCAGGTCCAAATGATGGAAGGCAGCAGTGTCGGTGTCCTCTAGAAAACAAACTACATTATGATTTTTGCAAGTCTAAATCAATATTTACTAGTCACAATTCATGTGGTCTTCTGTAACATTTACATAAGATATAAGACATCATGATATAGTTTTTTTGAGCACACTGGGTTCTTGTGCAACACACTGAAAATGCTGAAGCCTGCATCTGTGCTTTTCCGCCTAGATCTCCATCTCCAAATGCGCCCAACAATGGCTGTAGCTGTTCTCTGATGCGCAGAGACATCGTCGAGCAGTTTCCAGGAGATATCTGTGGCGAGTCCCTTGGTATGTACCCCCCACAACCCACCCACCTCCTCCGCCCCACACACTTCTCCTCTTCATCCAGTGAGCCTGGCCACTGCTGTCGTCAGGCCCTTCGGACGGGAGATAAAAAGAAGCTGTTGTTGTCTCCATGCAGGAGAGATGGACGCCTGTTTCTCACTTTTTTCTGCCTCGCTCGCTTCACACCCACAGAAGGGGAAGGGAAGGGGGAAGAAGGGAAAAAAACAACAATGTGGAGGAAAGAAAGAAGGCTGCGCTCAGTGCTGTGGCGTTCCAGCACTCCGCCAATAACCCCCCCTCCCACCTCCTCCAACACCAGCCCCATCCACAACCACCCCCAGTGGAGAGCAAAAGAGTGAGAGAGGAGAGAATAGAGAGGGGCGCCAGGGCCATGTGATACGGAGAGCATGCGGGCACAACTTCACCCCCAGGCAGAATGAACGGGGGCCTGCTGTGTTTCTCCTGCATGATTAATCTGGCTGAGGGGCAGGAAGACTGCCACAGCCCAGCCTGCATTAACTCCCTCTTCTCCAGGTTCACATGAACCAGCAGTGGACCCACGGCCAGACACAGGTTGATGATGTGTGTGTGTGTGTAAGGAATCGTGACTGGCACTGAGGTGGATTCCTACTGAGGTATCAGATTCTGAAAGTTTGACTTTTGTCTTTTGCCAAGGGCAGCATCTCACTGTCATTTATGCACTGACACGACACTAATCCTTCTGCATGTCGCCAAACAGTGAAGAGCACCGTGATGTGAGGCCGTTCAATAGTCTTGGTTTCTAGGTAGTCAGGGTTCCTGTGACTCATCATCTCATGTGACCTCTGTCTCCCAGGCAACGTTGTGGATATTTCCTGATGCTGGTCTTCTCTTTTGTGTAACTCACATGAGGCAGATGGTCCAGGAAATGACGCTTAGTCTTTAAAATTCTACCAGACAAAGAATATTTGGCACGCAGCAGCCCGATTTTCAGCAGGCGTGACAACTTCTGAAGGTTTGCGCAGCAGGCCTATCATATTGTCTCACATTATTAAACTCCATTAATGTAGACATCACACTGGAAATGTTTACTGTAACAGTATTCTCATGGCAGGCTAGATTTGTCTCTTTTTGCATAGAGCCCCAACCCGTTGTAAATCAGGACGTGCTGTGAGGAAGGGAAATAGCAAAAGTGAAGACTGAGACTCACGAGGCAGGCAGAGGGTTAACATCCTGCAATCCGCTCTACATTAACTGGAAAGGAATGAAGTGTCAAGCATGTTTTCACCACAGCGAGACGGTCAAAACCCTACCCCCTCGTCCTCCTTCTCCCACCAACCAGTCACCCTTCAAACCTTCCTCCCCACATCACCCACATGCCTTACACTCCCAACAACCTCCCACAGCCATGACCAAATTATTTTCCACCCTCCTGAGATTTGAGTAGCCAGACAAAAATCTGCAGGGGAGTCCTGATTCAGTGCACAAGCACACTCAGCCTTCCTAACGTCTTGTTCTCGTTGTGTCATCAACAAGAGAATACGTCTACTTCTTTTTTAAAAACGACTTAGGTGTATAATTGCTTCTAAGACGTAGAATATTCCATAATAACAAGTCTATTTCAGAGTTTTGAGGGGTTTTTTTTATATGTGAGCGATAACTTGTTGAAGCAAGGAAGGGGGTTTGTGGGAATCTGATGAACATATCCCTACAGGTGTGGCTGAAACACAGGTGTCTTGATTTGTGTGGTTTGAATGAAAGCATTCAACAGAGGCAAGGTGGAGAGGGAGGACGCGCAAGAGAGAACACTCAATGACTGAGAGAAAACGTGAAAGGGGGAGTAGAATGAGAGTGAAGAGAGACGGAACGAGGGAGAGAGAAAATAAGCCCCACCAGTGAGCAGGCCACACAGCCCTGCCAAACTGCTTGAAAAAAAGCCCCCTCTGTTTTATTTATAGTGCGCTGTATCCATGGCAACCAGAGAGGTCAGGCAAGCTGGGCCTGCGCTTCACCCTGCTCTGGGGATTAGGATTTCACAGAGGTTCTCAGATGTGAGGAAGGTGGGCTAGAGCGGCTCGCTGCTCGCCAACGCAGCCCTCCTGCCTTCTGGTGATCAAGTATGGGCCCTTCAAGGGAAGGGGGTTGGGGGGCAGCAAAGAGTCATGGGAATACTGTGGGAATGGTGGTTTGTGGTGATGTGGCTGGGGGGACGAAGACTAGCACAGGCGGGAACAGTTGCACGCAGAGGCTGTTGTGATTTTGTCACACCAAGGCTCACTACACTTTGCTGATTTTGGTTTGTTTCTTTCTGAACAGTTTTGAAAAGTTCACACAAGTTCACAGAAAAGCTTCCTTTTTCAAGATGAATTATAATGTGTTGCACATTAGATAATCATTTCTGGTAATGGGCTATGGTGACGTACACGTAGAAGTCAATGAAACTGAGAAGACCGCGAGAAAACTCTAGATCCCTGCTTCAGTTCTGCTCACTCTCAGTTTGCCAAGCCATTTCTGAGAGCTTGGGCTCATTTATTTTCCCCCATTTTGTGAAATATTTTGGGCTTGTTATTTTCATCCCAAGAAAGACTCCTTCCAATACAGCTTAGCCAGTTGGAATGAAGCATTGAGATGAGAGAAGCACAAAGAGGTAGGGCGAGTGCATTACGGAGTCAGAGAAGAGATGAGGAAAGAGCTGATTGCCCTCCAGGAAATGCTTGGTGTGACAGCAGAGCAGAGACCTCCAGATTCCTCCTGGGGCAGAGGACCTACGTTGCTAGGAGATGGTTGTTGGGCTGGAGTTGCCTTTTGTGGATGCTGCTGCCTGCCATGTTCTAATATACTGGTAGACAATACCTTAATAGGTTTTAGGGAGGATGTGCAAAAGGATCTTTGTGGATAAACATATAGAAAAGAAAATTTGTTATCAATCGGTATCACCAGGTAATGTCTTCCCCTGTCTCTAGGGGGCACCCTCAGCACCTGAGACGCAGGACTCCCTGGCCAGTTTTCCTCTGAAACTAATTCACCACTCGTGGCAGCCAAGAGTAAGAAGCCCATGATCCTGGGAGCCTCCTCATGCAAAGTCAGTTTATCCTCCCCAGAGCTGCATATGGTTCATGAAAATGACAGAGAATGAGGTGACAAGGTGCAAAGGAAGCATACATTCATGTTATTTAGAAACTGATTAGTTGCACTGGCCTTGCTTCGCTGAGGAGAGAGCAGGGGTCAAGAGAGGCAAGGTTTGCCAAGTCTGTAGGTCATTCAAAAATACAGAAAAAGTTGAGAAAATTCCTAAGATAATGCACCTCAGTACCAAAAATGTGCCCTAAACGTGTACAGAAACAACGCGACATAGGGGATTATGGAGTTAATGACGGCACTATTTCATTTGATCTTAGACCCTTTCTAAGATCCCAGACACACACACACACACACACACACACACACACACACACACACACACACACACACACACACACACACACACACACACACACCCACACACACACACACACACACACAAACAAGGCTCCAGGTTCAGCATTGAGCTTCTGTGATGCAGCTCTATTCTATGGGTTTAAATAAAACTGAAAATCACTAAACTGCACACAGTCCTCTATATTGACTCTTACCGTGAAGAAGAATTTTTTTGTGATATAAAATGGTAGTGGCAGTGCCTGTGTAAAGCAGCATAAATTTACAACCAGTAATGGCTAATCATAGATGCTTTCAGAAGTTTGTGGGCCTCAGTGAAAAGTCTAATGAGCAGAGGGACACAGGTAGGCTAATATCATTCTGGACTGCAGCGGAAAAATGGAAAATTTAATACAGACGGAAAGCTCTGTTTTATAGCCACGAAAAGCAAGCATGCTAAGAAACCGAAGGGGGTCTCCGCTCAGGAGGTAAACAAACAAGAAATGATGCCGCTCCTGGTGCACAAACAATAACTCCTTTTATTAATTGAAAGAGAAGTGATCAGCGCATCTCAGTTCAGGAACAGACTAACACCGTCATTACTAGCTGTTGAGCTGCGCGACCCGTCCGTAAACAGATGCAGGAAGTTTATAGCTACGAGCAAAATGAACGCAGTCGTTCTTACCAAACACCCTTCAACCTATTTAGTAAGGGGCACCAACAATTATCTGTTTTTCTGTTTTGTTTCGTTTCTTTTTCCAGTATTTTTAAAATTCAAAGTTAAATGATTGACAGTTTTGGAGATGCCCTGGGACTAATTCTAACCAGCACTGTATTTTTATTGATGACACATTTCCTTGTCCTTTATTTACAGTAAGCATGCTGCTCCACTCACTAAAGAGTAGTAAAGGAAATAAAAGCATAATTTATAGATGACTTAGTCATAGTTGGCTGTAACAAGCCTCTTGTCGTTGGACAGCTTTAACTGAATTTCTTCTGTTTTTGGTATCTTTTGCTATGGTCTTGGCCGCACATTTTTACTCTACATTTACATTGTCTATCTCTCTCACTGGTATCGTCCAAGTGCTCTGCTGATGTCTTTCTCTGTTTAGCTCATTTTTCCTTTTCCTCTCCCAGCACAGGGTGACTGGGGATCTGTGTTGGTCTGCAGTGGCCGTCTGAAGCCAAGGATGTGAGGGGCTCAGCTCAGTTCTCTTCTGGTTCTGGTGCTGGCTGGCCTGCAGGCCCCCACGGCTCAAGCCCAACTCTAGGACAGGCAGTAGTGGAACGGACAAAGGACTTCATTCTCCACGGGAGGTGGGGTGGTAGGATGAAGGGAGCGTTTGGAGATGAGGAAAGCGAGAGACAGCGAGAGCTGGCAAGCCCAACGCAAGGGGTCTTATCCTCCCGGCTCAAACACATGCCACCAGCTGCTGCCCCCTTCCTGTGCTTTCATTATAAAGCCTCCCTGTGCTTCACTGGGTAATCCACGTGCCTTACTGAAAAAGTGTGAGCTAAATAAAGTATGTGTATCCATTTCTCTGCCTCTAACTCCTCTGTTTTGCAATCTCTTTCCGTTCAGTGCTCCATCTTTCTTTCCCTCTATGATGTGCTCTGCTGGCCAATGGAGAGCAATTCGTTTTGTGCATGTGTGCATACATGCGTGTGTGTGTTGTACCTGCATGTGCAACCACAGAGTCTGTCAGACGCTCAGCATTTCCAGCACTCAGCCCAGAGCCAAGGCAAGCATTGCCAGAGGGAGTGCCTGCAATGTAGGGCGCCCAGCGAGCTGGACGCAGGCAGAATATCAACGCCACACGGCAGACACTCCTCCCAGCAGCCCACCTGCTGACTTACGTGATCCAAATTTGAGAAGGAAGAGCGAGGGAGGGTGTAGGTTGGGGGTGTTTAGGTGGAAAGGTGGTGGTGAGGGGGATGATAGGCTGCAGGAAATTGCCAGGTAGTTTCCAGACCCACTTCCCTGCGTTGCGCCCAATTAATCAAGACTACATCTGTGTTGGATGGACCGCTACCCCAATGGGAGGGGGTGGAGCACAGACGCCTGTGTTTTTGTCTGTATGTACACACACTTCTTAGATTTCTGGGCATGTGTGTGCAAGGGCGGCAGGCTACCTGTGAGAGTGCACAGCGTGTGTGTTGGATGGCAGTGGATTGAAGGGAATCTTATGTGTGTGAGTATGTGCCAGCAGAGA
Organism: Xenentodon cancila; assembly: GCA_014839995.1. NCBI lineage: Eukaryota > Metazoa > Chordata > Actinopteri > Beloniformes > Belonidae > Xenentodon > Xenentodon cancila. The sequence goes on along the minus strand of CM026213.1, from coordinate 27,257,346 downwards.
TGGACCATTCATAGGGAACATTTTCTGGTCCACTGTCTTCCTCTATGTCCATATTATTGTTCTGGTTTTAGTGTCTGCTACACGCCTGACCTCCTCTGCTCCTGATGCACTTGCACACTCATACACACACACACACACAAAGATATCCAGGGCCTCACTGCGAAAAGGGTCATTTATTAGCACCCGTGTGTCTTAGTGCCGTTATGTTTACCTTGTGAAGCTTCTTGCACACCTGGACCTGCGCTACCCCCCTCCTTCTTTCATCTCTGCTCTCTAGTTTGTTTGCCTTTTTTCTTCCCCCTCTCCCTTTTGGCTGCTATATCCCAAATCTCTTCCCAGTTTCATTCATATGACTAACAAATACAACATGGTCCAGTTAGTATGCGGGTTTCGAGAGAGAACGGCAGCTCGTCTCGGTGCTGCTTATTCTTTCAGTCAAAAGCAAAATCTAGTTTTAATTATCAGTAAAGCTGTAAACCTTCTGAGTCCTAACGGCCTTATACTCACACATGAGCATAAAGAGCACAGTGAGGGTTTTATACGTAAGCACAGTTTCATCTTCTGACACTAGTCTTTTGTAAGACCGCATGAGCAGGTTCAGGAAAGTAATCTAAATCAAGTTACTGCATCTTTCTTGTACAAAACAAAGGAAGTTTACCTTCTGTAATTGAAATATGAAGACATGTTCCATCTCGTCTTCATGCGTATTAACACAAGAGTGTGCGCATGTGGCTAACGATGGTGTGCGGCGGCCTGGCATAGTGTGGTGCAGTGCAGAGTGGAGAGGAGAGACAGCTGCCCTGACAGATGCCGGGAGGCAGGACCCCACTGGGAAGCAGAGGGAGGGAGCTGGCACAGTCTCACCCCAGCGGAAACACCACAGGCTGCAGAGGAAATGGGCAGGGGGACAAACCAGGGGCTCAGTGTGTGTGTGTGTGTGCGCGTGTGTGTGTGTGTGTGTGTCTGTGCCACTGTGTATTTGATCTACTTTAAGAGGACCTTGGCAGTTGATCACGTATGTATGTGTTTACCTCTTATGCAGCAGTACGTTAATCCAACCAATCAGACAGACCACTGTCCAACTGTTTTTAAACCGTGACAGAGAGAGATCATAGGTTCATCGACGGCCAAGCATCGGACACAACAAAACACTCACATACAAGTTAATGGCTCCTCAAGAAAACAGGATGGAAAACAGGTTTTGCATCATTGTGAGGTTGAAGTGGACATTTTAGTGATAACAAAAATGTTATTCGTATATGTACCATCGAGGGTAAACTCCAGTATACGGTACCAGCCCGAAGGAAAAAGGCCTGCCGATTTTAATGTGGCTGAACTGTGTCGGTGCAAAAAATATCCACTATTCATGTTTAATACAACACATGTACAATATTCCATATTCATGTAAAATCACAAAAATACCCAGTATGTCTCAACACAGTAAACGTGGTGCAGATAAAGTGTTGCTTTTTAAAAAAATAATATATGCAAAAAAAAAAAATCATGGTAATGTAATTTAACAGAAAAAGAAAATTAGACAGAAAAAATGTGTCTCTCCACTGATATGTTTTCTCAAAAGCTATAAGATTACAGTGCAAAGAATTAAACAACTAATCTAAGCTGAGACAGACGGCCTTGCAGTGGGCTGTGGACGTATCCAGGTGTTACCCCGCGTCCTGCCCGGTGCCAACAGGATGGTCTTCAGCAGACCCGTGACCCTGAACAGGATCGAACATAAGTATGGAAAACAGATGGAGTTTAGAATAATCAAAAAAAAGGCATTACAAAAAGAAACATCTTGAAATTTTTGAATTTACATCTCAAACACCTGAATTCACTGAAAATAATACGAAGTATTTACTGTACAGTAAATGGTGCAACTACATATATTTATGCTGTGTAACGTTTGGACCAGATGGATATTGACTTTGTCACTACATGTTTTTTGCAGCAGAACATCCGTATTGCAACACGCTGTCAGACAACACACCAAGTTACGCAGACCCAGTCTGTGAAAGTGTCCGATCCAAATGTGATGCAGTGTAAGATCCACAATACAGCATTGGCTCAAACCGCTACAGAAGTCATGGGGTAAATGTTGTTTTAGATGTCCTCAGTTTGAGTAGCTGTTGTCTCCCTGAGTCCCCAAACTGATGACAGCTATCAACTGCTGGTAGGACAACCATAGGTTAAAAAAAAAGAAAAGAAGAAGAAATATCCCTTTTAATCCTTTGAAAACACATGCACAGTAATGTAATGTTTGATATGCATATGGACATCTGTACGCCGTCACTGCTGAGTCATGTCTCTATACATTTTGCAACTGGATGTACTTTAAATAGTGTTGACAACTTCTTTTAAACTGCAATTTCACCTCCTAAATTAAGACATTGTCAAAGTAATGATGCCCACTTTGGATTCTGACCAATTTATTTGCAAAAGATGTACTAGCATTAGTAAAATCAATTGATTTGACTCAAAATAAAAAGTTTGAAACACCCTTTGAAAGTGAACTAATCTAGCGCACTACTGTCTATGTATTCTTTAATCCCTCAAAGACCTACGTGGCAGTGTTGGATAAACCATCTATGGATGTTCATTGTGACACAGGAAGCTCCAAACAGATGATGTAGTTGTAAGTTTGACATTCAGAGCTCATAATAGAGCACCTAAATAAGTGTAAGTTGATGATACAGCAATTAGGACTCCTGGTCATGGCCTCAGCAAACCTCAGTTCAGCTCCAGGTCATGGCTCCAGGTCAGGTCAATTATTCATGATGCCTCTTAATGTACTTCATCGTCTGCTTTATTTAACATGCATTGAAAGTGAGCAGCTAAGGATGCTTTGCCAGATAAGTGGGGTTTTTTACAGATTGGCTGTCAATTTGATTATGTCCCTATTAATTGTTTACTTGTGATCGTTGAGGAATGATGTGAGAACTGTGTCCTAATCTAAAGTATGCTTGTGTGCACGTGTACTGGATCACTTGGCTCACTCAAAACAACCACTGAAATGCACCTTGTGTTTTGTACAATCTTGTGCAAAAGTTGATACCCAATCTGTCTTATTGTTGTTTATTTTTATTTTTCTGTGTGTGCGTCCTTCTTTTTCACTGTGGCATTTTTTATTCAACAAATATTAAGCCCAAAAAACAGCTTATACCCACTGTATAAGTATATAAGTCAACCAATAACACTTAGTCTCTTAGTCGACCAATAACGTCTCCGTATACTAAAGTTTCCAGAGTTAAAAGTGAGCCATCTGTCCCACAGCTAAAGCTTTGTTAACATGGCATCAAATGCATTCGTCAGGTTCTACAGTGAGCCTTACATGGTTCAAATCTCTTCAGAAACCCCCGAATCGTTTATCCACAGCCTCCACAGGTTAAGGGTTAAGGTTAAAGCCCACTTGAGTTGATTTATTTGAAAAAGTCATTGAATTTTTTGTGCCATTCTTGCGCCATTACTGTTGCGTGTAAATTGATGCGTAGCAACAGATTACACATATAGTTTTAGTGGATCAGAGCAGACGGTCACTACAAGGACTCCTCTAAACCGCCTTGCTGCGCCTCTGGTCGACCACACTCACCGACTAGAACTAGGTTAGTGCAGTACAGCCGCTTCACGGGACTCGAGCGCTGGGTGGGAGTTTCCAGCAGCAGTGCAACTATCTACATCACAATGGCTAAAAAAGGAATGAATGTAAGATTTTGGAAAGGCCATGTGCATAAACAAATAAATAAACGACAGCTTACTAAATTGATGTTGCAAAGAAGATTGGACCAAATGACAATATGAGAGAACTGAAGAAGTCATTTCTAAAAGTAATTGCTGCTAAAGCTGAAACCGTTGAATAGTGGGTGTACTTAATATTTTTAACCTGTACTCTGAATGACGGTACAGTGAAAAAGGTTTCACTGCTGAGTTGTTTTTCTGAGGTTGTATTTGCCACTATGATCACATTATTAAGATTTATATCATGTTTTTACACAAATATGCATCATAGGATTAAAACAGGGTCATGCCAACGTTTGCACATCAGTTGTACATTTTCTACCACATAAAACATGTTTTTGAGCATGGTGACATAGCCATGTGTGAACGTTGTTGAAAAGCGAATGGATGGACTTGGTTTTCTGGCCAGATAACAGCATGTGGCCTCTGGGCCGAGCCGCGGAGGCAGAAGCTGCTTCCACGCAGCTGCTTGCTTGGTGCCACCGACCAAACACACGAGCACTTTAAACAAACAAATCTTTGACCCAACTCTTTTTTTCTTCATGTCTGATAATAAACATTTCACAAGAAGACTGCAATACTTAACACATTTTTGGTTTTATTGCATACATGTTTGAAAGTGTGTGTGTGCACTTTTCATTTGATGTAAAGGATGTAGGAGACCTGGTTTGCATGCAGTGCGCTGAAAACGAATGCAGCTGCAGGGCCGCTCGGTGGGAAGTGTTGCCATGGTGAGCAGGGCTACTGGGTTCAGAAAGACCATCTTCACAGTCCACATGGTCGTTGCAGTTGGATTTGCCTATAATGAAAGCACTGCTGAACACCTGTGGTAGTTTATAGTTAAATAAACATTCAACGATAAGGTTTAAATTCTTACGACAAAAATAAAATACTGCACATATCCAGTGGCTGCTTGTAGCTGCGTTTGCCTTCTTTCCATTTATCTTTAAACCCAGCAGCTGAAAGAATAAAACGTCCTCCGAGAGCATGTCCACTGGGACCCTCAGTGCAGCGGCAGAGCCTGGAGAGAGCCGCGGTGACACTGTCCAAGGAGGCTGCAATGTGTCTGCTACAGGCATCCATGTGTGATGGGCTGAGGAAGAATGACCTTAAGGGGGTAGTTTTTATTTATTTTTTTATCTTTTATTTGGAACTGTGGCTCTGTTTTACTGCTGGGTGGCATGGCCTAGCCATGCACGCTACAGAGGAAAAAGGGATTTTACCATGAAAATGATAAACTAAAGATGACTTCCACTACTGGAATAAATCAAGTGCAATCTTAACTTAATCTTAAGTTATTCTAAAATAAAATAAAATAAAAAGTACTATAACAGGAGTCGATAGCGTGTGGATAAAACCACACAGTGTTTTGCAAATGATCATAATTGTCGTGAAATGTCGTCCCGTGAGACTTCTTTTATGGGCCTAACTTGAACTCATTCGAGACTTCTCGTCAAAACAAAAAAGAAGAAGATCTTGACTTTAAAGGAGATGGAAGGAAACATCTTTAGTTTTTTACAAATTGATGTATTGCGACTACTGCTTCAGCTGTTCCAACAATGATCAACAGCAGAAGGCGGCAGATGATCACTCAGACGGTTCTGTGGCCTGGTCAGATGTGCAAATGGGGAAAAAAAGTGTTTCCATTACATTTTTGCATTAAACTGGACTGTCGACATGTCGGAAAAACCCCTTTATGAAAGCACAAAAAAGTTATTGACAGTTTTTTCAAATTCTAGGTTTTTCTTTGTGATATTTAGGATTTGTGCAATTCCAGTGGCAATGGAAACTCACTAAATGTTAAAACTGGGCACAGCAGTTAGTGGTAGCACTGTGATGAGGCCAGTTTCTAATAATCTGACAGACAAAGACAAAGACAAAGACAGAGACAAAGACAAAGACAAAGGAGGAGAAACTGATTTTGATACTGACCCGCTTCCCCGATTGGTACAACAAGGACATATCAAGGCATACAGAGAAAAGCTTTGTTGAAGGAAACCTATGACAGCTTTGGCTTGAAAAGTGATAGAAACATTTTTTTGTCTTCCACCAAAACATTTTTGGAGGGCAGGGTGGTTTGGTGGTCCGCACTGTTGCATCACTGCGAGAAGGTTCCTGAAATCATAGCAGGGGTCTTTCTGGGTGGAGTTTGCATGTTCCACCTGTGCTTGTGAGAGGTTTTTACCCAGTACTCGTTGTTGTTTGTCCATATGTGGCCCTGCAATGGACTGGTGACCCATTCAGGCTGTAACCCTGCCTTTTGCCCAAAGGGAGCTGACGTATGCTCCAGCAGACCTCTGGACCATGAATGATAATAAGAGGGTATACTGCACATTATGGATGGAGCATTTATGTTTTGTTGTGTTTTGGATTGATCAGCAGCGTGAAGTTTGTCCCTCAGTGAGCCTCTGCGTTTCTCTACTGCGCAGGCTGTCGAGCTGCCAGAAGTACACCTGAAAAGGTTAGTGTTTGAGGAGATCATAGACCCACACACTTGCCTTGTTTGGTACAGCTCATCTCCTCCTCCTCGTCATTAATTCAGCTGATCCCGGAGATTTTCGCTGACAGGTAGAAAGAAACATTGTGCAACTTGAAAAACTAGTTAATATCTGCTGACTGTTACATGAATGTGATTTATGCATGTGTGCCCTCCTCTCCTGCCTTGTACCCAACCACCTCAGCATACTGCAGACCCACACCACAGCATTTACTTGAACTGCTACCATCCAGCTGTAAACCTGGGGACAAATTACACCTAATAACCCCTAATTCACTTTATTACTATTTGAGAGACCATACAGTACCTGGCCTGACAGTTTAGACTCTCAAGTTTTTTCCTCTCAAGTTTTTAGTTAATTTCCATGCAGGGATCAATAAAGTACTTTTGAAGTGAATTGAATTTGTTTTGATCTCTAACAAGCACACAAAAACCCAAGTCACTGTTGTAGTAGGAAAAACCAAAACAGAAACTGAAAAAAAACAAACCATAAAGCAGGAAGAAGCAGTGGACTAACAATGATCTGGTAAAAACCAAAGAAATCTGGGCAGTAAATATGCAGAGGAGGCAATCACATGTGAGTAGCAGGGTTGAGCAGTCCTAAGATGAATCCACTGTAGGGCTGAAGTCACAAGAGATACACAGACAAGGAGGTACAAAATAAAACAGAGAATACTGTTAACCAACATGCAGAAAAAACAAACATGGAAATCCAGCAAGTACATACTGGCATAAAAGCCAGTATGTACTTGAGAACGAGAACCAAGGGATTTTTGACAACATAACATAACTAAAAGCAGCAAAATATAAAACCAATGCTGCACGGTTATGTGTGGAGGAGCAGCCCAGACTCCAGACTAGTATTACCACAGCTGCTTACCTTTTGGTGAACCCTCATTCATTTGTTCGTTCGTTCGTTCGTTCGTTCGTTTGTTCGTTCGTTCGTTCGTTCGTTCGTTCGTTCGTTCGTTCGTTCGTTCGTTCGTTCGTTCGTTCGTTCGTTCGTTCGTTCGTTCGTTCGTTCGTTCGTTCGTTCGTTCGTTCGTTCGTTCGTTCGTTCGTTCGTTCGTTCGTTCACAAGTATTGTTCCATGCACATTTCCTCAGTAAAAAGGGCCTGGTCTCTCTGGCATCACCATGAAAAAGTAAAATAGCTACAAACAGAATACAGAATTTCTCCAAAAACATACAAGGCAACAGAAAAGCATGTACAGAGGCCACACATCTTTGCAGAAACTGAGTTAGAGATTAGACTGCAGGCTGGCCTCAAGTAAGCCATCTAATGTGCTAAAAAGTCACTTCATCTGAGTATGAACAAGACAAAGCGGACGATTAGGAATTTTAGGAGCTACACTGCTGCAGTGGGAGGTGGAGGACTGCAGATATCTGGGTGGAAAACAGGAAAAACCTGGAAAACTGAATGGGTGGACTTGTGACCTGAGTCTGTCACAAGAGGTGTAGGTCTTAGATAAAAAGCACAAACATTTCAAAGTGACACAAAGGAACTTTTATCATTTTCAGCTCTGAAATTCTCCTTATAGGGTTGGAAGTAAAGTTGCTTTCACGACACTATTTACTCTTGTCTCGTCTCTGGCTTGGTCATTCTCTCATTGCCTCTAACTTGCTTCTTCTGTTATTACGTTCTTGAGGCTCTTAGTCTACATTCACACTGCAGGTATCCATGCTCAGTTCTGATTTTTTTTCAAGACTTTTTGCCAGACTTTGTCATGAAAAAGCATGCGCAGTATGACAAAGCGACGTCAAACAAGCTGTCACTGCAAATTGTGACATCACATAACAGTGACATTGAAGCTGGAAGTGATGCGACCTGACAGTTCAGACTTAAGTCGCATTGGAAAACATCAGATTCACATCTGATTTTGGACCGCATATGAAAGTGACCCAAGTCTCATGTGCTGTTCAGACAGCCAAAAGCAAATCAGATAAGGGCAAAATAAAAAACATCAGATTTGGGTCACTTTTGCCAGCAGTCTGAATGCTGTGATATTGAGTGTGTCTCTGTAAGTTAGGTTCATCGTAGATCCATTGTTGCTGGTGTGTGACATGGTGCTGAGAAGCTGAAGGAGTTACCACGAGAGATTTCAGGATGGGACTCAATACACTAGTTTGGGTTGTTTTGGGCAATAGTCGAGATGAGTCCGGTCCTCAGGCCCCCGTGCCTGTCATCAACAGTTAGCTGTGTCATCAACAGAGTCGTGCAGATCCTGATGACAAGCTAATGAGGACCATTAATTAGACGCAGGTGTGCTGGTGCAAGGCAACATCTAAAACATGCAGGACGGGGGTCCAGAGGACTGGAATTGAGGAACACTGAGCTAGACAACGCCTCCGGAACATAGTCAGAAACTGCATTGAATGAAACTGAAAGTGATAATTTAACATTAAAAGAAAATCATTTGTGCTGCTTTAACACACAAAGATCTTAAAGTATGTGAAAAATGTTTGTAATCAAGGTAACTCAATAACCATGTCTGTAGTGTTAATTTGCATGTTATTTGTCAAAATGTTTATTTTTTAGCATTAGCATTAGTTTTAGCAAAAGACTGTCCAATATAGAAATGTATGAAAGTTTCTTAATATTTGCATCCATACCTCATGGCCAAGCTGCACTGGTGACATGTTGACATGTTCAACACCAAAACACTACAGTCATAACAACAAATGAAGACAGCAGACAGCTTGCTTATTTGTATTTAAATGGTCACTTCTCTTTTCAGTCATAATTTGGTAATCCAAGGCCGCCGTGTCTGACCAAAAGGCTTTTCTGATTACTTTGACACCCACTGTTAATATTTATTTTCTTCAAAACAGTAGAAATCCCACCACACTCTTGTTTATGGGTAGCATTTACCACTGCTCCCCTTTGTCCATGAAGATGCTCTAGCTCTCCGTCTATTTAGCTACAACTGTGATGGGAAGCTCTCAGGTCATGCAAACTGCCTGACCAGCTGACTGCCAGCCAAGTTTTCTGATGCATAAAAGTCAACATGGCATTATTGCTTCCACTGACAAAAATCACACAGTGCAGTGCAGTTGGACGGGTAACAGGTAACGGCTCCGGACTGCTCGCCATAGAGGGACATTGTTTATCATCACATGGGACATATTTGCATCCTTAATGGGATTTCTATATGTACATATATATATATATATATATATATATATATATATATATATATATATATATATATATATATATATATATATATATATATATATATATATTAATGTTGTCAACAGGAACCATCATGATTAAGTTGTTAAAATGACTGCTGCGACTCACAGAGCTCTGATTGAAGCTGCAACCAACATACAAAACAGCTCTGTTAACATCTGTATCGTACAAGTGTGATGTCAACATCTGATTTAATTTGTCATGTGCATTCTTGTAACCTCAAACATTTTCCTTGCACCACATACCCACTGTCAAAATCTGCTTGAACAGCTGACATATCATCATGAACATCTAGCATACATTTTTAATTTACCAGACTGTATCCCATTAATGAAACTGGAAGCAGACTTTGCAGATATCTTTGCTTGTGTAGGACTGAAAATATGTACTGCACAGCATGAGGCCCAGCAGCAATCCACTATGACAGAATGGCTTTTATGCAAATCTCAACATGAAAACAAAACATTTGCCTCCCCTGAAATCACTGAAATGCCAATATGCCCTGCTGAAAGTATTAAGGTGGCTTTTGTAACTTAAAAGTCCTCATTGTGATGTAAAATAAAGTTTCCTTTAGGATGTAGTGTGTGTAAACAACACTGTTTGACCCTTTGGGGGTGCATTAATACACATGGGTGCATGTTAGAACTAATTTATTAATCATTATTTTTGTTTTCAAACAAAAATGTACAAAAGGAACAAAAACAAACAAACCAAATGTTAATCAATTCTAAAAAAAAAATCTCTATATAATTTAATGCAGTCAGTCACACGCTTTCAGTTCTTTTTAAGCAGTTTGGCTCAAGTGCATAGAGTTTTATAAATTACATGGAGTATGTTTAAGAAGGAGTATGTTTGAGAAGATGTGCAGTTGAAAGCTTGCAAACCATCAAAGTGCATTATTAGTTTAGACCTTGCAAGTGTCCTGATAAACAGATCACAAGTGGCCAGTGCTTAGCCCATGTTCACACCTGTCTTTAAAATGTGTACCCACTGCACCCTGAGTAATCTGATCTTTATGCTCCGTATGCAAATAAACATGTATGTCAGTTATGCTGGCAAACACCTAATGCATCATTATTTTTAATCACCACAGGCAGCAGCCATTCATACACAAGAATCAGTCCTTAAATGAGTTTCACTGAGTTGTCACCTCAGATGATGACATTGGTTTTGTAGCTGGTCCCTGAATCTGTCCCAGCGTGCTTCAGTGTTTAGACTACAAACTAAATGTGGACACCAGGGTTAAAATGGAGATTTGATATGTGGCGTAGGGTCTGTGGTTTGAGAGCCATGACGTGGACGCTCCATGGGTGTGCACAAACTACATGATCTTACATCAGTGACAAACTAAATAAAACAAGGTGACACGTTCGTCTGGTCTGTTTCACAGACTAATTGTGGTTCAGAGAAAAATGTAAACTATAGAACAAAAAAAAAACAATGTGCAAAAATAAGATGACCTCATGACCTTTGTCATGTGTACCTGTGCTGAGGCTGACGTCTGATGTACAACTAGAAGAAGTCTGACAGTTTCTTGTCTGTGCTTCCCTCATTTCTAGCAAGTATCTCTGAAATTTCAAAATCTGAATAAAAAACATTTCTGTAAAATAAATTGTCTTTGTGAAAATAATTGTTACAAAAATCAACATTTAATAAACAAATATTAGATGAAGGTGAAAAGTAAGAAAAGGCAAAGGAAATAAACTGCAGGCTGTTTCGTTGTCATTGATGCTTGTTTTTCCTACCAGCATCCAACATCCTGCCCTTGTGCAGTTTAGTCTGATTCTATCAAACTATCGCTGTCCTGGGAAGGCAAAGACAATTCCTGCATGTTTGATATGCAGTTTATTTTGAATGTCATCTCACCGGCTAGCTGAAGTCAACTCAAGTTGGTGATTATTGTCAGTTCAACCAGAAACACAGAACTCGGTGAAACAAACAGCTCCCTCCTTCACCTTAACCCTCTAATGCCAGATGTATCATATTTGGTGCATTAATTTTTGAGACTATTGTAGCATCCCCTTAATCATAAAAAGGAAAAAAAGTTTTATAAAAACCAAAAAACTATAAAATAAAAGACAAAATAAAAAATATGTAAATGTAGCTAATGTATTCATAGTGATAAAGATAATAATAATTTTTTAAATACAAAATGTGAATTGCTTTTGATCCCAATATATAATTAACACTTCAATTAAAAATACATTTTGGATTTTTTTCTGTGATATTTCGTATGTCAGACTTTAAACGGTTGATGGTCCAGAACAGAAGAACACACACAGTGCAGAGAGGACCACATGCAGTGCACAAATAGAAACCAAAACATGCAAAACTTTAGTGATACAACAGCAAACAGCAAAAAATATACAGCAGCGCTACGACACAGAGCAGGACAAGGAAACATGCAGTGCAGACTACTATCACAACTATCACAGCAGCAATAGTTCATTAAAAGAAAAAAACTCATATATAAATTTGCATAAAAGTAACAATATAATTTGAAAGTTTTAACATAGTTTAAAATGGAATCAGCAATTTGCATTCTGCTGCAACATCAGTTTCTTCTTCCTACCTTCCATCCACCTGCCATTCAGCGATCCCCTCTGTCTCTCTCTCTCTCTCTGCCATGTGACTCAAAGTGTCAGGTCTGACTGAATGACAAACTGATGCTGGCGAGCTACTCGATAAAGAGATTAGAAAAGCAAGTTTGTGCAGAGGAATCAATGTGTTTTAGAGCGTAACTTTTGCAGTCAATCGGGAAATAAGGTGTGATTTGCTGCCGTGATTTGCAACGGCGCCACGACGCTTACAAATCGCCACTGCTGGTAAACATGTTAAGAGGAGAGGCTTAGTTTGAGTATTGTGTTTGCAAGCAGTCATGGAAAATTGTGGCTTTGAATGCCTGGCTTCTTGAGAAAACGTATATCGCTGCAGGTAAATGAAGTTAAGCATCTTGTGAGTAAAGATGACAAACCATAAGTGTCAGGGCTCAGCCACCAGACTGCCCCAGGCCAGTTTAACCCCTTACCACCTTCAAATGCATCCCACGTGATCGGACTGTAATCAGATACTCTTGGATGTATTTAATGCAAAGTCTGGATGTAGTCTATCAATGACCACGCATAATCTAAACTGGGAGCTCAAACTTACTCAAACCAACACTTAATCTTCAATTCAGCTACAAGAGTTCATACTGATCCCTCTTTTAGGAACAGTCTACTTGCAGCTTAAAGCTATTAAGGAAGTTCATAGTCTGCCCAGCAGATATAAGGTCACATGGAAGACATATGATTTGCATGGAGGGTATACAAAAAGGTATACCCTCTTGTTTACCTCAAACCCAAAACAGAAGTCATAGTTCTGTCAGGCAACTGACACTCTGATTTTTATTGGTATAATAATTATAGTTTGGCATTAAGCCTCTAAGAGCAAGACTCCCCACAGGTAGTACCTACGTTTAAATACTGGAAGTGATGCTTAACATCTTAAACCCTCTCATTTTAGAGCCAGAGTCTACAGGTTGATGCTGGGGTGGAGGCAGGATATTTTTGAGCAGCAGCAAGATTATCAGTTGAGCATCTGTTAGACAGAGAGAGATGGGCATTTTTTTTAAATGCAAAATGATTTCAGAGACTGTTTTTTTCTCTTCTGAGAAAACTCTGGAGTCATCGCATTTATGTCTCTGTGAACCCAGAGATCCGAGCGTTAGCATCAGTCTGATGTCCCCACAACGATGGCAGACTACAAGTGAAGGATTATCTCTAATTCTATAAAAAAAACAAAAAAAACAAAGAACTTCAGAGCATTTTTAAATATCATATTTATGCAGCAATAACATTTTCATTTGTTTTTTAAAAAAACAATGTAGAAATTAACTTTGTGTAGATAATTTATAAGACTGACACCACTTGACTGTCATCTGATTAAACAAAAATGTAAAAGATTTGATCTTTTGCAATAATAATGTGCAGTGGCAAGCAAATGCTCGGTAAAAACAGTTAAACCAGAATCATACATATTCTCCCTATCAACACCATCCCAACTAATGCATCTAGGTTTATCTAAAAAATATAATCAGTACAAAAGTGCTTTTAAAAACGTGAGTTTAACAAAGAGCATTAAGGAATATTTGTACTGTCCCTGTGAAAATCATTCACAGGGAGCCAACAGCTCCCTGTGAATGATTTTATTTTAAATGATTTGATTTTATTCAAGGAGAACTTCACCAGCTGTATATCTGAAAGTCTATTGACTGATCTAAGGGGCCCTACTGCATGTTAAAAAAAAAAAAAAAAAGTTTTCATGGCTTCAGAGGAGGCAGCTAAAAAAAACAAAAAAATCTGATCAGCAGTCTAACTTGAGTCATCATCTGTTGCGGTTGAAGACTACGTGTCTGACATGGAAAGAGTCATGGGGTGTTGACTTGGAAAGAGATGGGCTGACCCCGGCTCTCTGCAGCCCACTCTGCTCTGCTTGAGGCGCGACGCTCCGGGCTACTCTAGCCGCTCTAGCATAAGAGATCTGAGCAGAGCTGTGGGCGGTCAGGTTGTGTTTGGCCGATGGAAGACTGAACTTTTAATGAGATATAACATGGCATGAACTGAAACTATGATATAGTTGGCTCTTTTGCATTGATTTAGAGAACTGTTTATCATAAGTCAACAAAGTGGGATCAATAAAATCCTCTTTTAATAATCAATTACTTAATAATCAAGATTATTATCATGAGTAGGCTTTACATCATCATTCCAGACTATTTTATGGCAAAAAAAAAAAAAGACGAAACTAATCCCGCTCCGCTGATTTTTCTTTCAATGAGTGTTTGAGACAACGTCGGCTGTCTATGTTGACCTTTTTTGTGAATGCCGTGTCCGTCTTTGTACACTTGTGGCTGCCCGAGTGTTGTGAGAGAGGACAGACTGCAGCAAAAGTATTGTTAGGACATTCACACGCATCTCCTCCCTGCACTCCTGGGGGAGGATCCATTCCCTTCCAAACACACACCATTGCCTGAGGGGCAGAGTGACCGCTCAAGCAGTGCCTATTAACACACAAACACGCAGACACACACACATGCACGCGGAGACTTCTGCACACGTAGAGGCATGCTCATGCAGCGCCTTTGCCACACTCAAGTCGATTGATTGGAGGATATTGAAAGCTAAATGGACTGACTACCAATTTGGTGAAACGAGCTCAAACCTTATGTCCTCAGATTTATCTTTCTTTTTGCTGTTGTTGTTAGAACATGTGTGTTAGATTACAATAACACACATGTTCATATCTATATTTTTTGTTTTTTGTTAAAAGAACTGGAAGCCTCATCTGCTCTTGGAAACAAAGATCCACCCCACACTGACTTTGAGAACAAATGCATTACTCCGCTTCCCTGCAGTCTCTTGTTGCCCTGCTGTTTCTGTCTTTGTCTTACTCTCACTTCGGAGCGTTCACTTTCCACCGCCTCTCAGCACTATTTTGTATTATGGCTGTAATGCCCGTCCTTCCTCTGCTTCCCATCATCCTCACTGGCTTCTTCCTCCCTGTCCGTCACTCGTTCTGGGCCTTTGCCTGACACCTTCGCCAGCCCTCTGATATGCTCCTCTTCACATTATGACCATCGCTTGCTTCTCCTGTGTATTGTGTGCGTGTTCATGTGTGTGTATCTTTACACATCTAGAGTGTGACTGCTTTCCACAGAAGGTGAGTGTAAAGAAAGGATAAGAGAGAATGAACAAGGAGGGAGAGTTTACGCATGTAGCCTGAGTTTGTTAATAATTAATGTGTCACAGGTTTGCAAAATTGCCTCACACTCCCTCTGCTCAATCTTCCGTTCTTCCTCTCTCCCTCTGGCTTTCCTTTCTGTTGTTCACTCCATCTTCTTTCTCCACCTCCCCCATGGCTTGGGCTCCCTCGGCCTCTATACCCTAAACGCGCCGCTCTCTCCGTTGTTGCTGTGAGCATCAAGGAAAGATGAAATGCTAATACCCTCATGGAGGGATGGGCAATAAGCATCCAGCTGACATGTTTACCGTGGCTCTACCTTCCTGGCCAGCACTGCGGCCATTCCTGGTGACAGTGTGCTGCCATAACAAGCTCAACGTGAGTTTTCATTCTGCTGTCAGTCAGAATGTAGTTGTTTTTCCTGTCTCATCTGCCTGTGTTGCAGACCCTGCTGTTATGCAGTTTGTAGCCTTCTTGTAGCTGTACTAAGACATGAAATAAACCTCTACTTTGCACGATTTTCAAAAGCCCATCAACACCAGTAAATTAAAGACTTTATGATCTCTCCACCTCTCTTCTCACTGCAGCGCCCATCACTATGCCAGCCATCTAATGCTTCAAGGGTGCTGGACTGCACAGGCGGCAGGTGGCATGGGTTTCAATAAAAGGGATTACAGCTTGAAGGACTGCAGTGAGGGAATACAAAGCAATCACGGATGAATTTGGGACTAAACCATGACCGGAATAGGTGGTTACTGCATAAGAATATGCAGGTTTTAAAGAGATTGTATTACTTCTGTTTAGTTATAGAGATTATTGAGATTTAAATAAAAGCAAGAAAGAAAGAAAGATAAAACACTGTGAGATGGTAAGTGAGTGGTCACACAACACTTTTTGGTGGCATCATGAGTTTTCTCTGAAGAATTAATTCAAACACTTTTTTCTGTGCAATATAATACAAGAAGAGATAAAAGGCAGGCTGCTGTGATCAAAATATAAAGCAAAAAGTTGTTTGAAGCAACGTTTTTTTTCCTTTTTTTGTACCTGCAGAATTTGAGCTTTTAGTTGCAAATTTTGAAAAAAGTTCAGACTTTATCTTACATGCAGAGCATTAACAAAACTTTTGCTATATTCTAAGTGTATGTGCTCTAAAAACTAATTTCATTGCTTTAAATAACTACATGACATGCTGCCATTATGCTTGTGTACAGAGACCATGTGACAGCAATTTAAATAACGGGTTGTCAAGCGCTCCGCATATCCAAAAGCCTTTACATTGTGCCCCTTGTCAGGTGCTGGACTAAGATGCCTCAGTAGGTGGACAGAGGGCCACAGAGTGACCTGCTCAGGACAGCTGCTGACATAATGAGGCCAGCAAACAAGCATCTGTCTCCCACAGTGAAGGCGAACCCACTCAGACCCGACTATTTCTTCTCCCTTCTCCCTCACTGTCAGTGCGAGCTGCAGACGGTAAAACTGGAGGAATGACGGCTATGATACTCATGGAATCCATAAATGTCAACAATTTTCCATATCATTAAGGTACATTTTTAATGACTACAATAAAAAAAGGGTGTTTTGTTAAGCAGAAATGCACAGAAATGAATTTATGTCACATGTGTGTGTATATATGTATATATATCTACTTCCCATCTGGACTACAAGAGCAATACAACTTTTATCCTCACTAAGATTGTTTTTCTGTTTTTTTTCCTACCCATTATTATTATTATCTTAACGAACGCTGCACTCGATTTGCCTCTGAAGTTGCACATGGGAAGTCAGAAAAGAACTGCATGCTCACTGAAAGATGACATTCAACCGTTCCTGTAGGTACCGAAGGCACCGAAGCTTTCCAGGCGACACACTAGCCTTCGCTGGTGCTACCAGCTGTCAGCGATGCCCTGCAAATTCATAACAATGCTGCGCTCACACATTTGCTCATACAAACAGTGAAGCAACACTAGGTAGTGAACAGTATTATTATTTATATCTCTGACTTAATGTGAATGCAGTGAGGAAGCTCTGAAGTCAACTTTAAACATGTATTCAAGTATTTGATGGGGAAACGCTAGAATAATAATGTAAAGAGTGAATACGTTTGTTTCGATACCTCTGGATGCAAATATTGCATAATAACTGAGCACAAATTATTTGTGTTATTAGCTTGGGGTCTATTTTTATTATTAAAATCTGTTAAAGCCAATAATTTTAATGAGAAGACTTTCCAGTTTTAAGATCAAATAAACACACTAAATCACATGTTAAAAATATCATTAGTTAAATTATGTTTTTAAAAATGATTTTGCAGTCCTGAATCATTGTTAGGGTTTAAACTGTGCATTGTCCCTTCTGCCAGTCGTGCATAGCCACGTTGCATGTTGCTGCTTTTTGCATTACAGACAATTATAAAACAAAAAGAAAAGTCAAAGAAACATATTCCATTTGATCTCTTTTTGCCAGTGCCAGAATGAAGAAAGCATCCCGGGATGCAAATGGAAAATCTGTTTGTTCTTCTTAAAACACTCATTTTATCTGCTGTCAGGTATCTTCGCATCACAGCGGCGCCCTTCTCCCCCACAGAGCTGAGTCAGTGGGTGGCGTCCTCCAACCTCAACACATGTATATGAAACACTGTGATATTTAAGATGATTTAGGTCGTATTTGTATTACGTTCGTACAAAGTAATGAAACTACTAATCACAGAAAATGCATATTTTAGTAATAGTCCTAGAAGAAAGGAGAGATTAGCTGCTCCATAAAATAATAAAGGAGGTTGAGGTGGTTAAAGAGAGTAGCCTATGAGAAGTGTTGAGTCTTTTTCTGTAGTGTGAGTCATTCCTGGCACCTAAGCTCACCAGTCTGATTGCCTTGTTTAGCTCAATTTTGGCTTGGTGGCGTTCTCCTTATATCCTCTGCTGAGTGCCTGCGTCATGATTTTCATGAGTTTGCTGCTAATTCTTGCTGCTACAGGAGTTGAAGTCTCATTTGTCATCTTCATATTTGAACAGCATAAAATTGCCCTTCTGGCCGAGGATTCAATGTCTGGAGAGGTCGTCTGTTTGGTTTTGACATGGAAGTTGTGTCTATTCAGTGTTGAATATTTTATATTTTAGAAACTTAACTTGGTTTATCATATGAAAGATGCAAAACATAATGAATTCTGCGTCTGTTACAGTTTTTTCTTTTTTTTCTTTACGAGATCCAAAGGCGGATGGTAAATGCTGTTCAGGCTGCATGAGGGAAGATCATTAAGTGTTTGGTAAGCAGGGTCGAAGAGCTGAGGTTAGATGGGGTGTTGACCAGATGGGGAAGGGCCAAGCAGGAGAGGGAAGCAGAGCATGGCGCACGAGCCCGCGTAGCGCTGGAGCGTTGCCTGGAGGTATGGGGGTGCAGCTCCCTCGGCAGCTCTGTGTGCCGGCACCAGGGTTTGCAACTCATTACAAAGCAGACACCGACAAAACAGCAAATACCAAGGTCTGTGATTTAACCAAGACATGACCGTGTCTTTGCTTTACATCAGACGATGTAAGTAAGAAAAGCAGTGGTTCGTTTCCATGTGCTGTGTTTAGCAGCATTAATTAGCATTTGATATAAATATTCTATTGTTTTTCATCTTTAACCTTTTCATAAAATCTAATTCAGCTCATGGAGTGCGATAGGTATCGCTGAGCCTTTATTTTGTGCTTCTTGTAAATAGAAATGACTGCATTAATGCACTTTGAATGACATGATTACTTTATTGTACTCCTCACTAAACTACATTTCTCTTTTTGTCTTTTTCAACACATTGCTCGTTCCTCGGAGCAGTGAGTAATATCATTAAATGAGTTGCTCTTCATTCATGCTTAGACTTGCGCAGGCCCGTTTTCAACAAAAAAAAAAACATGTTAATTTCAGCATTTCTGAAATTTTATAACCACCTCTGGTGTAATCCAAGCATTCCTCTCTTTTCACAACTCAGGACTGCATTCTGTTTGTCCTGTATTCATGAAGCTTTACAATATTATCTTTATATAGCTGAAGATTCATCTCATGAGAATAGCTTTGTCACTATTCACAGGTAAACGAATGGCTAAAGTATCCAAATGCCTGTAGGCCTATTTTCATTTGTGTCTTAGAATTCTGTCCTAAATATTAGGATATTTTCCCAACATCATATGATTTGGCAGCAGCGATGGTTTCTGCCATTAGAAGGAGAAGTGTTAAACCGTTGCGTGGTTCCTGTGAGATTAAACTGTGTGGTTGTATGGAAAAACCCATCTAGGAGTGTGCTCATGTCTCGCACGATGACAGCTGGGTCACAACCCTGATAAAACGATGAACCGAGTACAGAAAAAGAAGGAAAAAAATGAACTGCTGCTGCTGGCAAACAGCTGTATTAACTCTTAATTTACTAGTGAAGAAAGGGAATCTGATTGTAATTTGCAGTTATTAAATTCTTCTGAATTATAGTGACTTGCTGTTGTTAATCCACAGGAATTTACAGAATTTTATTACAGTGAGATGTTAAGAGTTATCATTTAAAAGGTGCTTGACAGCCTTCAGGCAGGATGTGCAGGAACGTTGTTTAAGTTTTTTGTTTTACACTGAAGGAAATTTAAAACAAGGGGGGGGGGGGGGGGGGGGCAGGGCGGCCAGGGGGGGCAGGGTAGCAGATACTGAAGATGGTATTGTTGCAGGCAGCAAAATAAATTAAAAAAAATAATGAAAGTGGCCTGGACAATTTAGTTTGTAACTCTAAAAAGTGTGCATGCTTAAATTCATCCCTCTGCATGGTTCATTGCAGTTATTCCATCTCCTTCTTAGACCTGTGTGAGGAGCAAGAAGTACTGGTCTCTCAGAAGTCCTTGGCTGTCTCACCCGCCAGGATTGCTGCCGCACTTAAACAAAGAAAACTACTTCCTGGCTGTCACCTGTACCTCCGATTCTACGGGAGATTTTAGCTTTTCTTCCCTTTGTGTAAGCCTGATAAATGATGCTTGAACTGAAACTAAAGTCAAGGATGTTTTCTCTCTAAACTGTTAAAAGTTTTCACTGCGTGACTTGTCTGACTGACTTTGACCATCGTCACATGTTAAACTAGGATCTCCTGTAATTAGCACCACAAATGTCTTCAATCTTGCAGTCAGACTATTTAAAGGATGAAAAGTACTCTGCGGGTATCACGGTGTTCCCCAACCTGAACATGGACCAGACAAAGCAAAGGACAGAGCTGTCTGAGTCTAGACATTTCTGTCCGGACCATTTTAATTCATCCATGATTGTTGTGTGTTTTTCTGTCTTTAACTGAAAGGTACCAACACGTTTGTCTATGTGTGTACATCTCCCTCACTTATTTAAAAAAAGGTGTGTCTGTAACACTACTGCCTCAACATCATTATCTTTCTTAATGTAAAACTACTTCACACTTTGTGACCCTGTGATTTCTGAAAATCACCAGACTTGGGACTTTATGAAAGTTTTGAAAGGAGCAAACAGTGTCGAAGTGATTTTGTCCATTTAACACTCCCCAACCCCCCTATAATTAGGATGGCTAGTAGAAGTCATTTTATTGTACACACAGTATAATGTGAAATAACATAATCCATATTTCATATCCCTTTCAGACAGGCAGTGAGGACACCTCCCTGTCTGTATTAACCTGTCTGTATTAACCTGTCTGTATTAACCTGTCTGTATTAACCTGTCTGTATTAACCTGTCTGTATTAACCTGTCTGTATTAACCTGTCTGTATTAACCTGTCTGTATTAACCTGTCTGTATTAACAGACAAGCACACGCTGGTGTCCAACAGATCATTTAAAAGAAAACAAAAAAAAACATAAAATAATTTTATAGGTGGAGTATTTGATCTTTTCCAAATGCATTTTTCATTTTACAGGTTAACTTTTTTTTTTTTTTTACATTCTGATAAGGAATAATTAGTCTTCTCAGATATATATGGAATAACATGTCTCGTGTTGGGGTTGGGCCACTGTAAACAAGGACTTAATTCTTTTTGTCGTTTTTGACTTCGTTCAAAGATTTCATTCAGTTATCATTTTTACTTTTACCTGAAAAAATTAATTTACACCCATCGCATTCCATCCATTAACTTCCGCTTTTCCAAGATCAGGTCGTGGGGGCAGGAGTCTGAGTACTGAGGCCCAAACCTCCTTCTCCCCAGTCCACTAGCTCCTCTGGAGAAGAGGGTTCCCAGGCCAGCCAAGTGATATAATCCCTCCAGTGTGTCCTGGGTCTTCCCCGGGGCCTCCTCCAGGAGGTGTCCTCACTAGATGCCCTAAACATCTCAACTATAGCTTCTCTTGATGCGGAAGAGCAGCCACTCTACTCCGAGTCCTTCCCGGATGACTGAACTTCTCACCCGAGCTCTGAGGGAGGGTCCAGCCACTCGACGAAGGAAACTCATCTCAGCCGCCTGTAACCATGACCTCATTCTTTCAGTCACTATGCACAATTTGCGACTCTAGGTGACAGTGGGAACGTAGATCATCTGGTAAACAGAGCACATTGCCTTTTGGCCCAAGTCTTTCTTCACCACAACAGACCGGTAAAGAGTCCGCATCACACCAGATGCTGCACCAATCCGCCTGTCGACTTCCCAATCCATTCTCCTCTCACTCATGAATAAAACCTCAAGATACTTAAATTCCTCCACCTTGATGAAGCACCTTATCCCAGACTTGGAGAGAGCATCGCGCCTTTTTCCGACTGAAAATTCTTGGATTTGGAGGTGCTGACTCTCATCTCTGCTGCTTCACACTTGGCTGCGAACCAGTCCAGCGAGACCTGAGGATCACGACCTGCTGAAGCCAACAGGGCCACATCATCCACAAAAAGCAGAGACGTGGAAAGTTCATCTGAATTTAGTTAATTTTCCAGGCACCACTGACTCCACCTATAAAAAAAAACAAAAAACAATATTGTTCAGCTTTTCCAGCACCATGTTTTTTTCTTCGTTTGCTTTTCTATCATTACCACATCTCGACTCAGTGATGGGAAAACGTCCTGTTCTACAGTGTTTGAGCTGCACTTTCTCCTCTATCTGCAGAGAACTGAGGTGAAAGACAACACTTTTTTTCAGGTTCACACTCATAATTGCAAGTGTAAAAGCCTTCAGATAGTTGAAATTTGAATATGTAGAAAATTCATATTTTCAACCACACAAATCCATCACAAGTATTATGTTCATCACAACCAACGAGAGGTTAAGGTGAGGTTATTATAAAGTTAACTGATTTTATGACGTATTATCTAGGACTATAGCTGTGAGTGGATGTAATGTAAGTGTGACGTAAAACTTGTTCGAGGAGAGTCAGTACAGTACCCAATACGAGACATTTTAAATAAATGCAGAGTCGGAAGTGATGCTTGGTTCTGACAGTATCGACACATAAAAGGTAGGTGTTTCCTCCAAAACCTATAAGAGGCATGAAAAGGTTCCTCCAGTCTGAAAGTGTTTCATCACACGTGTACTCGCCTGCTGCTGTAAATAGCCTGGCCCCAAAGCTGTTGCTGAAAATAGCTGTTGCTTTTTGTCTTTTCATAGCGTTGTTGACAGTTTACACACAACCGTCGGATCATTTCTGAACTTCAGTATTCCTGGAAGTTGATAAGAATAATAGTTGACTTGTTTTCTTTTTATTATGTAGAGAGATTAACTATTTATGCCATAGACTTGGAATATAATGTCTGATCAAGGGTAATACACAATTATTCTTTTAAGTGCTTAACAATCTGTCTGTCTGTTTGTGTTATGGAAAATAAAGCTAAACCCCAACTGCACAGCAATTGAATTTTATGTATATCAGATGTACAGTGAGGAGGGCTTTTTTTAAACTACTATTGATGGTTAGGGAAATAATAAGCTCCTGATCCATAACAAGTTTCACCAGCGTGAACATTGTAAAAGATGAAGGGGGCCTGTAATAGAAGAATTGCAGCATTGGTTGTTTCTGGCCTTAATGTTGCCAAGGAGTTTAAATATGGTCAGAGTTGAGTCACCAGCTTTTATTTGCATTAGTTTCTTAATGTTCAAACAGCATGTTTTGATTGGGGAAACTATAAAATGACATCTGCACTTTGTCATATTAGTTCTGCAAAAATGAGCCGTGGAGAAAGTTCATCAAGTATCCACTGAAGTCAGAAGAAAAACATGCTTTTAGAATAAACTAATCTGATATTTATAGCATAAAGTATACAACAAAAAAAATACAAGATGAACAATTTTCCTATATGAACGAAAAGGCCTCAGTGATTTATTTCTCCTTATTGTTAGTTAACGTTACTGTTGGAATAACCGTATATAAAAACAGTGACCATAGATTTTAGTGTGAAAGTTAATGGGAATCCATTCCAAAGCTGTTGGGATGTTTCATTTATAGATCAGCTTGTCAGACAGACGGAGGGACACCAACGCCCCTTTTGCCACATCACATGCATAGCTAAAAGCCAGGCTCCTCCCGTCCCTCCTGATCCAAATGACTGAACCCAGTTCTTAGCAAACAAGACATAGGAAGGTGCAATAGTCATGGGACACCAGTTTACACCTAGGTCACAATTAGTGGCAAATGAAAATCCTTTATGGGTCTTTTGTCATTCTTCAGAGGTGGTTTGTGAGAGTTACACAAACACCAAGAGAAGCCCAGAGATGCAACGCCGTGTTTTCCCATTTGACCATACCTGGAAAAATAAGCCAGACAGAGCCAAAGAGAAAATAGTGGAAGCACTATTAAACAGAATAGATAAAAGACAAAAGGGACAGGATGTGGAGCAGGATGGGGAGGCAGCTCATCGGGGCATAATAGTCAGTCTAAGTCGAAGGGGCCCTTGATTTAATAGGCAGGTCTGGTGACTAAACCAGTGGAGTGCAAACAGTGAAGAAAGAGCTGTGGCAGGTCTGGAGTTCTCCAGCTAGACACCCTCCCCCCGCTGTCTCTGCAGACAACCCAACAACTGGCTCACAGCCTGCTTGCCTGACTGCCTGCCCTTGAGCCACAGCGCATACCTCACACAACCGTGGACAGAGCTCGCTGCTACACGCAATCACTCCGCAGCAACTTTGTCAATTCCTCTGAAATCACGAGTCAACAATATGAAAACCTGATGCATATAAATGGTCTCCTATCTGTGCAGGTGCATAGCTCGATCTTACTGATGAAGAAGTACGAAAGCAAACCAGGTTTGGCACAGTAGGACTGTCACTAAATACCCTGAAACGGTAGACAGATAGCATCATGGGTTATATCATTTATCACTTTTAGGCAGTGCACTAACATCTGTAACATCATATCCCCATAAAAACACCACACACATTTGTGGGGAATATAAAATACTGTGTGATGTTTGCCTGATGGCCAACAAGAGGCTTAAGCTGGATTGTAATTTTAATTTTAAGGGGTCAAAGAGTATAAATGCATTGAGCTGCTCTACATTTATTATATGCAAAAATACAGCCGTATCTTCCATTTAATAGAGAAAAATGCCATTGTTTACTTGATATAATGACCCAGTTAGTTAAGTTAAATGCCTGATTGATATACACAGTTTATAAAAATGTTGCCATCCAACAAAAAAATAGCTGCATTGCACTTCAATGCGTAGGCAGATATGCTTGTTTTGTTGGAGAGGAGTTGTAAAAATACAAAGGTCTTCTCATGTAATGTACTATAGAACTTATCTAAAATGGTGTGTCCAGGTTTATGAATGGATGCCATCACATTACATCCTCTCACCGCTTAAATGAAAAGCGGATCTGAATATTGACTGTCAGTATTTTCGTATATGTACACCTTGCATTCAAAACAACTGACCATACATCAGTCTTTAAAAAATTAGACTCATCTGAAAGGGTTACAGAGCCTCGGCCAAGCAATAAAAACATAAAGAATGGTAGGAAATGATAGGTTGTCCCTAAACTGACCCAATGAGGTTAACAAAACCTGAGCTTTGGTATAATCTTTTATAAAGTCGTGTTTCATTGGATCACACTCACTGAATCTTTACATTTATCAACCTTTTCTAATGTAATGTAGCATTGCTGATATCTTACATTTCCTCCTTTATGTGTTCTTCTACATTCATGTTATTGAATTTTGTGTTTTTAAAGCCATTTTACCATTCAGTGCTGAGAGAAAATAGGGGGGTTTAAAGGTGGACCGGAGTATGGATGGTGGGGATGTGCGGTGATGGGGTTGGCAGGGCGTGAGGCTGTGTCAAAGCTATGATTAGCGCCGACCAAGCAGCGCTATTATTGATTGGCACGGTGGAGACACTGGGCTGCCTTCCACCACAGTCTAATGAGAAGCCCTGACCTCCACTCGTCAGCAAGGTCACCAAAGCCTACTGTAATTGCACTTTCTCTAATGGCGTCAGTCACGCACGCACTCCAACCCCAGTAATGACAATTACCATAATGTCACCGGGCTCCACAGGGGCCTTCCAATCATCCGTCATTTTGGGAGATGGGATGTTAGTCAACTGCTGCTGTAGATTAAAAGGTAGCGACACCGTGTTTGATTATGATACCTTCTCACACCGAAACCTGCTTCTTAATCATCTGGCTGCAGCAGATTCTGTAAAACACACACACACACACACACACACACACACACACACACAGTAAAACATGGTCTTCTAAAGAGTTTTAAATTTCAAGGGCAACATCAAAAATGTATTGTCAGTTGCTAATTATGTCTCTCTACATTGTCTGTCTGTAGTTTGTTCCTTTGTTTTCTTTGCTTTGTTTCCATCAGGAAAGAAAACGGTAATTTTTCTAAATTTGTTTTTCTGTTAAAAACAGTGGATTTTTCTTTTTTTTCACACCTGCTTTGTTTGAAAATTCATGTACAATCTCATCTGAGTCATGCGTCACGTTCATTTTATTCAGTTTAGTTAAATGCAAGCACCATAACTAGTGACCCTAGATCAGCAGTGAACTAGATCACCGTTTGGCTAAAATATTACCGGCCATGCAGGTTCCTGATAGAAAGTCAACAAAGTGGGAATTGAAACGGAGCTCTTTAGATGCTGATTCATAAAGCTGACTGAAAATATTGTTTCAGAAACATGAAAGGTCAACATTACACAACTGCAAGAAAGCAATCATGTTGTTTAAGTTTCAGTTGGAGCCACTCTGGAAGATGTCAAAGATAAGGAAACGTCAGGTCTTTTTACTCTTTATTGCATTAGGGTTTACCTCACTGTTAAGTCGCTTGCTCTTGAAACATTAAAACTGCAATACAAAATATCCCCCCTTTTATTTTTCTTTGATTAGAAAAGAAAAGTTTAGATGTGGTTAGCAGATTGTGAAAGCTGGACCCCAGTTTAAAAATCCCTCATAGTATGAAACATATAGCATATATGTAAAAGCAAAGCAATTGGATCATTTTGTATTTCACCAGCATCCAATAATGAGATTTACAGAATCAAAAATCAGGGAAAGTTTATGCACTTTTATGTTTTGGATTTTAAGTGGCATGTAGATCATTAGCCGGCTGCACTGTAACATCCTCTTATAAACCAAATGGCCATATGTAAGGTTAGTGATTGCCTTCTAAAGAGGAGCTATGCTGAGGAGATGGTTTTGGGGTCAGACATACTGGCGGTTCACAGCAACAGCAGTTTAAAATCTGAGGTTGCCCTTCTGCGTTTGATGTAATGTGGACAGATCTTCCTACGCAATTTGCAAGCATAGAAGTGTCGGAAAAGGGTTGAATCCATTGCTAAACAGGGAAAAGTGTGCGGAAAACATACAAATTGCTTTGATAACCCTAAAGACTTTCCTTCAACAACAGAGACTTCATATTTATTAGTCCATGTCTGTTTCTGGTAAAGCACAGGCGTCATTATACATGTTCACTCCACTACAATACACAAGGTAAATGACAGGGGGGCTCTGACACCTACTTGTTGTGGCAGAAGAGTCTCAGACTGTCTAACTGCATCTCAGTAGGGTGAGAAAAACATTTAGTTCAACTTTCTTTTGGGTTTTTTATTTCTTACATTGTATTATGTGACAACCTGTTCATTGTAGTAACTAATTATCATTCATAAAATGCAGTATGATGACAACTTTCATGGGCACTAGGAAACAAAACTGCACAAATAAGTGAATAAATAAACTTTGTCAAATATTTTAAACATTGCAGTCAATTCACAATCTTTTTTTTAGTTAACAGATCTGACTTTAGTTGACTTATCAATGATTCACCAAGATGAAACAAAAATAAAATGAACTACATGACATATTTTGCAAAACTGCAAACTGTTGTTCGTATTAATAAAATAAAATCTTAAAATAAAATAAAATAAAATAAAATAAAATAAAATAAAATAAAATAAAATAAAATAAACATCAGACAGAACTGTACAACATAAATATTTTAAAAAAGAAAAGAAATAAACGGATTGTTGTTGGAGGTTTTGATTCGGTTCCCCTCCACACATGGTCTCAAGAACAAGAACAGTGATACTTTTTCTGATATGTCACCATTAAATTTTTAATAACAAAACAAATAAAACATAGATTGCAAAGTGCGACAGCCATTGAGTATCGAGGTCTGCATTTAGATAGATTTCCTATAAGTCTTGCTGTCAATATGTAGTTTTTTTCAGTCGCCAGGAGTGAAAGAAAATACTAAACTAAAGCCGAAGAAGAAGCAGCTTCTGGTTTTCTAGCTATCCATAGCTTTTTCCAGCTATTTACTTTTGAACCTACACCCATCAGGTCAGAAGTAGATAAGTAATTAAAGAAAGAAGTCTGATCACTCAGTGAAAATGCTCCAGAACCTTAAGAGGTTTAAAACAGAATTCAAATTGACTGAATCCCACTAAAACCGACAAGAAGCAGAACTTACCCCTCATGAATACAGCTGTTTTACCCTGTTGTTATTGTGGCTCTGAGACCAGGGGTTGTGGTTTGTCACCAGGCTTGTAATTTATTAAACTATATGATCAATCATTTTAAAAGTCCAAAAAAATTCAATTTAGTTTTTTAAGTCAACAAACATTCTTGTTTGGGTGCTAACTGTTGAAGGTGAGAAATACAGACGTGAATCTGCTCCTTGTGTTTACGTCGACACCACAAGGACAGAACTTAACCACCATGCTGAATTCTTGAAACCGTGAGCAGAAATAAACTAACTGAAATAAATAAACATACTGACACATTGGTATAAAACCAGTAAAAGTAAATCTTTATTTATTATTTTGAGTGATGGCTGCATTTCGACCTATTGTGTCAGAGCATAACACAGCATATTCCCTCTTATTTTCAGTATAATACTGGAATAATATTGGAAAAGACTGCGACGACCACCTTTGATCAATCCGGCGTGGTCCAGGGGTGAAGCTGACGTGGAGAAGGGCAACTGTAGCTTCCACTGAAGCGGGGGACGTGTCTGCAGCTGTGGCCGAGCTCATTCCAGCGCTCCTGCCAGTTTCCAGTTGTTGTTCCACTGAACCACCAGTATGTCTGGATAACTCGGTGATAACTGCAGTTCTTATTTCAGCTCTGAAGTCATAAGCCCTCACGTCAGATGTTTTTACAGTTGTATCATCTAAAACAAGGATAGATGGATGGATCTGATCAGAATGATTTTAAGTTATGTTAATCAGCCTCACAGGTTAGGATGAGCCCCATTACATCCCATTAACGAGGCTTCAAAATCCCTCTTCAGGGCTGTGGATCACCTCATAAAAGAGTTTGTCCTCATCTTTTTATATGTCTGTACAAATAACTTTTTGTCTATGTAAGGTTTTTAAAGTCTGCATCTTGAAATTCAAGTTAAGTTAGACTGGAATGTAATTGCTGCAATAGCTGGGATTATTGAAAATACACACACACACACACACACACACACACACACACACACACACACACACACACACACACACACACAAAAGATAAACCACACATTTCACACGTTTCTTCTCTACTTATTGTGTTGTTTTATTGATGCATTTTACAACTAAAGATAGTTGCTCGCAGTTAAGATTATCCTTTAGAGGTCAACATTTGGTCAAAATAATAGTTTGTTTTGCTTCGTCCCACTGACTTTTATTTGTGAATAATATCAGTTTTCTAGTAGAACATTGCCAAATGGCTCTGTGGGTGTTTTTAATAGCCCACTGCATTTGGCTTCTGTTTGCTATTCAATGTTAAAAAAATCAATGTCTCTTGTTTACTTTTTTCTTTTGTCTAATGAGCTCCACCATGCACGGTGGTCATTCATTTTGTTTTAATTAGAAGGATTCCTTATATAATGCATTTAAAATTTAGTCTATTATTTAGACAATTGTTGTTTTATTTCTTTCTGTTGCGCCCACTGGAATTGGTGGGGAGGTATGAGCAGCTTGTTTCACCAAAGTCTGACGGGTCTTGTGAGAAAGGAGAAGGGTGATCCGAGCTCTCACACCGCCATACTGCTACGTCTCATGTGATAACAAAGCACTAACTGCAGAAATGTTGTCCAACTTGCACTTTTTTCCGCTACGATTCTGGAAATCATTTATATTTCATTTAGGGAGTAAAAAAATCTGTGCATTTTGAAGGGCAGATTTTAAAGTGGAACAAAGAAACTTTTGCAGTTTAAAATCAGAGGGTCCCCTGATAGGTGTGAAGGTTAAGTCGCTTTTATGGCTCTCTCTAAGATTTACTCGTGCTCTCTCCTCACTCTTTTCTTGTTCTCGTCTCATCTCCTATCATGTGATTTTTGGATCTCTTCGTCTGCTGTAATGTCCACTGTAGCTCTGAGCTAGTTTCATCATTACTGCTGTGATAAGTAGTTGCAAGAGTCCAAAGTTAATGTAGTTTCTTTTTGTTGATATTAGACTGCAGGAGCTAGATCACACTTCCTAAAAGTTAATGTAAGTAATTGGTGACTGTGTTACATTCCATGATTTAACTTACAATAGCATTTGTCTAATTGTTATTTCCTTTAATTATTATTTCTCTATTTTATCAACCATTTAAATCTACTTACACAATCCCTACTGGTGCTCCACTTCTTTGTCTGGATAGATGCAGTTGTTTTACAAGAGGTAAAACACACTGTCCATGAGTAAATAACACTTTACGCTGAAGCATAGTGACCTAATTTGGTCTCTATATATGATAGATCTTGGGAGATACTGTATGATCCTCTGTTATATCCATAATGTAGAGAAGAGTCATATTTCCACCTAAAAATGCAACCTCCCCTCCTGACAGCATTAACTTTTGTTGAGTCCCTATAAAGAAACTGTACAGGGCTCAAACCTCTCAAAGGATGCACTATACGTAAAGTATTGGTTGAAAAGTCACCAGGCTTCAGCACTGGTTAAGGAGAGGCTGTTTTTGTGCATTAAACACCAGAACCAGTCCAGGCAGAGGGAGGAATGGTGCAGGGGAGCGTCCCCAAAACCATTCATCTGCAGCAACAGCAGCAGTAAGAAATCGCTGCAGGAATGAATGCGAGCCACCTCGGCTTAAACAGACCGGCTTATTGTTGGTCTGATTGTAACTTGCCTGCTCCTAGGTCAGCTGACAGCACGCATGACTGAGTGTCCTGTATAGACTTTGTAAACTTGTTTTTCTTTTAGCTAATGAAGAAAGTTTAAAAGACATTTCTGCTGACAATAAGGGACTGCAGTTACATGCATAGCTGATGATGGGTCAAGGTTTACACCATTTGGCAGATAACATGCACTCTGCCCCTCAGATTTACTGCATTGTCTCTCCAGTTTCGGAGGTTGATGGGTTTAAATGAGACGTCTGGGTCATAAAAAAGGAAGCGAGAATGAAGGAAAAAAAAAGATGGCATGGGTAGGTGGTAGCTAAATCAGAGAGAGCACAAAGAGGCAGGCGTCTGAGAGGTATTGACCCTCCATTGATTGCTAGAAGCAGCGTGGAGGTATTGACCAGCTAGAGGAGAGACCTGGGGAGGCAGCACACAGCTCCACCGCTGAGAGGGAGAAAAAAATTGAGAAAAACAACCTTATACACTGCCTACTCTGACCTTGTGGGCCGTCGCTGTCCTACAGCCCACACCACTCTACCCCCACCTCACGCGCAGAGATACGTGAGTGTGTGTGTGTCTGTGTGTTGTGTGCTGTTGTGTGCGTGTGTGTGAGACAGAGAGAGTCAGAGACCCCTGCAGAGAACCATGCAGAGAGCTCAGCTTTATCTTATTGAGACCATTTCCTATCGTGTCTTCTCCGAAGCTTCACGATAGTGCCAGTAAACACTGCAGCTGTTAACGCAGGGCCTTCTGCTGCCTCTGCTACACACACACACACTCACAAAGACTTCAATACAGAGAGCTAGATCAAAATAGTTCAATATATTTGTGATTGTCATCATTTTATGACCCATTTACAATTCAAAAATGCATAATCATGCTGGAAAATAAGCTTTTTCAAAACATAACGCGACTTGTCCACTAAAGACTAAATCAAGGACCTCTCAGCCTGACAACAGGTGTAGCAGCTATTTTCTCAGAGAAAAGGTGGCGCTCACACAGTAATTGGCAAGCAAACATAGGTGGCAGAGAGCTGCATCGCTGATGGCAGCACTGGCTGATTGTGGAGGTGGAGGAAGGTGCTGGTGTCTGTTGACAAAGAGAAAGCAGTGAGGCATAGAGGGAAAGACAGGCACTATTTGGTCGCTAACAAAAGCCACAACAGCATTTATTATCTGTAAAAATCCATGAGTAAGATGTGTTTGAGCACCATGCAGCCATAGGACACTGAGCTTGCAGCTCTAAACCCAGGAAAGTCATGGGGTAAAAGAGGAGGGAGGTCATTAAAGTGAAAACCAGGAGCCACATGGGAGGCAGAATTTTAAATGACTCCCCTTGTAGCAAGACCAGCCCAACAGAAGGACTAAACCTCACTCCGGCTCTCTCTATCCATCTCACTCTCTCCCTCGCAGAGATGCAATTAATTCGGATAGAGCGTGCCAAGTGTGCTGAGATAGAGAGAACTGGGATGCGCCCTCGCAGATGATGGAGGGAGGACAGTTTCACATTCCCTAGAACAAATACACATTTGAGGCTTTCGGTCCAGCACGTCATGAACAAACTTCATCTCATCATTTCCACCTTGTCTATCTGAGTTTTTGGCTCATGCTCAATCCATCAACAGTCCTGACAGAAAAAAAACTCCCTTCCCCTTTACTTTCCCTTTACTGCTGCAGTAGCACCACCCAAACTTTTTACACCTATCACACTCACACGCCAGTCAGTGGGAAGAAAGAAATGCTGCACTAACCCAGATTTTCATCCACTCTGAGAACAAGAAGCGGAAACGTTTGTGTTTCCTTAAATGCTTGTTTACAGCCATCCTCCAGAACATTGTAACTCAGCTGTTGATATTTCTCAAGGCCAAGATCAGAAGACTTCAGGTAGCAGAGACAAGGGCTGGAGGAGATGTGGGTACTATGTTGTGGTACACAAAGCACGTACCATGCAAAGTGCAGGATCGAGTGTAGCTCAGGGCCAGGGAGGCCATCGATACCAGGGAAATTGATCGTAATCAACTAAGTTTCAGAGACTGAACACGGATTGGCTAGGAACTGGCCAGCGAACATCTTTCCTTCTTCTCCTCCAGGTCTGTCTTCCTCTTGTTCCTTTTCTCTCATCATCCTTTTCAGCCCTAGATTACATTACCTGATGTCACCCAGACTGCAGAAAAATAATTGTAAGGAATCAAAAACACCCTTTGTAGTTTGGTTTGCTTCCAGGCTACTTTCCCTCACAATTTGCATTAATTGGTGCTTTTATTTCATTTGATAAAGGTATTTTCTCTATGTATCATGTCCTAGAAAATTATTGTATTCCTGTCTTCTCCTCATAAAGCTGCTTAATTATAAATGTCAAAAAGAAACCATGTAGTGAGGATTCCTGAAAACTCATTGCATCCTCTCTGCTGTGGTTCCACCATAATTTCTCATTTGTAGACTGTGGCATACCTGGCAGTGCAGCTGCACCGCTAGAAAAGCTGCCCCAATTATAGCATAACACCTAGCCTTATGGTTTCCATGGCTGCACGACGCATTTTCCCGCAGGACGCACCGTGGAGAAACGAGTGTCTTATCAAGCATCACCCTGGTAATAACACTCCCCCGAGCCTCTGCCACATGTGTCAGACCTTAACGAGAACCCTGGGTGAAATCTCTCTCCCTCCCAGTGCAGCCACGGTCATTGATTCGGACTTAATCTGTTCCTGCGTGTCGGTGTGAGAGTGTTTGTGCCCAAGCAAGCATTGAGCATATGTGCGGGGGATGAAAAAAAAATTGAGTATATGTCTTTGCGTCTGCTCAAAGTGTATGGATTTACATGTACAGTATAATTTATGTGGCTATAGATAGATAACCACATAACTTACAATTGTAAAAAAAAAACAACTCATACCACATGTATTAAAATACAGACATTCTGACTTTATTGTTCTTGTAGTCCAATGCAGCTCCAAAAAGTGACATGCACATAAACTTGTTAAAGCCTCATTCATGGATATCGTTGTTTATTTGAATCCCCCTAGGTTATTGATGAAAGTACCAGTAGATGGTACCTATTTATTTGGTCTTGTTTTAAACACAGATCTGCCATACCATTGTGACATTTAGCTCCTCCTCACGCTGCCAAAAGAGCTCTGATCAGCTTGGCATAGACAAAAGCACATTTATGATTGCCATGAGTCTCTGGGGCACCAGCAGCAGATCCCACAGCCCCTACTGATTGTAGGGTGGCGCCTTTTACAACTATCAGAGCTCGTCAGATATCTGGGGAGTTTGGAGGAATACTGTTTATACTGTCGTTAGTTTTTGGTAGGACCCTCTGGTGTCTTCCTGGGGGAGGCCACCACTGTATGAGCGTGGGAGTCCTACCGGGGGTAACCGGTCTACAAAAAGTAAGTTTAGGTGGGTGGGTAACATCAAAGTACCATTCATGTGATTGCCAGGAAATTACTTTTACCAGTGGAACACCATAACAAGAATTACTCACTTTACCTGTTAGAGGTTTTCATGTTTTGGCTGAGACAAACACTTAAATGGGGGTTTGTGTGAAATAATGTATTTGTTCATTTGTTTAAAGAGTTGTTTCATATAAACTATATGGCCAAAAGTATTGGCTCACCTGCTTTGACTTGCATATAAACTTCAGTGACATCCCATTCCATATCCACAGGGTTCATATGACATTGGTCCTCCTTTGCAGCTATAACAGCTTCAAATCTTCTGGGAACACTGTCAACAAGGTTTAGGAGTGTGATACTGGGAATTTTTGACCATATTTCCAGAAGTGCATTTGTGAGGTCACACTGATGTTGGAGCAGAAGGTCTGGCTTTCAGTCTCCACTCTAACCCATCCCAAAGGTGTTGAGGTCAGGACTTTGTACAGGCCAGTCAAGTTCATCCACTCCAGACTATGTCTTTATGGACCTTGATTTGTCATGTTGGAAGAGGAAGGGTTCATTTCACTGGAACTGCGGGGCCACATCCAGCTCCTGAAGAACAACCCCACACCATGATCCCCCCTCCACCAAACTTTACATTTGGAACAATGTAGTCAGACAAGTATCGTTGTCTTGGCAACCACCAAACCCAGAGTCGTCCATCAGATTGTCAGATGGAGAAGCACCATTCATCACTCCAGAGAACGTGTCTCGACTGCTCCAGAGTCCATGGCGGCGTGTTTTACACTACTGCATCCGGCGCTTTGCATTGGCCTTGGTGATGTTTGTCTTGGATGCAGCTGCTCGGCCATGGAAACCCATCCATGAAGCTCTCTGCAACTGTTCTGGAGATAATCTGAAGGCCACATGAAGATTGGAGGTCTGTAGAGATTGACTCTGCAGAAAGTTGGTGACCTCTTCACACTATGCACCTCAGCATCCACTGACCCGCTCCGTCAGTTTACATGTTCTACCACTTCATGGCTGAGTTTATGTCATTTCCAAACACTCCCATGTTCTTATAACACAGCTGACAGTTGACTGTGGAATATTTAGGAGGGAGGAAATTTCACAACTGGATTTGTTGCTCAGGTGACATCCTATCACAGTTCCACGCTGGAATTCACTGAGCTCCTGAGAGCGACACGTTCTGTCACAAATAGCTGTAAAAACAGTCTGCATGCGTAGATGCTTGATTTTATACACCTGTGGCTGTCGAGGCTTTTGGCAATATAGTGAATAAAGAGCTGCAAATCACAAATCCTTCCGTGCCTTTTATTAAAGCTGACATTGTGCATATTAAACCCATTTTCATCAGATAGTCATGCTTTTCAATGGTTTTAAATAATAACAAAAAATCTTTTAATATTTCAAAGTCTAAATATTATTTATAAACTCAGTATGTTACTATTCAATTTATTCAGACTGGGGAATTCTTTGGCAAGAATTTCCTATTTTGTATCCAAAGATAAGTTTTATTTATCACTTTGACAGTTTTAAAGCATTTAATTTTAAAATAAAATCTAAATAGTATTTTCTCAAAGTGTGACAGATTAAAATGAAACCGTTTAAATATTCCCCTGAGTAAGGTTATTCATAAATTGTGCTGATTCTTTGTAAATTTCTTGATGATGAACATGTTCTTAGACATCTTTGTGGTTATTAATTATGTATTTAAATCCTAGAAAGTGATGGTGGAAGTCCGACCGATGAACTTTCATGTCACTGTTAAAAATGAAGAATGTTAAAAACAGCCAGCTCGCATGTCTTTTTTCCTTTATCTAAACGGAGCATAACATGCATACAACATAATGAACTAACAACATATTAGACCAATGTATTGTGTTGAATATAGAAATACAGCTAGATCAAATCTATCAAAATAAAAGCACAAATCTAATCAGTATTGTGTTTTGACGGAATTGTAGCTCTGTACTCCTCACAGCAGCTGCTTTTTTAAATAATTTCAATGGATTTCCCAGCGTTGAGCGCTCGCAGGTAGACGTTAAGAGAAATACTGTAACTGCAGAGCTCTGCACAGAATCCAGACCGTAGTCGTGGTTTTAAATAATTAGTGTTAATATAGGAAATAATTAGAAATGTTTTTTCTAAAGCAGCTATAACCTTTGCATTTTTTCTTTAAAAATGTATTTTAAAACTGTGTTACTTTGTGCTGTAAACAAATCTAAAAACATCAGCATTCACAATGTGTGATGTTGCAGTTTGTCTACTATTACAGTGTTTGTCAGAAAGATCATGATTGGGCTTTTAAAGATGACAATGTCATTTTCCAAGAGTATCAATCGATCAGTTTCATTCAGTGCAGATACCTAATGCAGCATGGTCCAAATAAACGTTACAAGTAAGTATGCACCACAAACCAATGATGTAATAAGCTATTATACTCATTTCTTAGTAATCACAATTAATAATTACAGTTGCTAATTCATTTTTAGTCATTACTATTTCATGTGGTGTTAAGAAGGAAACTATGAAGATCCCAATGTGGGATCTAAATGCATCAAAGGTCAGTACACATTTTATTATTCTTTACTCTAATTCTTCTTGTCCACCTTACCTTTACTCTGGAAGACTGGATCCACCAGCTTCTGGAGACTGAGCCGGACCTTGTCAGCCAGCAGTCGGGATTTCTCCAACTCCTTTTGTTGCATTGAACCTCATCATCTCACTCCCACCGTCATGCTTCACTCATTGTTGCCGTCCTGGCCTGATTGTTCCATTCTGGACGCCATCTGGGCAACAACTCTGAGTTTCATCTGAGAAATCAATGTGATCTCAGTGTCCATTAAGTGTCTTGAGGAAAGTGTAATCTTGCAGTTTTGTGTCAGAGATTTGTTTTTCTCTTGGATGCTGTCCATAAAGGTTATAATTTTGACCTTTACAGTGTCTGAGGTGCAACACAAATGTAGAGTCCATCGATGACCTTAGTGCCTGACCTGTGGTCACTTTCTACCTGTATTCAGAGCAAGGATTTGCAAATAGAGCACTATCTATGTTTGTTGGGCTCTGGTGAGCAGTGCTATGCCTCCTTTTAACAGTTCTGTGACTGAGTGGTAACTCATTGGCAACTCATCATGTTCATACAGGTCGGTGTGGTAGAAACATGCTCTAAAACAACTTAAGATGTATTGAATATTCACATTTACTTCTTAATGGTGGCCACACATTTTCTATGTTTTTGATTATCCTTTAACAGCCTAGACATGATAACATATTAACAATCCTATGATTAACCAAAGTAACAAAATGAGGATGGACTGTGCGTTTCTGTCCTTTTTGGACTTTTGCCATTTTATTTGGGCTCATTTATAAATAATACCAGCAAACAGCTTCAATTCAGTCCAGGTGGCTCACGTGCTTTATGGCACAAATTATGCCTGGTGTTCATCTTCTAATACAAATTTCATACATGCCCAATCTCTGCCTCCACTGTTGGATCATCATTTCTGACTTTCCATCAGAGCCAATTATTTGGCTGCAGCACTGCAAAAGCCTACATCTATTAGGCCATTGATGATGGTGCTACATCTAGCACTATAACAAAGGTCAGGTAAGTGTTGTGTAGTTCTGCAAACTTCTCAACCTGCAGCAGCAAAGACAAAACTCAGATCATGAAATATTGAACTAAAAAGAAAAATAAAGACCCTTATGGTAAGTTTGCCAACTAGCTGGCTGACATAGTATTGTAATGACCAATTCACTTGAGTAGACTCTGCTCAGCCAGTAAAAACCGTCTAATTACACTCTAATGTTGCTTACCTCATTACAGTTCTGTTTCACAAACAGAAAAAGATGATTTGATCATTACCAGTAAAGTGTTGTTTGTGCATGATGCTGCATTGTGCAAATTTCAAAACATCTGGGTAATCAGGATACTTGCTTGTTTTTTCCACCCTGCTGTGAAACACTTGCGTATAGAATTCACCACTTTTGAAAACGTAATCAACACAGGATTATTGATTACATGGTATTTTTGTGCTTCAGCTATGCATGTGATGCACTCTGGGAAATAAAGATATTTTAAGTAAGAAAATTAATCATCAGCATTGTAGGATGACATAAAAACTCTTATCTATAGTAAGTGATGAAAGTTTGGCTTAAGATATGTAAATTCATTGAAAAGGAAGAGTTTATTATCATTATCTACATATACACTACAGTCTGATGTAATAACAGGTTGTAAAAGAAAAATGATGAATGTTTTATAAGGTTAAATGTTTTATTAGGCTATGTTTATATTAAACAGATGAATAGGGTTTGATATTGCCCTAGCAGTTTGCACAGCATTGGGACGTTAGTGTATTTTACACCATAAAACTCCTCTAGACCACTGTTTGGTAAGAATGTGCTCAGAAACAACTTTAAAAGAAAATGTCTCGTGACGGTTCACATTTATTTCTTCACATTTCTCCCTGTGACTTGACTTTAATTTAATTGTCACACAGGAAAACTAAAGGTTTCCTCTGACTCTTCAGTTCTCTGTTGTGTACTCACTTACAAGGCTTCACTTTTTTTTTTCTTCCAGCCAGTCAGACTTTTACAAGCAGCATTCCTCCCTCCCCGACTATTGGACTGCATCAGTTCCCGCTATCTCCCCGTTCGAAGAAGGTGGCGACGGAGCTGCGAAGGGGCCAGCCTGTGCACGGGCATTTGGATGGGGGGAAGGGCATGTCTGCTGGCAACAAGGGTGAGTAGATCAGTGCGGCTCAGTGTCTGTAAGGCGGTGATAAGATTCCAGGATTTTTCCAGTGTGACAGGCCTGCTCACCAGGCGTGCACCCCTCTGCATCAGAGACGACTGCAACCACCAGCACATGACCCTCCACTGCCTTCCCAGCACCCCCCTCCCCAGACTCTTTCACCCCAAAGGCAGGAGCCACAGTCACCTGAAACCCCGCCCAAAATCCCCACACTCAAACACATGATTTTAATCCGAGATATT
Organism: Xenentodon cancila; assembly: GCA_014839995.1. NCBI lineage: Eukaryota > Metazoa > Chordata > Actinopteri > Beloniformes > Belonidae > Xenentodon > Xenentodon cancila. The sequence goes on along the minus strand of CM026213.1, from coordinate 27,218,297 downwards.
TTGGATCTTTAATAAAAGTACATGAATTAATTACCACATTACACTCCCATGACTCTGACACACTACACCCTGGTCATGCTTTATATTTCTTTTTCTCCTGCTCTCTTTCTTTATCTCTGCCTCCTCCCCTATCCAACCCCCCCTCCTCTCTCTCTCTCTCTCCTCTCCCACTCCTTGGATGGCAGGTCAGGCAGTGAGCTGTGCGGGCTCTGAGGAGGTAAGGACGCCGCGGTGCACATTAATAATGAAAGGCCTTAGCCACCACCCCCAGACACACATACACACACGCACAAACTCCCCCCATCGCCATGGCGATGGCACTAGCCCAGCACTGTCACCGAGGGAGAGGTGGGGGCGGAGGGAGTGTGTGTGTGTGTGTGTGTGTGTGTGTGTGTGCGGTGGGGGGGTATAGCTGCACTCTCCAACTCTCCACTGATTACAAGCTCGAACACAGGCCCACCACACCGGGCCTTCAACAGTGGATAGCTGCTAATTTAAACCACGCGGCGCTTTGTCTGTGGCAGAAATCTCCATCCACTTCCCCTCCTAGATGCGAAGGAAAAATCCCTGGGAGTCATCACTTATCAGAAAATGGAAATTGTCTCTCTCATGTCGCAGACCTGAGGCGCTAGGATCAGTCGTTACGCTAAGACCCGCATGTGACTGACCACATGAAGTTTTTAAAATCAGTGCTGCTTTCACTTATCCGCCCAAACGTCTCCGCACCCACTCATCCCTTTAAACATTTAATCCAGGCTTCCTCAGGATAGGCTTAACAGAACCAATGACACAGTTTCCCCATCAGTAATCCATGACTATCATTGATTTCCCACAATTCAGCTTGTGCTGTCTGATTATGGACGTCATGGAGTAGCAAAGGTCTCCCAGGAGAACAAGAATCAGTGAGCTTAAATGGGAGTTTGGTGGATTTTTCAGGAGGTTTCATGCACTTTGAAGAAACACTGCAATCAAAACTGTTCTTATTCAAATATCTTTAAAATCATTTTGGTAACATTTTCGCATTGCAAGGCTCCATCATTCCAGTAAAGGAAGTTATTACATAGGCAGCGGGAGAGATAGCTCAGTCAAACCAAGGAAATACTGGTGATCTACAACCACCTGCTTTACTCGGAGTTCTGTGTAAAATGTACTTCCTTTTCGTTGTCAGTAAACAGCTGTTGAAAAAAAAAAGAACAAAAAACATGCAAACAGGTAATTAGACGAACATCGGAATTGTAAATTTTGACACGATTACATGCATTCTTTTTTATTCACAAAACCAGTCCAATTTTCTAAACAAATACAAATATTGGTTATTTTTAAAAGCTGCAGCTACCCAGCAACATAACAAAATCATGAAAATATTACAAAAAACAAACAAAATTAAAAATAAAGAAAATCAATCTTGTCTCAGTGCGTTCAGTAGGGTAGACACAGAGCAAGTGCTGTCTCTTGGTGCCATCGCCCTGAGCAGTATTGGCACATGCTCAGTAGGGCCACAGTAACATAAGGCTGCCAGTTTCACTAAAAAGGAAAAGTTTGGAAATGCAGAGGAGGGCTTATTGAGGAGATTACAGCAGTGACGGTTCTTGCAAAAAACAGCTTCAACCGAGTGAAGGCTGTCTGGAGCGCTGCCTGATGGTAATATTCAGTTTCACTCTGAAACTGACAGCGTCACTATTTTCATACATTTTTCTTGTCTTTCGAAGGATGTCCACTGATCAGTCTGAAAATTAAAACCTTCAGCAAAATGAATCATAGAACAGACGAGGGGTTTAAGTAACGTAAAGGGTGAGGAATTACAATAATGTTTGCCATTAGCGACTAGTTTTAAAATATAGTTGTAAATTTACATTCTCTACACAAGTACTGTATCTTTCCACACATGAACAACATTAACACCAAACACAGAAATTAGTTGATTGTCCACACTCAGTCCGTCATTTCTGTTTCTGGCAATAAGCAGTTCCATGTTTAAGTGACAAAAAACAAAACAAAAAAAAATCTGCTGGGAAAAGGACAAAAGGTACCAAAATGGAAACATAGAAAAGGGAATGAAAATTGCCGTAGATGCTTTTCTTTACGCTTCATTTTTGGTTCAAGGAATAGGTTGGTGCATCCATTATCCGCTTTATTTTATTTTCTTTTTTTTTCCTTTGCTTTGTTTAATTTTTGTTGCTTTTTTTTTTTTTTTTCTCCTATAATTTTATTTGTTGCTAGTTTGTTTATTAACCAGTGTCTGCTCCGGAGACAATCCAGGAGTTGGCATTGCACTTGATGGCAGAGCTTTGGGCATGGAAAGGAGGAGGAATCCTACTGGAACCACCGAAACGCCGCTCCAGTGGGAAGCATCACCTTCTTGGAGAAACAGAAGACAACAAGGAAAAGAAGGGGGAGGGGAAAGACAAAACAGGAAGTTGGACTTGTTAATGAAAAGCAGCAAATTTTTCTTTGTGTGTGCGTGTGCGCGTGTGTGTGTGTGTGTGTTTGCAAATGCAAATCCACATCAATAGCTTTCTTAAAAGTCTTAAATAAATTGTCAGTCAAATAGAGGCACGTGGAATCGTGTGATGTTTCTCTGCTGTTCCCAGAGTGTGTTTTCATTTAACAGCCGCAGTTAAATATTATTGTCAACACTCAGTGACATAAATTGGGTGTTTAATGTATGAAATTCCATTTCTTGCGGTTTCTTTTGTTAAAAGCTAAATATACTTGACTTGCAACAAAAGGAATATAATAAAACAGCAACATCCCACATTTATAATTTATCCGCCACACATGTTGCTCTCGCACACCATCGTCAGGACCGCCTTCTGTCCTCCTGCCCCTCTCTCACCGTGGTCATCAGTGTTTCTGATTGCACTGAGCAGGAGTGGCACACATGCATGCAGCTGCAGGACTCAGAAGCAGCAGCCTGCGTGTCAGGAGATAGAAAGCAGCTAAGGTCCCCGCAGCACGGCTGGCGTCCTGCAAAGTGCAGCTCCAATCTGCAGTGGGGATTCTTCCGTTTGCCAGCTCTGCCTGGAGCGAGGCAGGAGGAGCTCAGCAAACATTTATGCACCCACACACACTCTCACACCGAAACCAATATGTATTCAAGGGCGGTCACACACCTCCACACACAGTGGCACGTTAACCGAATCTCCCAGCACACCCCCAAAATCACACCAAACGGTGAGATTGTTTGACTAAAATTCTCACACAGCCTGGAATCACATTCTCTTCTCCATCAGTGCTCAACGGCACAACTTTTAAAGAAGAATCATACATACTAGGAGCACAAATAAAGTCTATAGAAGTCAGCGGCACGTTTGCATGTCCACCAGTTTACTGAAATTTAAAAAAAAAAGGAAAGTTGTGTGCCCTGACAAATTCAGACTTGATTTTTTTTCTCTGTATTATTTCTCAGCTCGCTTGTGCAGCAGCACTTTTTCCACAAAGGCAGTTCTGAGTCAAACGGCCCATTAGTTCAGAGAGGTTCGTAAGAAACCAAAAACAACACCAGCCTCAATTACTCCTCAGATCCACTGAAACCAATCCTCTACTGTTTGTGTTGCTCAGCCGCTACTGGTCATACCTGCACACGGAGCAGAAAGACAGCAGGGTTCGAGCTGCATAGGTTTCATTAACTTTCATCCTGAAAGTTAACTCCTGCTGAAAAATAATAATAATAATGAAATCTGCTTGGGCAAAAAGACTTCATGCAAGGTAATGGTTCCAGTATCTGAGACGCAGTCAGTGCACACTGTGCTTTATTTGTTGAATTGCCTCAATCAGGAATAATCTGACAGCTAAGAAAGTGAATAGCGCAGTGCAGTTCACAGCACAAACGAATGCACCCCGGTCATGTCAACAACATCTTAACCTGGAGGTTTGAGCTAAATAAATGTCTTTAAATTTACTTCCTCGCCTAAACTTGGAACTATGATGCATAATTGCTTAAGTTTTCTGTGCATCATATATATATATATCAAAAATTCTTTTGACCACAGATGACCTGAAGGTTAACAACCAACATATTGCCAAGGCAATTCGATGGCCCGTGTTAAGTCGCTGTAACATCTCATCCATCTCTGCGATGACCTTTACACAGCCGCATTCAGCTGTTAAGATGACAGTCAGAGGACAGCAACATCTGCTGCTGCAACAGATGTTAAAAACTGTAAAACACTAAGTGCCAGACTGACTGCGACTTAAAGCATGAGATAAGAAACAGCACACCCCTCGACTGAGCAGTACTGCTGTGTTCTTCCTATTATCAAACATGCAATCAAACGAAAACAAAGCAAAAAAGGGCAGAATTTCATCAAACAAAAACCTCCTTCCTTCACAAACACTGATTGTAATGGTTCAACCAGATGGGATCCGTCGGTGTGAAGTAGCCCATCACTAAAATCAATGGATTGTTTTTTTCCTTTTTCTTTCAGACGAATGCGATCACATTTGTTTCAGCATGGCACAAACATTTTGTTTGTAGTATACCGCAAAAAGAAAGAGCGCATGTTTTTAGGTGTCAGTGATGCAAGTTCCTGTAAGGCCGTTTAAGCCGTCCTCCGTTCGGCGTATACCCCGAGGCCCTGCTGAGCATTTGCCTTCGTGTTCTTCGTGGATTTGTCAAGATTCTCTAAAAATAAGAGTGAATTTAAAAAATAAATAAATAAAAACAAGCAAACACAATCAACTCAAAGCATTTCCACAGACAGTGGTGTATTTTATGTGGGATATAACTGTCTGCTGTTTGGAAGAAAGATTTAAAAAGAAAACTGTTAAAACACCAGTGACCTCCAGAGTCCATTGACACTGATTGGTAAATACTGGACATCGATACAACACATCTTACTTGAACATGTCTTGTGTAGTCAGCAGTAGGAGCAACAACACACACAATTGTAGAGCAGCTAATCCACCCTGTTAATTATATACTTCTGTGTCACGGGTTAAAAAAAACTGCAGGAAAAAGATTTGCTGGTTCATTTTTTCATCAGCCAATTACTTTAACAAGTATTCACACTAATTTCACAAGTACTCTTATTAATTCATTGCTTCTGAAAATGTCAAAAACTTCAAGCAAATCCTTGATGCCAGACATGCGTCCCACATGGAAAAAAGAAAAATGCTTAAAAAACGTGAACAGATATCGGTCATTCAGTTTGTGGCATTTGCAATAGTCATCAACACTGATGGCTTTTCAGAGCGAAACAGGTCAATATGTGTCGGGATACGGGCAAGGAAACTCCCTTGAACCTGCTGCAGTCATTAAAATAAGTGATTTTAAACTTTTTTACAGGGATATTAAGTCAGATTAATTACTCATTAAAAAAACTTGCCATCCATTTGCAAACATTTGTGGTACAAAATGGGTCATTCTGCAGAGCTCACTTTGGGCTTTTCCGCCAAATGTATGAGCATGACCCATATGTGTTCATGGATCCTACTCAGTTGTTTGGGATAAAGCACACCTGTAATGACGTTCAGAGATACCAGCCAACATCTGGAAACACAGTGTTACTAAATGTTGGCCAAAGTGCTGCAGGGAGCAGCTCTCCTAGCAGGAGTTTCAAACTGAATTTAACAACCGTCTTTGCGTTGCCATTAATAAACATGCTGAATGGATCGTGCTCAAAATAAATCCAACATTGATCCCTGTCGCAGTGTACCAGCTGTGAAGTTGGGTGGAGGACAGAGTTTTCCGGGTTTCATCTCCAGTGAAGACTTTCTGGACAATTCTACGCGTCCTACTTTGTGGCAACAGTTTCGGGACATGACTGTCACCCAGTGCACAAAGCAAGCACGATGAAGACACGGTCTGAGTCCAGTTTGGGAGGATCTGACTGGCCCACTCGGAGCACCGACCTCAACCCTATCGAGCACATTTCAGATACCTGGAACACCGTCTCCTTCTCGGCCAACGTCAGAGCCGTAAACATAAACATTCTACAAAACGAATGGGCACAAATTCTCACGAAAACATACCAAAATCCAAAAACGTGATAAGCTGAAATAGCTGCAAAATGGGGCCCAGCTCCATATTGAAGTTTATGTATTTGGATGGAACGTCATTACAGGTGTTTCATAAAGGTATTCCCCATGAGAAAATGCTGTTGCTCCAACGACACTTTTAAACACAACAGCTTTCATTAATTTAAAACATTTAAATCTAAAACAACAATTTAAATGTTTAAATTTTGGGCACTTCTATCTAAACCTTTTTTTTTTAACGTGTGGAAAAATGTGTTTGCAGTTTAGTTCGTCGTCTTCAGAGAATTCACTTCCAGATTACACTACGTACCTAATATTAGCTGGATATTCCCCACACTTCTTGTTTCCATCAAATAAATTCATCTTTCACACGAGGAAAATGAAGACAAATTATTTTTATTTAAATTTCTGACCAGCTAATGACCATATCGGCTTATCCTTTATAAATAATACCACTCTATCTCTTCAAGGTTAGATTTCTTAGCTCAGTGCGGAGCGTCGGCCTCGTGACGCCTTGGCTGCCTCGATGCCCTCTCCCTCTATTTCCGTCTGCCTTCACCTCCCCTGTCCACTCCAACTTGTCCCTCAGTCTACCCAGCAACTTGCCCCACACATCCATGTATCTGGGCGTCAGTCTGCACGCCTGTCACTTTGTATGAGTCTCTCTGTCCCCACTGTCTGGTGCACAGTGTCTGGGAGGCAGGAAAGACCATGAGGGAATACACTACTCCCATTTCAGCATCTGATGCCGGCAAAGTGGGTCCCAGAGGAAAACACTATGTTCAGGTGTTAGAGGTCTCTAATGACAAACAAGCAGACTTTTCTTCAACCTAGAAATTGCAAAATATATCACTCTATAAGGAAACAAACACTCAAACCTTGTCTTATCTCATAATATCTTCTAGATTACCTACCCACTAGTACAGTAAATCCTCAGAGTAATGTGACATTTTGGTAGAAACAAAGCCATGAACAACTCTAAACCATGAATTTCCCTCTTTATGTGCACACTGAACAGCATCCGTGAGACTGACATCCCTGGAGGGTATTCAGACACAGAGCAGAAAGGAACTGCCTTCCCACTTATTTCTCTCAAATGTTGCATTCCCAGAATAAATCCAGACGTCTTCAGCCAGTGAGCTATGAGGTGGCAAAGGCCTCAGCATGCTAACTCCCCCTCACTTGCCAATTTTATGCTCCTCTTTGAGCTGCCATGAGCTTTCAATGGAAACCGTCAACACCCTTAAAATAAGCACAGTGCTGCTGGACTGCACTTGTGTACAGACGTGAGCACGCTCGCAAAGTCGTACAAACACCCGAGAAAAACCTTAAAATGCAAATGCAGCAAAAACAAAACTGAGATCTTCTCCACAGTCTTCCCCTCCACAAGTCTGCGTAGACACAGATACGCCAAGAACCGGTCAAAACTATCCAGCAACCTGACCGCAAGACACATGTTAAATAAGAGATCATGCCCGTTCTGAAAATGCATACTGAGTGTAATAGTCAGAGCAGATGGGGATGTACCCTGCCATGTTTGATTGGAGGGGAACATGACACTCAGGGGCTGTGTGAGCTACAGCTGAGGCTCGGTGCAGTTCAATGTGACTCTGAAAGCCAGGAGATCTTCTGCTCTGGCGCAGGTGGTGCCCAAGTCACACTGAATATGCATTAAAGCTGCTGATGGAAAGCAGAAATCGCTGCTTACTGAAGCCATGTTTAAAGGCAACATACATAGCAAGTGCAACTGACAAGTGAACTGTAATCTATATTGTCTAGTCGGGTTTGACATTTACAGTTTTCTGCTGATTTCTCTGCTCTTTACTTTCACTTCTGACATGGCACATTCTCCACCGATCTCACCCCCTGACATTTAGCTTCGTACCAATGACATCATACTCTCTGACAGTGCGGCCCAGGCGGCTGTATTCTCTCATCTAATCACCTGCTTAACAGGAGCTGTTGACTGGATAACAAAGCCTTCTGAGACAGCCACTAGACTGTAAATGGTGAATGAATGAATGGATGAATGAATGAATGAATGAATGAATGAATGAATGAATGCATAACAGAGGAAAAGAGATCTCAGCTGTGGTTCAATAACACACCACGTGACGGTTTAGAGACCTCTTTAATGGAGAACTCTTGTCTCTTTTTTATTATTGCCCATTTACTGTTTGTGAGTATATTTTATCGGTTGTGTGACAACTTTTAAAGTGTAAAAGATAACAATGTGAGGCAAAACTAACTGAAAATATGCTATAAGGAACAAGCGGGATGGATGATATATTTGAATGTTTAACAGTAGAAATGTATATGGAAAAGAAAAAGAACGTAATGATAAGCTGCATCTATAGAACACCAGGGTCTAACTTAGAAACCTTTTGGGAGGTTTGAGGAAACACCTGCAGCTTCAGCTCAGAAGGTCTTCTCCATCTGTGGGGATTTTAACATTGACCTGCTGAAGCCAAATAATCATAAACCAACAAAAAAGTTCATCCATACATGCACAGTCGGAATCCTAAAATGCCCAGACCTAGTAGAAGACTTCTCCCAGCGCCACGTTAATAGACACGATATTTACAAAGCTGATAGAAAACAAAACAATAAGCGGATTATTAATTAATGATATCAGTTATCTACCAGTTTTTGTAGTATATGACAGCTGCTACAAGAAAGACGGACAATTCAACAGAGTGAAGACAGAGGAGACGACGACTGCATTTAAAGAAGAGCTGATTAGACAGAATTAGGAGACCGTATTTAACAAAGATACCATTGATAAAGCATTTAAAACTTTTTTGTAAACCTTCAAAATATAGTATGGTAGGAATTGTCCAATAAAGAAATACTATAAAAGAAATAAATTTTCAGACACACCATGGATGTTAAAATGCCTGTAAAAAAAAAAAAAGAACACACTCTATAAAGAATTCATAAAATATAGAACTGAAGAAGCTGAGGATAAATATAAAAAATATTAAAAATAAACTGACAACTAGTTTAAGGATATCAAAACAGGAACACCAACAGGAATAAAAATAACAAAAAAGAATAAAAAATAAATAAGCGATTTGAAATATATTGAACAATGTCATTAGGAAAAGTTCTAAACATACTATTTATCCACAATATTTTACCAATAATGAGGATGAAATCATTAATGATATGAATAATGAGGTTAAAAATTTAACAATTTTAAAAAATAGGTATTTTGTAAGTATTGGATCAAAGCTGGCAGAAAAAATGTGTGATCCTGGATCAGCTGATGGATGGAAGGAGACATTAATAAATAGAAATCCAAATTCAATGTTTCTCTCAGCAGTGGAGGAGAGAGAAATCACAGATATTGTAAATAAATGTAAAAAAAAGGTGTCAACTGACTGTGATGGTATAGAAATGACAATAGTCAAAAACGTTATTGAGGCAATTGTTCAATCGCTGACACACATCTGTAAACTGTCGTTCAAAACAGGGAAAAGTCATCCCACTATACAAAACTGGAGACAGACACCAATTCACTTATTACAGGCCTGTTTCTTTACTCTCACAATTTTCCAAAATTTTAGAAAAACTATTGATATACAGATTTATTAACACATTTATTGATAAACACAAACTGCTTTCTGAAAGCCAGTTTAGAGTCAGATCTTAAAGATCCACATCATTGGCAGTCCTGGAATCAATAGAAGGAATCATCAGCTCAATAGATAAAAACATATTTGCAGTTGGGGTATTCATTGATCTTAAAAAAGCATTTGACACAATAAATCATTACATTATTATTATTATTATTTAAAAAACTGAACTGTTATGGTATCAGGGAAGTGGTTTTACATTGGATGAAAAGTTATTTAAACAACAGGCAGCAGTTTGTAAAAATAGGTGACTTTCAGTCATCATGCTTGGACATTGTTTGTGGTGTCCCCCAGGGGTCAGTATTGGGACCTTCGAACAGCCATAAAAAGAACGTCCACTGCAGTCAGGGGTGTGAAGGTTTGGAATAAACTCAGCCAAGAACTGAAGCAACGTCCAAGCAGGAGTTTGTTTCAGAAAAGGCTCAGACTGATGATTTTCAACAAATACAGGGATGATGATCTGAGGTGAACCTGAATGGGTGTCTCTAACGCTGTAAATAGGATTGAGTATGACTGAATACTTTTGTGTGGGTGTGTATGTGGATAAGTCACAGTGCATTGAGATGTAGTTGAAGCTCCTTCGCTTTTCCTGCTCCTTCTGTATTGTAGTCTAGCTCTGAGGTTGATTGGGTTCCCTCAGTTGTCCACATTTGGTGCCCTTGGTGGTGGTGAGGGGTATGGTTCTGAGGGTCCTTGTGGACTTTTGGGGGGTTGCGTGGGGCGCCATGCTGGTATGGATGTCTGGGCTCTTGGTAGCCATACTTGAGGTTTGGCTTGGGTGCCTCCCATCGGGGGTCCACCTGTGATAGGTTAAGTTGGGTGGGCTCCCCCTACCCGCCCCATCAGGGGTGCTGGGTGAGGGCTTGTGGGGGGGGGACTAAGCTTGGGTGGTTTTGTATATGTAGTACATAGTGTAGTATATGAAGTATATACTGTAGTAAATGTAGTACATAGTGTAGTATACATAGTATATGGTGTTGTATGTGTAGTATATGTAGTATATACTGTAGTATATGTAGTACATAGTGTAGTATACATAGTATATAGTGTACTATATGTAGTATATACTGTTGTATATGTAGTATATACTGTTGTATATGTAGTATATACTGTTGTATATGTAGTATATAGTGTAGTATATGTAGTAAATAGTGTAGTATATGTAGTATATAGTGTAGTATATGTAGTGCATAGTGTAGTATACATAGTATATAGTGTTGTATGTGTAGTATGTAGTGTAGTATATGTAGTATATAGTGTAGTATATGTAGTATATGTAGTGTATAGTGTAGTATATGTAGTATATAGTGTAGTATACATAGTACATAGTGTAGTATACATAGTACATAGTGTAGTATATGTAGTGTATAGTGTAGTATACGTAGTGTATAGTGTAGTATACGTAGTGTATAGTGTAGTATACGTAGTGTATAGTGTAGTATATGTAGTATATAGTGTAGTATACGTAGTGTATAGTGTAGTAAACGTAGTGTATAGTGTAGTATATGTAGTATATACTGTAGTATACGTAGTGTATACTGTAGTATACGTAGAACATAGTGTAGTATACGTAGTATATGTAGTATATAGTGTAGTATATGTAGTACATAGTGTAGTATATGTAGTGTATAGTGTAGTATATGTAGTATACGTAGTATATACTGTAGTATACGTAGTATATACTGTAGTATACCTATTGTATAGTGTAGTATACGTAGAACATAGTGTAGTATATAGTGTGTAGTATATGTAGTGTATAGTGTGAATGTGGATGTGAATTTACAACTGTAGAATATAGCGTTAAAATATTACTTTCTGCATTACATACATACATACATACATACATATATATATATAATATATTATATTATATATATAATATATATGAAAACTTGGAGAAGGATTGAATAAGTTTTACGTCTTCTTACCCCTTTACAGTCATGTTAAACAGGATATATGTGTATTAATATGTGTGTGCTTATATATAAATAATGTATATATAAATAGGTGTGTGCACATTGGGTATAGATTTATTTTATAGATGTGTTTATTTTGTGTATACATTTATAACAGATTCATCTATTTATATAGACTTATTTAGAAAGAATCCTATATTTTAAAAATGTATGTAAGTGCACCTGTGTATTTGTATATATTTATTTATAGATACGTAGATTCATGCTATTGTTATCGTCATTATGTTTTATACAATGGTTTTTGACATGTCTGAAATGAATTAATAAAAATGATATAAAATGAGAGTGCGCGGACCTCCGTGTCATAATTGTGCTGCTGCATCTTTTTAATTTATTTGGTCTGTTGAAGAAAAGTCATCAGCGAAGATGCTTAGGTCACATGCACCAGATAATCAGCAGTGGAGGAAGCATGCGCACTCTGGTCCTTTTTGCACTTTCCCCTGCATGGATATAGTTTTAATTCCGCTGCATTTTTTACATTTTTATGAATACGAAAAGAAAAAGGTTTTGCGTTTTGTGTGGAAATGTAAACACGGCCTAAAACATTTGGGTTCATAAGGGAACTTCAGGTGCTTATTTTTGTGATCGTCAGAACATTTCTGTTTCTTGCTTTGGGTTGTTACATGATGAGGTGACTGAGGCTAAAGCTTGGTTCATTCTCCCTTTTGAGTAGGTAAATGTGCAAGTGTTCTCCACTCCTGTTTCTCACCTTTCCAATGGAAATTTCATGCCAAAGCTCTTCAGCGCATCTGTGGATTTGGAAAAAATATTCACACCTCTGATGCAGCACTGCATCACTGGCCTTTTAAATGTCATATTTTATCTGTTGCCCAACTGCTGCAGCCCATTCGTGACAGATAAAGTACAACATGTTTGTCCATGTGAGAAATGCAGAAGGGTCACACCGCTCAGTTGTGAATTGGGAAACAGCATTGTATCGTCTGGGTTTTGTCTTGTATGTTAAAGCTTTCGCGTGATGAGAAAGGAATCAGAACAGATATTGCACAATGTCCACACTAAGCTCCTTCACATTTATTGTAGAATTTATCCCGCCGTGCATCCTTCCATACATCCACCCATGGGCTTTAAAATAATCCGGTTCATACCAGACCATCAAGTGAGGGAAATACAACTTCTGATAAACAAAAAACAACTAACAAGTCTAGAAACTATGAAAAACTCCTTTCTAACACCTTTTCTACTGCTTTCATAGGAATTTGGAGGGTCACTACCAGCCAGGTCCAGCTAATCAAATTCATTTGATTCATTGATCATCAACAGGTGATCTTGTGGTAGTGGAATATTAAATATCAAAACATCAATATCACAAAACAATACATAAGCTGCCTCATTAAAATGAAACACGTATAGACGACATTGTTCAGTGTGGAACCAAAACTACTCTGGACCATTATTGTCATAAATATTTTATGAATGAGACGATATTTTTGTAACAATATTTAGACGATCAGATTTTGCTTTATCACTGCTGGGCCACAGTAGAGTAAAGCTCACTGAAATATGTAAATACATTTTATCATTAAGCAAACAGGAGCACTTGTCCCTGAGTGGCAACATCAGCAGTCTAGCAGCATGATAACTGCATCACATCAGCTGTAAGAATTTATTATTTTTGTCATCACAAATGTAAACAACTGATTTTGTGCTAATAGATCCTCTACTGCACATCTGAAAATTAAATTGATCATTTTTCTCTTACTGTAGCACATACAAAGAAAATTTGTTTTTGCAAATAAACAAAAAAGACAAATCTCATTTGGTAATTATGGATGCAAAATTGAAATACAAAATGTTCCTAGAGAGCTGGCTTCTTGATGTTATTTTTTTTCTTTTTACGTTTGCTTATTCATTGTGTATAATCAGTTTATGGGGAGGCTGTAAAAGTTTAAATTTGGCAAATACTGTTTAAAAAACAATCAAGCCCTCCATAGGAGGGCACGGAAATACGTATGTGGAGGAAGAGTAGCCGTGGTTTATTCACAATTTCTGTCAATAACTAGAATAACTGACACTAAAAGTCTGAGTTAAACTTAAGGATGAGAAATTCTTTTCCAAATATATAAGTAAATTAGCATAATATTTTTGTTTTGTACAGTTTTTAAGTGCAGCTTTCAATCCAAGGTCCCAGATCTTCTTTAGTTTGTTGGGGATAATCAACCTTAGTACTTGTCCTAACAATGCTGCTGCTGTGGGTTCCTCTTACAAAGTCACAAAGACTAAGAAAATGTAAATAATTGATGTTCACAGAAAAGGGGAATGTCTTAAGAAGATATTTACACATTTTAGGATTTCAGTACCTTTGTAATTTAAAGAAATCACAGTTAATAGCAACAATTAAGGGAAAGTTGAGGTCTGGAAGACCAAGAAAAGCCTCAGTAAGGACTGCTAGAGCGGCCAATCAAACCCTTGCTAATTGCACAAGAGCTGCAGGAAGATTGATCAGACTGCAGTGGTGTTGCTCTGTTTTACTGTGCCAGACCTTAACAAATATGACCTCTAATAAGAAGTCATTAGAAGAAAAACTTTTCTGCATCCTAACCACAAAATTCAGCTTCTCCATTTGCCAATCAACATCTATACAGGCCTTAATGCATTTTGGAAATCAGTTCCATGTACTGATGAACTTAAAACCATTTGACCCCTATGTAAAAGAAATAAATCCTCTGTGGAAAACATAAGAAACAGAAGACAGGACGGTTGAATATAACAGCAGCAACATGTCGGAGCAAACATCACTCTATAATAGAGCTCAGCATACCTCAAAATCCATTATCAGTTATCTCAAGATGATCCACCCTACTAAACATCCACAACAGACTTTTAACAAGTCTCAGTACTGAATCCAAGACTCAGCGAAAGCATCTTTTGCAGAAACATTCATTTATTCATTCATTATCTATACCTACTTATTTTTATTCCGGGCCACTGGAGTCAGCTGGAGCCTGTCCCCGCTCATTTTGGGTGAAAGGCAAGGGTCCACCTGGATGGGTCACCTGTCTATCTTAGGGCCACAAGTAGACGGACAACCACACTCACTCCTATGGGAATTTAGAATCGCCAATGAACCTGAAGGCACACGTTGACGATTTAACGAGTTGGAAGTAAACATGACGTATACACAACGTATAAGCAACTTTTATAATTTCGTTACTTATAACAACAAATGCTTTGTGTGTTGCCGGCTTTAAAAACTTAAGTCCTAACCTCTAAAAATACTGCTGCTTGAAGCTACACTAGACTACACAGACGTCGCATTATCAACATCACCTTCTTGCCCAAAATATCAAAGAACACTGCCAAGAAGTCTCCTGACAAGGAATATCTATCATCACCCACATCCTCACCTTCTGATGTGGGTTCCAACACCACTGGGGGATCGTCGCTGGCATCAGTGGGGGAGCGTCCCTGGCCTTTACCATCTCTCAGCCTACGAAGGTCCACCATAAACGGGTCATACATGCCAAAATACAGCACAAGGGAGCCACACCTTGCTCAATGTATGAGTAACTAACAAGTAATGTGTGTCAACAGTCCCATGACTTATGGCCAGTGTATGCTGGATGTCTGAGCCATACGCTAGAATATGTCAAGACATTTCATCCGTGCACAAACCTCCACGTACTAGAACGTATGCAAAACCTACCCACATTTTTTATACATCAGCATACACTGGATAAATTGTCATGGGGTGGAAAAGCCTTGACATACATGTTTCTGGACTGTGGGAGGAAGCCCAAGTACCCGGAGAAAACCCACGCGAGCGTAGGTGAGAGCATTCGAACCCCACACAGAAAACCCCTGCTGGGAGTTGGACCAAGAATTTTCCTGCTTTAAGGCCTTCAGTGCTAACCACCAAGCATCTGCGCTTTTGCAGAAGCAATGGGTGAAAATCAAACAACAACTTTCAGCTTTCCATCTAATGTGATTAAAGACAATTGGGGGCAGTCTTAACTTTGTCTTCGCTCCTGGCCTGTTGCATTTACACTTATAGGAATGTTCCTTCCAGAGTGCAAGATTTAGGGAAGGGGTTATTTAAATTAATAAATTTAGATTTATTTATTATTTTCTGTGCTAGCAATTTACTACTAAATGCACAATGCTACTAAAGTGCTTGATGTGGCTGCTACAGCTGCTGTGTGGAGGATAATAGGTGCTGGACAACAGGAGTAGGAGGAGAGTGTGCTGGTAAAACAAGAGATTCTCCACTTCACTAATGTGCTGTAAATTCACCGGAATACCAGAACAATCAGAACAGCACATCATCCACAGCTGACTGGAGGAAATGCAACAGAGCCTGCAATCTGAGACCGTCATGCAGAACCTGCTGCGCCAAAACCTTTAGCAGCTCTTTGTTTTTGTTCTCATGTATGTCTGTTGTCAGGGACACGCCATAACGCACTACAACTGCCAACCACTTTTTCACCTGCGCTGTCCTTAAGTGCTAAGGTAAGTTACCAAATGTAACTAGGCTGGAACCGGCTGGGCGTGCACCTGTACGGAAACCTGCAGGTGCACGTCACATGTTGTTTTGGCCCTGGAACAGGACGCAATGACAGCTGGCAGCTGGGTAAATGCAAAATGTTTCCCTTATTGTTGTTATTTGACTAAATGTTTGGTTGTGACTCTTAATCACTAATGTCTACGGTCTAATTCTAAATCAGCCAAAAAGAAAAAAAGAAAAACACAAAGTAAATACATTTCAATGTAGTTTAAGCAGCACAAAAGAACGTTTACGATCCGTCCATCAGTAGGTCCCCCTATGGGCATCAAAAATAGTCACTCTATAACTCTATAATAACACTCTTGCTCTCATTTCCTTTTCTATTTATTTCCTGAACTTTTCTGTGGTCTCTACCATCATCCTCCCTGTACTTCTGTGAAATATTTTCATCATTACTAATGTGTGACTTAGTGCCATAAGGCAATATGCAGTTGTTGAAAGAGACACCAGAGTCCAAGTTACTTTGACCAGTTTTTGCCAATAACAGGGGAGGGAACTACAAGAGCTAGATGAAGCGTCCTTAAATAAATCCAAGATTCCTTCAAATAAAAGTGAAACTGATGCTTTTTGTGCTGCTTTAAACCGATGAGTGAAGTCTTATGACATTCATGGAAGAGTTCATCAAATATTTCAACAAGTACTAACTTCTATATGTGTCTTAGCTCGACAGGTGATCGAGTTAAGGCTTCTTTGGCCCAAGTTTCTACAAAAAGCTCACTGCACTTGTGTCGTTGGATAATTGTAGGCTCCTGATTATCAACAGGTCTGTCGGTGACTCGGTGTGACCCTGCATAGGTCCCTGTTGGACTGCTTCGGTCAGTGTTGAAATGAGTTAGTTGCACCTTCGTGTGTATATCAAAGCAATTTTGGAAGCTCGCCTACAGAAATGGAGGTGAGGTGCAGAAAATCCATCAGCTCTGTTTTATGATTTGCGACCGCGCGCTAATTTGCCGGGGTAAGTAATTCTGCCCCTGACCTCTTTTGCTTTGCACTGACATGAATTACAATCCCGATGCTGGACAGCTTTCTCGCTTGAAAGTAAACACGTGTTGCCTGGGGCTTATGCTGAAAGTGGTTTCCTTGCTGTTTTTTGCTTGAAGGAAAGTTTCTGCCAGTAGCTTTGATCAATCTTAAAGCTAAATGCTTTTAAAGCTTCTGGTTAAAAAAAATAAATCAATAATAATAGTAATAATAATAATAATAATAATAGCAATCTGGGACCTTAGTAACATATTCTGATGGGTTAAAACTGCAAAAACATTGTAACCAGGTTAATATGAATTAATCAGTGACATCAACAAATAGTTTAAACGTCAGTGAACATCCATTAACCAGGCCAATCCATGCAAGTCTTGCAATAAACACCCCATTAAACTGTGCACAGATTGTATCTTACTCCAAGTTATCTAAGAAACACACACCTCCAGCTGAGGAGATCTCATAACGCACAGCCAAATTCACATACTGAACGACTAACCTTTCAGCTTACAAACATGAGGAAAAGATGTCACTCCCAATCAACATCAGAAAGAGATAATAGTAAAAGCCTTTAGCAGTTGGAAACATAGATCCAGTTTCTTTTCCTTTTTTTCTTTTTTCAATTAGACCCGCAGTTTCTCCGCTGGTTTATGTTCACACAGTGTCCCATGTCTATCAATTTATTATGTAATGGCAAAATGACACCATTAGCTCTATTTTATTTCCGTTTGACGTGGAACATCTGCTGAGATTGATTTCATGACTGGTCATTCTGTCACCGCAGCCAGACTTAGTTAGGCCTCTGAGCGTGATGGAGGTAACAGACAGGATGTATGGAAAGCCATTTAGATGAGCAGGAGTGTCACCGGACAGGATGTCAGCAGCAGCAGCAAAAGAGGCCTGCATGTGCCACACTGACACCTGGTGCTCCAGATGACAGCACTGTAGCCAGATGGACCGCACATACACAAACATCCCCCCACATGCATACTGACATACAAACACATACTGTACACATATTCACACAATTACTGCCACTCTTCCTCCACATATTTTATCGATCTTTCTTCAGCAAAAAGAAGCACATAAAGAACCTGCAAGTGGTCAAACTCAAAATGTCTCACAGGGGAACTATATCATATAGTAGCTCATTTTGAAAATAAGTAAATAAATCCAGTGTTTAAGGCAAGTTAAACAGATTAAAGACCCCACTGTGTTAATCATCTACCCTGACCAAACCTATCGTGGTCTTTGCATGTTGAGATTTCACAGTTCGTAGCTCAGCAGGTGTTCCTATAGGTGTAGAGGCCAAGTCAGTTTTACAAACTGTAAAATTAGTTTGGTCTCTTGCTTAGTGCGTCTCTGGTTTTGTCTTCCATCTTTACTATTCTTGAGTCTCTTAGTTGCCACGGTGTCATCAGCGGCTGTGAACTGGTTTCATTGCTGCTCACGTCTGACATAGTGCAGTATAGCGATACGCCGTTGTCGCAAGAGGCGACTGGACAGAAGTCCAAAGTTATTTTAGCTGGTTTTTGTGATAGTAGGCACAGGAAAGCAGATGCGCCAAAGGCTGTTGAGCCAAAACAAAGAAAAAAAGAAAAAAAACAGATAAAACGATGTGCCTGGGGTTCTTGTGATACAAACACCAGCTATCCGGAGAAGAGAAAACCAGGATGTCTACATCTGCTTTACTGTAAATCAGAACAACGATGCTTTGTGTCCGCCAGAGTTAATCTGCTCTTAACTGAAGTTATCTGCAAATTAAACTAAATGAAAGTATTATTTTCCCCTTACAGTACGGTACATGAGCACTGTGACATCCAAGTGTTGATCTTGGATGTCATCTTTAGTGCTCATGACCATTACAGGACGCGGCTTTTCCCACTGACCCGGAAACCTTGACCTCCATTTTGACCTCAGTATTTATTTTAAGATTTTGTGTCTGTCCCTCTGCGGCATATTTTAGTTCCATTTGAATGCTTCCAAATGAAAGGTGGTCCTTTTTATGTATGAAAGGTGTCAAAAACATCTTGGAATAAGGTTTTCACACACAAGCAGTCGCCATTGCAAAACTGTAAACAACAGTTTGTCTGAGTTGGCGACAGTAACTAAGGGGGTGGGACTTGCCAGCGGGTCAGTTGAAACTGATATTTTAAAATAAAAAAAAGTTTAGTGCTGTTATGGGGCAAATGCATTCATTCAGCATTCAGTGCATTGCTTTTAGAGTTTGAAATGTTAGTTTTTCATTCAGGATCCACTCGGGCTGTTGGACCGTTGGATGGTATTATGCCTCGCTGGTGATGGTCACTGACTCTGAAAACCGGTAGTTTTAGTAGCTACGTAGGATCTTCATGGTAACGTTTCAAAACAAATCACTTTCCTACAAAGTAATTAGCACATTATAACTACCACCCTCTTACCTCCAGAGCAGCAGAGGGCTTCTTCTTCAGCTCCTCACATTTGCGAAACTTGCAGATCTGGTGGCCTGTTTTTCTATTCCGGCAGCTGCTGCATTGCTCGCAGTTTATCCGCCGCCGGCAAGGTGGGCACATGCCGCAACGTTTTCTTTTCTTTTTACCGGAGTTGATAGCAGAGGCCAGCTCGCTCTGTGCTGGATATTCGGCCAGGCCAGCCATGTGTAGCGCACTGTCCGCCAGAAACACTCCAGCCGGCGTCATGATGAAAAGCCCCGGGTTGAAGGGGAAGCCACCCCCTACTCCATATGGGAAGTCAACCGGACCACCTACGGCGTCCGTGACAGACGTACCCTCCAAGTCGCTAGCCCCCGAGCCTGTATCTCCACTGCCAACTCCCACTCCCATGCCCCCAGGCAGGAGCATGTGCTCCATACCGGCTCGCTTTAACAGTGCGGCTGCCTGGGCAAAGTGCAGAAGGCCATTCTGTCCCTCCAGAACCTGTTCTAGGGTTCGGTCCAACTTGGTTCCTGTCAGTGCTGAGACAGTGGGCTGGGGCAGCAGGGGCGCCTGTGGTTTGGCCGTGTGACTCTTATTCGCACTACTGTCCGTGTGTCCATTGGTAGTGGCAGAGGAGACTGCTGTGTACTGGGAGAGGGTACGGGAGTTCTTAAGGCTCTTACTGAGAGGCTCGCTGATGATGCCACTGCGATTCCTGCGTTCTATGACCGGAGAGTCCTGTTTGCAGCTACTCTGCTCCAGATCCTCTGTCTGGCCCCCCTCCGTCAGCCCGCTAGACATGGTCCAGAGCGTACGTGCCTGGGTCGGGGTGAGGGTGGAAAGGGGGCAGGGGTAAGCGAGGAGCGTCCGTTTTGTGCCCTGGTGAGAGTGGTGCCTCACCTAAATGGACCAATCAGCCAGGCAACGACAGGCAGGCCCAGAAGCCTTCTGCCTCCACTATAGCTCAGGCCTCATCCACGTTCTTCCAGGCACCCATCAGGAAACCTTACACAGAGAGGGAAAACAGAAGTGTACATTACACGTTAACAGTCACTTCATTAAAACAGAAACCGCACCGTCTTGTTCTTTGCAAAGCCAGGTCACAGGTCTGTTATACTAACTAGTCCCTCAGTGTCACGTGTTAATCACTAAGTGTGCAGGTGGTGTATAAATATTTTTAGAGCATTTTCGCTAAAAGCGGCCTTGCCACATTATCACGATGATGAGAATGACCAAAAAACAATGCAGCTCCGACAGCAAAGGCAACATGAGGGTTTATAAAGAGAACTGTTGTTTGGTGGTTCAGGAGCTTTACATGGGTCCTTTGTTTGAATTTTATATTTGACAGTGATTAAAAGGCCTTTAAAAGTTCAGACCCAGACAAGAAACCAGCAATCCTAACCTCCACACTAGACTTAACCAGCCCAACATCTGGATCCAGGCACAAAGAAATCCAAATACTGTCTACTAAGTTATACAATCTTTAATTTATTTATTTATGTTAAGGAAAGGCATCACTTTACCACACCTGTTACATTTAATTAGTTTATTATATAACAGATCAAAATAAGGATACAGTCATAAATGCCTAATCTAATAATTAAATCACAAAGAATCTTTCAAACCAGTGTTTCATTTAGAAAAACAAAACGCTCCTAATCTGAGAGGCAGCGTCTTCTCCCCCGTAGCTCCCCTCATCGGTAGCCAACAAATCAAAAGCCACATCTATTATCTTTACTAATAATAACATAGAAACATTTCCCTTCATAAATTCAAATGTATTACAAACTAAAGGGTGTTTTTTATGTGTTCCCAACTAATTGTTGATCAGGACTTTCTGTCAAATTATTTTCTTTCTGAAAACGTTCTGAGTGGAGGACAACAACCTCAACCCACTTCCCCACAGCCAGCCTGTAAAATTATCAAAGTACAGTACGTAATTTATCAATCTGCATTTATTTGCCCAGGTCTTTTTTGTACAGTGTCCGTTAAAGGAACTGATATCGACCAGATCCAGTTCATTTATTTGAAGAAATGTTGCATTTATGAAATGTTGCATTTACTGACCTGATTGTGATTTAATATGAAAGAAATAAATATGTAGCCCTTTAAAGAGTTTCTGATTATATTCTATTTCATTTTATTTTGCAGATCAAAACTTTATAGTACTTGGGAGTGTACAAGTATTTGAATAAATGATGCTTAAACTGGAAATATGAATTCAAAGGAAAAAAACTAAAACTCCTGTGTAGACAGATGTGCATCTCACAAGAGCTTCCAGTGACTGCCACGAAAAGAAAAACTATGCTTCTAGTAGTCTCCTGACCTGTCCATGCTCACAAACAAGCACACCTCCTCCCACAGAAAAGCCGAGGAAATGGCCGGGCAAGTCCTTATAAGGGAAACAAAGGGAAAGGGAGGGGAAGAGGATGGAAGGGGGGTGTCTGTGCAGTGTGTGGAAATTGGAAGGCCAGAATTAGTGGGAGGTAAAGCTTCAAAGGCAAGAGCACAGCCCCCACATTCTCACCAGCTCAGGGGGATGTGGCGCCAGCGAACCAGAGCCAGATCCGCAGCGCCTCAGCCCCGTAGTTTCAGTTTCTCCCGCTACTGCACTGACCAGGGTCCAGTTTCCCAGAAGCATCTCAATGCTAACAGCATCTGGGCTCAGTTGCTGCTGAACAGCACTAGAAACTCTGAAGTGATACCTGGGGGCTTTGTGGTTTCTGGGGAGACTAAACCTGAAAAATGACGTACTTAGTGGTGAGCTATCGCTTTAAATGTTGATTTTTGTGAATTTGATATGGCCTCTGCTGAACTCTTTCTAGAAAAACTAAATCTGAATGGTTTACAACTGGCTCGTTTCCTGATCAATCGCATCCTAAAAGAACTCCCAACAACTCCATACATAAATACAAAAAGCACGCCAAAACATCTCCCGTGACTAATGAACTGCTTCATTACTAATACTTGGAGTAAAAGATTTCATGAATACTAGTTTTAAATGTTTGACAGATGAGCTGTAACATGATTCAGCAGCACCATTATGCTGCTCGCCTTTAACAGCTGAGCTGCTGTCAAAGTCACTGGCTTTTAAAAAGCATTATTTCAAATATCCGTTTTGATGATATCAGTGTCGCTCGGGATACTTCAGGTTTTTCTTTGCTTCAGTCCCAAAGAAGCAACTCCATGATAACAATGCGGTAACACTCACACTCTTTTTATTTATTCAGTAAAATATCAACAATTTGACAGGTGATTGGGTTTTTTGGGTCTTCTGGTGCCATTTATGAACCCAAAGGGTAGTCATTTTTAATGTACTTATACTGGCTGACAAAATCCTTGTTCGGGTTGAATTTAACAGAAGACACAAGTTTGAGTTCTGTCATCAATAGATTTTAAGTCCACCACCTGACAGTTTTGTTACAGTTTTGTTTTCAATTGCTGTTTGGTCAAGTTTAGGCTCAAAAAGACTTGAGCGCCTGTCTCTACAAAGGCAGGCGTTGAGACAGTTTGCTGATCTAGATGAAGACCAAGGAGCCGAAACAGAAGAAAGACATCAACACATTTTAGAGAACCAGCTGTGGGGTCCAATCAATCTGGAAAAGGTTATGAGTTCATTTGTGAACAATAGGGAGACCATCATCCTACAGGGATGAGAGTTATTAGGAAGTATTTAGTCTTCACAGGGGTAAACATCTCACATTGCCAGATAAACTGCAACAATATCCAGGAGCTATAATTCAGAATCTACAGGCCTCAGTTAGTAGGTTAACCCTTGTGTTTAAAATGTGCAATTAAAACAAGTCTTAACAAGTAAGGCTTATTTGAAGCGATTGTCATGAGGAAGCATTTTCTATCTAGAAAAGAAAAATAAAGCAGCACATCTTAGGTTTGCAAATGTATTTGAATAGTCTGCATGTCTTTAAACCAAATACTGTACCTGTGCATGGAAGGTAGAAGTTACACATACTGTATAT
Organism: Xenentodon cancila; assembly: GCA_014839995.1. Taxonomy (NCBI): domain Eukaryota; kingdom Metazoa; phylum Chordata; class Actinopteri; order Beloniformes; family Belonidae; genus Xenentodon; species Xenentodon cancila. The sequence goes on along the minus strand of CM026213.1, from coordinate 27,194,813 downwards.
CTGATTTAATGAAGTTTAAAATAGCAAAATATTATAATGATATCATATTGGTTGTTATGTCATTAATAATCAAATATTAGTCCATACACTTTTTTCTACAACACACAGAGCTTTCTGGGTTATCAAAATGATGGCGCGTCACAGTAACATCACAGAAAACAGTGGGCAACATCCTCACGGCATCCAGACTGAGGGACTTCTCACCAAAGGAGCAGAGAAAGATTGGCTGGGTGTTTCAATATGAGCAATCATGTGCATTACACTGGGAGTAAGGACGATTGGGCTGGTCTTCAGACTTCACCCAGCGCGTAACAGACTCTTTAACCCCCCTACAGGACACACTAAAACTTTCTGGTGAGCGCCACTCACCATTGCCCTACATTGATGATTGTTTAACAAGCATAAAAGTGTACACATATAGTAGAAACATGTACCCAGTCATCCAAATAAAAGGGTCAATTTGAAGCAAAAACATGATATTTTCTTAAACCTAATCAAAAAGTGACTGAAACTAAAGTGTAAAGCAGAAATTCATGGTGAACCTACCAGCTGATGGAAAGCTGACGAGTAACTGTACTTCATTCTTGTCTATTAATGTTTTTTCAAAACTGAAATCTTACAACCGACAGCAGCTGTCCTCGGCCTCGTGATATAGGATGTTTATTATCATTAATGATGTCCAGATGGGGTTGTTTAAGACATTAAAAACAAAAACAGTCAGGAATATCAAGCATGCGGATTTGTATTTGTATTTTATGTTTTTGGGTATTATTCAAAACTAAACCAAAACGTTGTCGCTCTGGTTTAGCTGATTGCATGTGAAGTGAAAGAAAGGTGTTTCAGCCTCACACTCATCCCCTTCTGCCGTATGCATCTGCCTTCCATCTCTCCGCTCCATCAGTCACACACTTTCCGACATCATAAAACCTGAGCATGGCACATAGTCCTTGGCTAATCACCCTCCTCCACTTCCAGGGACACGGCTCTTCGTGTCTGCTCACCTCATTTTCAGAGAGGGTTTATGTCCTTGTGTGAACTGTCACCTAAACAAAAAATGCATCTCCAAGAGAATATGGATGTGGTTCTGCATAAACCAGTTAACTGCTCCTAATAACCGATGTTGGATTAGTCCTAAAAATGTGTTAACTGGATTTATTGTGACATAAAGAGAAGATGCAGAAGTTAACATTAACACTTTATAGCAAACGCTTCTGTGAATTAGTCTGACAAGTGTCGGTGCTGAAGCCGGCTACACTCACGTTCCTTGCACTTCAAGTTGCTTCGGGGTAAAAACATGTACATTTCTGCTCTCTTTGATATTTTCCTGGGTCCTCCTTTTTTTTTTTTACTCTATCTGCACACATTTTGCACAGGAGTTTTATACAATTCATTTCATACGTGACCAAAAACCTGACCAAGCAACTCTGAACTCTGAATGTAATAATTGCTCGGGGGTCGTGTTCTGTCTCTGGAAAGCGCCTGGAGACAACTTGTGTTGTAATAAAATATAAATAAAATTGAAATTGAATTGAACCAGTTAATCTACAAATGTTTGGGTGGTAAACTTTAGGTTTACCACAAATTTAGGAGGTCAGTGTCACAGAGGTTTCCTTGCATTTAAAAAAAAGAAAAAGCAAATTTGAATTTACAACATTGTCTTTTATTTGACTCAATGGCATAACAAAAACAAGTGAAAAAGCCCAGAAGGTATGCTGAAGAACTGCTGATGTTGACTTTAACAGCTTTTGTTGAAATAGTTGGATGCTCTACCTGCATATGGCTGCGTTTGTTTACATGAAATCTGCTGGGTCAGTGAGCATCTCTCCCAGACTTCGGAAAAACAAGCTTCTGACATGCTAAATTAAAAAGAACTGCCCCATGAGCTTGATGTTTGTTAATGGTACATTTCTGCACTCAGAAGGCTCACAAGCCAAACGCTGATCTTGCTGTCTGGCTTTCCGCTACTTGAAAACACTGAGTGAAAATATTATCACCGGGAACGTGTAGATTTGTGTCAGCTAAGTAGTTTGCTTTATTCTTAGTGCTGACCTGAGATGGGCTTGCACTCACACTAAACATTTTATGAAATTAGTGAATTTATTTCATATTGAGAGCTTAACAAATAGAAGCACATGTCTATGTGCTAAACCTGAAGCTACCGCCAGGAGCCGGTTATGAGCCCGTTTGTCCAAAGCTTTCCTAAGAACCGCGTATCCCATCTATTCAGTCATGAGCCACGTCAGCTTCATTAAACAACTATTAACGTTTTCCAGAAAACAAAAGAAAACCTGCTAATGTCTACGGATTTTTCTGAAACGTAGTACAAAGTATGCAGGATGTGCTCAACTTGCAGTATACTGGACATACGCGGATGCTGCATTTCCGGTCGACCTCACATACTGGTTCCAACCAGCGCACCAGTACAGCGGGAGCTGGTCACAGTGGTACCAGCGCACCAGTTGTGCCACCGCATAAACACTTTTACGGTGGCGTGCTGTGTACTGACAAGAACAACTGCACCAGTGTGCCGAACGTACTGCATCCTGCACTGTATGCGAAGTAAACGGTACGCACCACAGATGTAAACATCTGTACTGACTTCAAGACATTCGCGCGGGCTTCCCAAGAGACGCACTTCTTTGCCTCCACGTTATTCAGTCCAGCCCAGTTTCACAACAACACTGTCACAAAAGGAAACACTCTGCTTTTGTGTTGGTGACTAGTCATTCAGAATACTTTCAGGAGTAGTGTAATGCCTTTCAGTGGATCCTTGGGTTGGCGTCTCCAAATCTGAATCAGGAGTGACCCAGTGCTTATCGATGCAGTAGCGGGGAACCCTGATACACGACACACCTCTCTCCAAAGGTTTCTACACATGGCATCGACGTGGACAGCAGCTGCGATTGGAAGCATTTTTCTTCTTCTTCTTCTTCTTCTACCCATTTCCCACTACTACTTCTTCTTCATCATTTTCAAGCAAGGTAGAAGGTTTATTGCAGTGTTAGTAAAACAGACCAATGTGTGACGTTTATCAGCTCTAACTTATATAAGAGATGCTTTATCTGCTCATTTTCTATGTTTGAACTACATATAGGACATAAACAAAGGGAAGTTACAGCGCTGAAGGAACGAATGCTCAGCGCCACCTAGTGTTTGGTGATTTACAAGGACAAGTTTGAACCCAACAACGATGTAGATCCTATATACATGCATAGTTACATGTAGACGCTATATCAGACTGAGCCCACAGGACTTGCAAACTGGTAGGAAAATAAAATGATATATTGAGAAACTGTTTTTCATAACCACAAGCTTTTTTGTCAAGTATGTCAATGTTTTAAACAGAAATGGGGCAGAGATTTAATGCCAAAATTGACCTTTCTGTTCGTTAGGAAATTTATCTGACCAAACACAGTTGAGAGCGGCGGTGTGTGTGTGTGCGTGTGTGTGTGTGTGTGTGTGTGTTTGTGTGTGTGTGTGTGTGTATGTGTGTGTGTTTGTGTGTGTGTGTGTGTGTGTGTGTGTGTGTGTGTGTGTGTGTGTGTGTGTGTGGATCCACCAGCCAACATCTCTGAACTATACTGCCTGTTTAAAACAAAGCTGCAGTCCTTTTGTGAGTATTTATCGAAATATGAAGATGACACTGTATTTTTCGATAGTTATTTTCATCTCTATTAAAAAGCCGTGAAAATCTTTTTCATGTCTCTTGACTTGAAACGATTGCGTTCAGTTTCAGTGTTAGGCTGGTTGCTCACACTCATCCCCGTGTCAGTAAAAGTCAAAGCTTTGTAAAACCATTCAGAAACCCACATTAATGTCAGAGGTTGTTGTGTGAATAAACAGCTATAAGTGTGGAATACCCCACTAGTGGTCTTTGGTTAGACATTCAAGCATTAAACATTAAACACTACTGAGATCATTTAAAAGATATTACATTAAAATTAGATCTAAAAAATGAGATCCAAAAGCATAACAAAAAACAAAACGTTGTGAACACTGGTCTAAGTGTGTGAACATAAACAGCTCTTTTAGCATCCACATGCTGCTCTCAGCTTGTTTTTAGCCTTGTTAACTGCCTTGTTAACTCAAACTGATATTTTAGAATTAATGTTTCATGTCTTATGTTGCCCCAGCTGTTGAGCCAGGGAGCTAGAAGAGGGAAAAAGTGTGTACAATATAAATGAACGTGAGCACATAATATAGTGACGGCTGACTGATGGACGAATGGCTGGTTAGTTCACTCATAGATTTTAGTAGATCAATAGGTGATGGAGGATGGGAGGGAGGAAAGCATTTGTGGCCGCAGTAGATCTAATCCTTTTGTTTAGGGGTTGTATTATGTTTGACATATTCTTTAAAAAAATCTGCACGTCAGAAAAGCGAAAAAAACTGTCAGAAATCGGGGACTTGTTTAAATATTCAACAAACGTGCTCCCAACAGGTTGTCTCTCCAGGACACTTTCTTCCAGTATAAGCGCAATCCTTGAATTATTGATTAACTAAATACTCCTGCTAATTGAAATCACACATCACAGTCGAGCATCAAAATCGGCGAAGGTGTCATGAGCAGCTCTCAGCGAGCCTGCTGCAAACTCTCAGGTGCGTGAGTTCATGTGTGAAGCCGTCCTCAATGGGTTCCCGTCACTGACGTCACTTCGTGCGCAGGTGCCAGGTAGCAGGCAGCTTTTTTAAACCGTTTTAAACCGGGGCGGGAAAGGCATTGTCTGACCTGCTGCATGGTTGAGAATCGTTTCTGGTGCGGTCGCAGCTGACTGACTGCCCCTCCGCGAGAGACGCGAGAAAATTCCGGCGACGCAAAAACGCGCAGCTCTCCATTTGAGGCGCCTCGTCTGCGGTGAGCTCCCACAGATCCTCCAACCTACTATCGACTGACGCGCGCACACGCACGAACGCAGAGGAGGTTAGAAAGCCTTGTGCCAATAATTAGATTCAAGGCTTCATCCTTTGTCCGTAACCTGCTGCGTCCTTGTCCCCCTAATTAGGCTGTGCACACACAAACCAAAAAAAAAAAAAAAGTTGGAAGAGAAAAACAATCACGCCGTGCACGCCGTGACTTCAAATTATTCCGCACACATATGGAGCACTTGGAGCTGCCAGTGGTAGCGGATTGTGGGGGGTGGGGGGCTGCAAACGTGCGGGTGGCGCGTCAAAAGCTACCTGGCAACTTTCTAATGATGCGCGATGGGAGTGGGCTACCACTGAACAACCGCAAAAACAACGTGCATTGCTGTATTTGCCCCTTTTTTGGTTTAATTCGCGTTTTATGCGCGCATTGCATCATGCTTAAAGATAGTGAGTTAAAGTTTGAATCACTCTTATAAACATAAGGCGACTCTGCCCGAGAAAAGAGCACTTCATCTAATCGCGATAATCTTGACATTCGGTGTAAGCGTCAACTTTATAAAAAATCTCCGGACTTTTCATCCAGCGGTGTGCCGATCCGCATCGGAGCTGGCGGCGACTGTTTAGACAGACGCAGATAAATGTTCCGCTTTTAAGACATCTATATCAGGCTCGTTCGCCTCCTCAAATAAGTAAAGGCATCAGCATATGTAGTTGTTGGCTGAATGGTTTCTCCTTTCAAGAGTAAATTGATCAAAACAGGAAGCTTTTGTCTGGACTGGAGCACAGTGGTCGATCTGCGGTACCAGCAGTCTGCAGCCGCACATTACAGGATATACAGATGCACCCTGCTTCAACTTGATCCTATATGAAGGTGACATCCCAACTTTCAGCAGACTTCAACAAAGTATGATCCCCCCATCCAACCCCTCCTCCCTCCTTTTTCATGTATCTGCATATTCGCGAACATGGGCCCGTTTTATTCGCACCTACCAAAGCAGATCCGAGCAGAGGGGAGGGCTCCCACAGTCCGAGCGGTCCGTCTCTCAGCCTGCCGTGCCGAATGGTGACAAAAAAAGAAAGGTGCAGAGAGGAGGAAAAAAGCTTCTCCTCGGACCTCACTAATCCCGCAGAGTGTCTCTCTGTTGATGACAATTGTGAAAAGAAAAGGAAAAATATTTACCGTCAGTTATTCTGGAAAAGCGCACTTTCTCTGAGGCTGAACGCGTGGGTTCCCCGAGCTTTTCTCGGTCCTTGCAATCCCACCTCTACATCCTCGCTTGCAGAGAGGAACATGCAAACACATTTCATAGATTTTTGGAGCTTCGGGGAAAAACCGAACTGGATTGTGTGCGAGGCACGAGCTTCCAGAGTGCGCTTCAGTTGGATTTTAGGACAACCGGGGAGAGAGAGAGATAGATAGAGCTAATATTTCAAAATAAAACTCTGGGCTGATGGGACAGAAGTGTCCCCCACTTAAGTGCTGTAGTTCAAGCGGTAATAGTCTCCATTTTTAGACAGAATGACATCATAGATTACTCATCAGGATTTTATCTAAGGCCCACAGAAATGCGTGAGTGCGTGGGAGTGACTCTGTTTAAAAATATAAGTTCAGTGGAAATGTGTGTGACCTTTGTAGTCGTTCTCTTTCTGTTTGATTGTTATGGTTATTTTGGAATAGTTTTTTTGTTTGTTTAGTTTGTGTGTGTGTGTGTGTGTGTGTGTGTGTGTGTGTGTGTGTGTGGGTGTGTGTGTGTGTGTGTGTGTGTGTGTGTGTGTGTGTGTGTGTGTGTGTGTGTGTGTGTGTGTTTCAGGCTGGTGTAGGATGACGCCAGGTGAACTAAAGTTCATCCATGCTGATAACTGACATTGGCCGCGCAAAGCTGACAAAAATCACCCCCGGTGCCGTTTCCTCCTCCTCTCGCTCAGCCGCGATCCACTCCACTTCTTTCGACTGTCCTGTCTGCTGGCAGGCGGCCAACCCAAGTGTGTGGAAATGACACCGCCAGGGCGGCAGAGATTTTCCTTCATTTCTCTCCTTCCCGATCGCAGACTGGCTGACATTGGCTAGAAAGTGGAGCAGCTCGTCAGGGACAATCAATGCGAATCGATCGAGCTGTGCGGTTGAGGCTCCAGAGCTGGAAAATATCGCGGCAGCTGAAGAGAGAGAGAGAGGCAGAGGGAGAGAAGGGTTTTTTCGGCTATCCAGCCAATCAGCCTCCCTGCAAACATATTCACTCTTGCTCATAAACATAATACTCACTTCTGCAACACTAAAGTCAAAAAGCCCCCATATGCGTAATTGCACATAAAACTTCCGCTTTGGTCGTATCGGGGTTATTTTACTTGTTCAAAATATCTTGAAATTGATTTATCTATTTGATTCCACCCGGTTTCACAAGTATTTATTTATTTATTTATTTATTTATTTATTTATTTATTTATTTGTTTGTTTGTTATGCTTTCAACAGTGATTGAACAGGTGGCGTTGTACTGGTGACAACGATCTCAGGGACATTTTAAAACCAGAATATCCATGTTTCAGCATTTAATATGGTCCTTTACAGGCCCTAGAAGTATTGTTTATTGAACTAATCATCTTCAATAATATAAACATCTATATGGAATCCCGAAATCTATGAAAATGTGTTCAACATAGCTCTATTTTCATGCAAGCAATGATAGTTTTTCATGTTTAAGTGGATTTAAAAACAGTGGTTGTCTCATTTTTGAATGTAACTTGTTGTTTAAAGTCTTATTAAAACTCTTGTGGAATGAATGAAGCCAAATGTGCAGAGCTGTTGGCGTTACACTGCAGGATACTTTCTTTTTTCTTTTTTTTTGCTGTAGCTCTGAAAAATGTTCGGTGAAACCACCACTCAGCTGTCCTGACATCATCACAACCAGGAAGTGAGTGGCACAACAAGCTACACTGAAAAGCATCTAGTGTGAATGAATTGAATCAAAAAGGTTTGAAGAGGTAGGGGTGAAAGAATGAAGAGGATTAATGTCACTTGAAGACTTTTTGATTGTCTGTCTCTGTATTGTTGCCTAATTGTGGGGTTACCAATTAGAGGTTCCTTTGTGTCTGTTCATTTAAGGGCTTTAGCCCATGTCACTATGTGACGAACATGATCATATTACTCTTTGGTAGGGTTGCCGATGTCTTTCCTTTAACTCTCTAATGTCTTCAATCTTGGAAAAGAAGAGATATTACATTACAGTCTGCAATCACACGTGGGATGGGCTAAAAAGGGGATCAAAAAGAGAAAATGTTAGAGAAGGACAGTCATGCATGGATAGATGGGTAGGAGGGAGCAGCAAACTGTGACTCTTGGACATGTTCTAGTGGGTGCACTGAACCCCGGAGGCTTCAGCCACACTCAGCTCTTTGTTGTTTTCATTCTGTGCAGGGAGGCAGGGTACTTTCCTGAGCTTGGGAGGAGGATTAGCGTTGCATGGCCTCCATCCGCAGCTGCACACATGACCAGCACTGTAGGAAAGCCCCGCATGATGGCCCAAAAAGAGCTTCGTAAGGGATGAAAGAAGCAGAGACTCACATGAATCATCAGCTTCCTCCAGTACTGGGCAGTGTTGCAAGTCCTGTAATCATTTGTGATAGTCACTGTAACAAATTTCTGTTTCTGGGGGGGTGACGGTAGAAGTTGGTTTTTTTTCCTCACAAAAGAAAAATAGCAGCAATTAACTAAAACCACCCTATGAATGTTAGAAACAATTATGACTTATTATTTCATAGATATAAGTTCTAAAAGTACACTTAATATCAACAGTTGAAGTATACAAATACTCAAAAACATTGGTTAGTAAAAAAGAGCAATCAATAGACAGACAGACGGACGGTGCAGTCAGGTTCAACATTCCTCCCATACAGTGACCGTTGGAATTACAATTCAGAGAGACTAGCTCTTGCTGCCATTTCCTAAAATAAAGAGACATTGGGACCATTCACATAAAAAAAATTTCCATCAATTTTCAATCCTCTTCAGGGTTACAGGGGAGTCTGGAACAGCTGTTATCGGGCACCCTTGATAGGGGCAAACAGAGAATAACAACTTAAAATCTCACAATTCTTTTTTTGTTTGTTTTTTTGAGCCTGAGTATCTGAGGAGTAGCGGGAGAATTTGGAAACTCAAGCCATTATAACACCATCAAGTTAACCTATAATCACTTATTTAGTAAAACCGTTCTATATAACCTTGCATTATCACTTATTTAGTGAAACTTAATCTCTTTTACTCTGTTTCTAGCCTGGAAAGTTAGATGTACCTCTAGAAATTTTTAAATTTGGTTTGCAGGTTCTACAATCTCTTTGGAAGTGTGTCTGATCTATCAGGCTGTTTTTTTTTTCTACACGGCACAAAGTCGGAAACAAATCTAATATTTGATGTCAGCACCAGACCTGGGGGAAAAAAACAGTTGAGAGAAAGGCATAAAAGTTTGTAAAACATGCATGTCTTCTTAACGCACATAAAAGAAGGCAGTGTCATCATCATATTTTGTCAGCTACTCCAGAACTGACTGTTGCGTGACATTGAACAGAAGGCAAAGCATTTGGAGGTCAGATGTGGTTTGGGTTGGAGAAACACATGCAGCTGCAACTGAAATACAAAGGAACGTGTCCCCCTACAAGTGTTAAGTCACTGTTAGGACACTGAAATTTGCTTTCTTTCTTGATGGATCACTCTTTTATTTTCTCTACCACACTTCTTCTGTCATTATTTTCTTAGGCAACTTAGTCACCTCTGCCATGTAGGTAGTTCAATTTTATAACCATCATTGACCATAGTTCTGTGACATCATGCTGAAAACGATACACAGTTGTTGTGAGATGACCTGGATGGGAATCTAAGGCTACTTGGGAGGTTTGTAGGTAGTAGATGACAAGAGACCACTAGAGATAAACAACACTTCCAAAAAAATTAAACGTTTCTTAAAATAGTGATGTTTTAACATGAACTTTAAATGGTGACAGGTGAAGTTGTCAGGGCAAGGTATACATGGAACTGCCACCAACGATGGCATGTGGCACATCACTTTATGCCAACATCCATTAGTTAAAAAAGTTTTGTTTTTTTTATTCTCAGTTCAAAATTGCTAAGAACTTTTTTCAATTCCTATAGTGCATAATATTGTGAAAAGAGTCTGGTGAATTCACATCAACAGCTGTTGGATACGCACAGCCTTCAAGCCCTCGGGCGGCACTGCTTGTGAATCTGTTATGCCACTGTGATCAATATAGATACATGGGCTTGGAAGCACCTTGGAAAACTAGTCACTTGACACAATCTGTTGCATCCAAAAATATAACCCGAAACCATATTATGCAAGGAAGAAGTCATGCATCATCTGAGCACAAAAATGCTGCTGAGATGTCTGTGCACAGGCTCAAGTGGACTGTGACGGTGCAGGGGTGCATTAGTAAGCATTATACAGGGGACTTCATATGTGTGAAGATACCAGTGATGCAGAAGCCTATGCTGACATTTTTTGGAGAGATACATATGTCACCATGAAGGCAAAGTCTTTTCCTGGATGTCTGCGGCTATTTCAGCAGGAGAATGCGAGACCTCATTCTGCATGACTTACAACAGTGTGACTTTACACACACAGCGAGTGTGCTTGACTAGTTTGCCTGCAGTCCCAATATATGAATGCTGCATCATGAAGAGGAGAAATGGATGTAAATAACAACAGACCGCTGAGCAGCTGAAATCTTGTGTTCACCAAGAATGGACTTAGATTCTTTGTGCAAAACTGCAACAATTACTATCCTCAGAGCAAGCATTTAAAAAGTATAATAAAAAAGAAGGTTGACAAACGCAGTGGTAAACAGGATCCTCTCCCGACATACATGCTTTATTTAAATGTCGCTGACATTAAATTTTATTATTTTTTATTTTCTGTTATTATTTTTTAATTTTCTATATACAATGATGTTTTTTAGTAATGTGACAGAAAGTCTACGATATTTAAGTAATAATTCAAAAAATTAACAAATTATAGATTTAACTGCAAGTGAGCTTCATTAGACTGCAGTCATTGTGTAAATACAGATTAGTTTATCAGATAGTGTTTTAGAGTAAATGCAGATTTATCAGATAATTAAGAAATTAATAGAGAAAATAACTGAATGCAGGACTTGAGAGTGACAAAATGATGGTGTTGCAGTGGAAACTCTGTGGGATAAAGAGCTTTGTGTATTGTTTTATGTTGTTTCTCTCTGTATTTTTCTCGTGCATCTTTGACACAATGTTGTGTTTAGTTATTTGTGTTTATTTTTGCATATTTTATTTCTGTTGTTGCAGTTGTTTGAGAGTGCATACGTGGCATGGAAAGCCCTTCATTGTTGGTGGTGGTGTGTTTGAGTTTACAGCCAACATCTATGCCCCACCTGTGCCCCAATTAACTCTGCATTTGAACAAAGCACCAAAGAGGGTGTGAACGGATCCAAGTGGGCATTTCTTAATATGCAAGTTAGGACATGTCAGTATATATTTTCTTTCTGTTTAATCTCTCTGAATTTTAAGTGTTTGAGTATGTCCTTTTGGGGCGTCAGTTTCTCCGAGTATTGCACCAAAACAACATAACAAGCAATGTGCTCAAAGGAGTGGTCAGCAGATGTGGTCATTGCCACCAGAGAAATATCCTCCACTTGGGAACCAGAAGAGTCCATTTGATTTCAAACTTGGTTTGCAGCCTTTTCTTAACATCACAGCTGTGGCAGTTTGTACTTTCAAGAATGCATCATTTCAAAGAATTGTTTTTGGGAGTGAATCAGAAAAGCCAGTTCATCATGCACATGTATATTATATCACAGAAATCTGACTTTATTTACCGTTCGTTTTGGTGTCTTAGCTGAGCAGAAAACGGGACCTGTGTGAGAAGCTCCACCAGTTTCTTCTGACTTTATTTAAACATTTTTGAATACGTTTTGAATACTAACAACTCAAAGGTACACACCGTACACATGCAGATAGGACAGGGATTGGACCCTCTGCTGTCAGCTGAGCCCCTGAAGTGTTACAGGGTTTTCTGGTGTGTTCATCCTGTATTCTGAACCAGCCTGAGTCAGTCACACCTCACAGTTTCATTTCTTTCATTTTAGTACTAATAATGTTGCAGCATCTTTGTTTCCCTGACTGATGGTAATAGGGTAGAACAGCTTAAGAAAATCATAACAAACTGTTGATTATGTCAATTAAATAGCTTGACTGCCCTCCAAAATGATCATATCTCATAATGCAAAGTGGAAAACATCATTCTTCACGTGGCGGTAGCAGCAGACCAGCTGTTGCTGTTAATATCGAGGTTAGGTCGCCATCTAGTGGTAAATGTGAGGAAGTTGTACGCTTTCTGCGCAATAAAAATCCCAATGCCTGAGTAGGGCATCAAAATCGATTCCACGTGTTACAAATCAGGAGAAATGCCATGATGCCATGCAGGAACTGCTTCTGTTGTTTTATTGAAACATTTTAAATCAGAGCTTTATCTTAAATTGTTGCAATCCACTGGGGCGTATGAGCCTGTGTTCTTCAGTTCCCCAAAGATCAAAAGTTACCAATATTAAACCAGATATCCTGCTGCTTCTCTATTGATCACCCAGGGTATATTCAATAAAAACAGGCAATTCAAGAGAAATGTTTCTTTAAGCTGAATGTAATCCTTGGAACTTATCTGACTGTTAGTTGACTTTGTTTAATCATCATCCAGCAGTGATGAAGTCACTTGTGTAAATTCCACATTTGTTTATATTTTATTTCTTGTTCAGTCTCTTTAGGTCTTCACTGAGTGATCCAGTGTCTGATGTACATTGAAGTTCTGACTCAAACACATTGGTGAGAAACTGGGAAACATTTTCTGTGATGTGTGTTTTTCTCTTTCTTTCATTAAAACAAAGTTTTTCTTATTTTAAAAACTACTTGCACAACAATAAGTGCAACCCAAAGATGGCTAGATATGGGAAAAAATCAACAAGGGAGTGTTACTGTTCTTTTTCAAAGCTGTTAATAATGTAACTATGCTTTAATTGCCATGAGCGATGACAAAAATAAGAAAGGCCACAGAGCATCACAAGCACTAAAAGGAGACATTCTCTTAAATCAGACCAGCTGTCATGTGGCTGAAATAAAAGAAAAAGATGACACGAGTCCACGATTATATCACTTATTTAGTGAAGTGAATGAGAAAAGTAGTGATCTAGCTGCAAAGAGGAAGTAAGAAAAAAGCTATTTTTTTCTTTTTAGATTAGAAAATAAAGTGATAAAGAAACAATATATTAATGGTACCACTTTGTGTGTTTTTAAATGCAGTGCAGATATAATTATGCCTCAGCAAAGAAAAACACATGTTGAAACTCAAAGTAAACTCATATATAATATAAATAATCTCCATCCTTTCCTATTTGTGCATCTCATATAATCTCATATCATCTCATATCATATCATTTTATATCATATCATCTCATATCATCTCATCTCATATCATTTTATATCATTTCATCTCATATCATCTCATATCATCTTATATCATATCATCTCTTATCATATCATATCATCTCTTATCATATCATATCATTTTATATCATATCATCTCATATCATCTCATATCATATCATATCATTTTATATCATATCATCTCATATCATCTCATCTCATATCATTTTATATAATTTCATCTCATATCATCTCATATCATCTCATCTCATATCATTTTATATCATTTCATCTCATATCATCTTATATCATATCATCTCTTATCATATCATTTTATATCATATCATCTCATATCATCTCATATCATATCATCTCATATCATTTTATATCATATCATCTCATATCATATCATCTCATATCATCTCATATCATATCATCTCATATCATTTTATATCATATCATCTCATATCATCTCATATCATCTCATATCATCTCATATCATATCATATCATATCATTTTATATCATATCATCTCATATCATTTTATATCATTTCATCTCATATCATCTCATATCATCTTATATCATATCATCTCTTATCATATCATTTTATATCATATCATCTCATATCATCTCATATCATATCATCTCATATCATTTTATATCATATCATCTCATATCATCTCATATCATCTCATATCATATCATATCATATCATTTTATATCATATCATCTCATATCATCTCATCTCATATCATTTTATATCATTTCATCTCATATCATCTCATATCATCTTATATCATATCATCTCTTATCATATCATATCATTTTATATCATATCATCTCTTATCATATCATATCATATCATATCATATCACAAGTTTATTTCATCGTCAAATCAAACTTCATTAAACATTCTAATTTCTGAATTTAAAGACATCTTTTCTCATTCTGCTTAAAAATGGTCTTTTTAAAAACTTTCACATTTTTTCCACATGTCTGAAATGACAGACAAGTCATTGTAATAACGACTCAGGATGATCTAGAGACATAACTACACAGAGACTCAACATGAAACAGTTCATTTGTTTGTGTGGTAGAACTGCATTTCTTTATACACCATCTACAAAAGATAGAAATAAACATTTACCAGGAATGTTACATGTTGTACACATTTTGATTCAAAAAATCTCCCAATCCCGAAGCACCAACGTCTGTCAAAAAACTTAGATAATCATGGTGTCATTAGTTAAATTATATACTAAAGCTTTAAAAATTATTTGGGGTTGTTGTTTTTTTTTATTTCTTAAATGACAGCATAGATTAGAAAAACAATATTCACAGGATCTATTCCTGTTAATCCCTCAGTTCATAATATTTGTTAAATATTTGTATAAGTGAGTGTAGAACGTTTCAGAAAAGATATTCCCCCTTCCATAAATTACAAAAAAACAATAACAAAAAAAAACACATATATGTATGTCTTGGAGAGCTAAAATTTTAACAGCAAATCCAATTCAATTCAGTTCAATTCAATTTTATTTATATAGCGTCTATTACAATGCAAGTTGCCTCTAGGCGCCTTCCAGAGACCAGAACATGACCCTGATCAATTATTACATAAACAGGTATAAACTCCCCTAGTGAGAGTCATGCCTGTTTCATGAAGTACTAGCTGAAGCGCCAAAGATCACAAGAACCCACTTTTGACCTTTGGCCTTGTCCCTTGCGCACAGAGATTCCTCCTGATTCTTTGACTCTTTTAAAGAAATTATACATGGGATCTTCTTGCGGGATCTTCATGTTTTTGCAATTTCACATTGAGGAACATTTTACTCAAATTGCCCCACAATGTTTTGATAGGTTTTCCCAGACTGGTAATTCTTTGCCCATCTTTGTATCTGAGAGGCTCTTCTTCTTTTCCTTTTGGCTGTTGTCCTCAGGGGTCGCCACGCGAATCATCCACCTCCATCTAACCCTGCCCTCTGCATCCTCTTCTCTAACACCAACTAGGTATATATCCTCTTTCACTACAAGCATAAATCTCCTCTTTGGTCTTCCTCTATGCCATCTTGGACACTTTCCTTTTATTCATGCTGTTACTCTTTTATCACACGTCACCCCTGACACTTTTTTCCCACCCGCTCCAGCCTGTTTGCACACGCTTCTTCACCTCTTTTCCACACTCTCCATTGCTCTGGATAGTTGACCCTAAATACTTAAATTCCTCCACCTTGTTAATCCCTGCTCCCTATAGCCTTACTGTTCCTTGGTTCTTACACATGTATTCTGTCTTATTGTGCCTAACCTTCATTCCTCTCCTTTCCAGGGCATACCTCCATCTCTCTAAATCTTCCTCCACCTGCCCCCTGCTCTAACTAAAGAGCACAATGGAATCTGCAAACGTCGTAGTCCATGGACATTCCTATGTAATCTCATCTGTCAGCCAAACCATCACCATTGCAAACATAAGGGGGTTCAGAGCTGACCCTTGATGCAGTCCCACCTCCACCTTCAACTTCTTTGTCACACCTACAGCAGACCTCACCCCTGTCTTACAGCTTCCATACATGTCCTGCACCACTCTACAATATTCCTCTGTTACTCTAAACTTCCTCATACCATACCACAGCTCTTCTCTCAGCACCCTGTCGTATGCTTTCTCAAGGTCTACAAAGACACAGTGCAGCTCCCTCTGTTCCTCTCTGTATTTTTCTATCAACATCATTCAAACAAACATTGCATCTATAGTACTCTAAATTGGTATGAAACTATACTAGTGCTCACAAATGCTCACTTCTGCCCTCAGTCTGGCCTCCACGACTATTTCCCATAACTTCATTGTATAGCTCATCAACTTTACTCATCTGTAGTTGCCACTCTTCGAAGTACTATTTAAATCACACCTCTTTAATCACCCTAGCCGACTGCACCTGCACATCTTTCTCATCTCTGTCTCTCTGCCTTGCCAACCTGTATAAATCATTCCCTCCTTCCTTGCTGTGAAACCTAGTATTTAAATCGTTGTTTGTTTGGCCTTTGTCATTTCTACATTCACCTTATGCTGCATGTCCCTGTACTCCTGCGTCCTGTCTTCAGTCCTCTTAGTGTCCCACTTCATCTTAACTAATCTCTTTCTGTGTACATGCTCCTGCACGTCATCATTCCACTACCAAGTCTCCTTGTCCACTTTCCTACCAGATGACACACCGGTTACTCTCTTACCCATCTCTCTGATCACATTACCTGTAGTTGTCCAATCATCTGGAAGCACCTCCTGACCCAGAGCCTGTATCAACTCCTCTCTGAAAGCCACACAATGCTCTCTTTTTTTAGCTTCCACCACTTTGTCCTCTGCTCTGCCTTTGTCCATCTTTCTCCACCACCAGAGACATTCTACATACAATCATCATATGCTGTCAGACTATAGTCTCACTTACCACTACTATGCAGTCACTGATTTCTTTCAAGTTATGTCATCTACGCAAGATGTAGTCCACCTGTGTGCTCCTACTTCCACTCTTATAAATCATCCAATGTTCCTGCCTTTTGTGGAAGAAAATCTACCACCATCTGCCCTTCTGCACTCCTATCCTGGATACCAAACCTGTACGGGGTTCTTCATCACCTCTCTTGCCTTCTCCAACATGTCCATCAAAGTCTGCACCAATCACCACTCTTTCATATCTGAAGATGCTCTCCTTTCATTTCGATTTATTGATTTGTTCCAGACATGTCAAAACCATTGTGTATGGCGTAAGAACGTTAACACTCTCCCTCATTTAATCTACCCCACTGCAGAATTTCTCCTTTCTCCTCGAACTCACATCTCACCTGTGGAACAAACCACACCATCTGAACATTACACCCTCAATGTATAGCTTTAGACTCATCAATCTGACACTTTTTAATCTCTAGCACGTTCCTAACAAGATCATCCTCTCTGAAATACTGCTTATATACTCAGTCATGCAACTGACCTGTTGCCAGTTAGTCTAACTTGTTGTCAAATGCTCCCCCAGTTGTTTTACATTTGTACCAATTACTTTTCCAGCCTTTTGTTGTACCTGTTCTAACATTTTTGCGATGTGCTGCTGCCATCAAATTCAAAATGAGCTAATATTTTCCATGAAATGGCAAAATAATATAGTTTCACCATCTGATATGTTCTGTATGTTCAACTGGCAATAAAATGTGGGATTATGAGATTTTCGGATAATTTGCATTTTGTTTTTATATACATTTTACATAGCATCCCAACATATTTGAAATCGGGGTTGTATACATGTATATATACATGGTCAGTGAAACTTTGATCAAACAAGACTAGATATGCACGCTTTCTAAAAAGTGCTTTTCAAAATGTGCATTTGCTATCCATCCCTGTCACGCCAAATACTATAACAGCATCACTAATGACAAATGTGTGCTGTCTTTCTAGGTTTCTAGGCTCTTTCTGTGTAACACCTCATGTTTGTCGCCACCAAGTGGAATTTATCTGCCAGAAATGCAACGCACTCCGCTGTTTGCATGCAGGTGCACGCGCAGCCAATTAAAACCAACCAGTGTGGCGTAATTAATACTTTTTTAAAAAGTGCTCAAACTGGGGTTCACACGCACCCATCACCAATCGTAACCAAATTTCCAGAATAGCGAAATATTGTGCGCCGTGCGTGCGTGGGGGCAACCCCAACTCAGGCTCCATCTGATGGCAGCATCAGGCAGTCCCGTGAAGCATTTGCGTGGGAGTTCCCTCCCCCGCCATGTCGGGATAGTGCACATCCCTCTCGCTCTCTCTTTCTACCCCTCTCTCTTTCTCTCTCTCAGCGCATCCTCCCCCACAGTAACAGCTTAGCACAGCAGAAGCAGCTCCTACAGCAGCCAGCATCCATCCATCCATCCGTCCATCCATCCATCTCTGCCAGGGGAGCAGCAGTCCTGCCCGGCGCAACACCGACGCACGGAGGGGGCGCATCAACTGAGTGATGCCACAGCATCAGCCACCTTTCGACAAGAAACGCCGAGATTAGAGAGATTAGATCCTGCAGGGGGGAGAGAAACCGCTTCAGCCTCGAAAACAGCAACTGCCCATGAAGATGTCTAACGCTGACATCGTCTTAAACCCCACCGATCGGGTGGTAAAATGTAAGTAAGCCTGCATTTTCGCTTATGCTTATGGGTGTATTACATAACATCTCAAGTGATGCAGATTGCCAGAACGTGGCCTTTATTATCTTCTTCTTTTTTTTCGTTGCTGGTGCATATGCGGCTATGAAGTTGCGCTCGCGGTGATGATAGTGAGCAACCGAAGCTTTGATGTTGATAAACAATCCGGGTTTTTTTTGTGCTGCACGGCCCCCACGGAGAACAGGCGCACAGCAGCAGCCAGGAGGAAAGCTACACAGACACTGCATATTCATTTTCTCGTTTATTCAGTCAATTTACACCTGTTTCAATCTCCTCTCGGTCGATCTGACTGTATGTTGGCGCAGGCTCCAGCGGGCGCGAGAAGTGGGAAGGAAGGAAAGCTGAATAGCCGAGCTCTGTGGTAGAAGATGGGGCAGTGATGCAGCAGGATTTCCTGGGTTTTAACGGGGCCAGTGGAGGAGGGAGAGGGCATGGAATTGACATTTAATGGGGCAAATTTTACCAGGAGTGAGTCATGTTTTAATTTGATTAGAAAAAGGGTCTGTAAGGGATTGACCGGTGTAAGATGATGAAGTGCTCTCAGTTGCCAACTCACTTGGCCTGGCTCATTTTTTGACTGTCCTCGCAGACCGCGCTGTGCCCGACTGTATCTACTCAGTGTGTGATCATGATGGCTGAGCAGCTCAGTCAGCATTAACAACTTTGTCCTTTAGGCTCTGGAGTTGGAGAAACAAGGACTAATCTGCATTGTGAGGTTCACTTATGTGATAATGACTGCAGGCACAGAAAATATACGTTTCTACAGATGAATAGGCATTTTTTAAAGTGAACTGATATGTCAGACAATCAGCCATTTTCACAGTGAACACCCTAACAATCCCTCCTGATTCGTTTTTAGTGGAGCACTTTGACAGTGATGTAAAACACATGCACGCCTGATTTCTCTTTCTACAGACTGATATTTCAGTATACATGCTCACATATTGTGCATGTGGACACATGCAATCATACTATCAGCTCATCATCACAACACCAGCCAACACAATGCATCTAATTGCTGCATTTATTCTCTGCAAGCTCATAACATCCATACTAAGAGAAAGAAGATGGTTTAATATTACATTACCATATGTGTTTGTGTATCTGAGAATTTGTAACTAAAATAAAATGTTTGTGGTTATTTCTTGGCAAAGCCTCATCAGGGATTCAAAAAATATGTCAAACACAAGGTTTATATCAGCAAGGGCAACACAGCCAAGACTCAGACTCAGTTTTTTTGTTGTTTTTTTTTTTGTTTTTGCTTTTGTAACATGGTCATGTAACACCAAGCATTTTAGAGTTTGAAACACTCAGTGTTATGTATTTGTTGCACTGTTGTTGTTCGTGTTGCCTCAGATTATGCATTTTTGATAGCCTGCACCTCTAATTTCATTTCATTACGTTTATTCCATGTCTTTGTCCTGAAAAGAGATAATACTATCTCCATATCCTCATTTTTCCCTTTTCCCAAGTGCTCTTATTTATGCAAATATGGTTCATTATTGCTTGACAGATATATGGATATTCCTTTTGTGGCTTTCATCTGCTTTCCTATTCTCGTACGCTGTACTTTGAAAAGCTAAGTCCTTTTGACAATCCCCAGAGGGCTGAAAAGTGAAAAAATAGCCATAAGAAACTGAATCGTGCACCATCAAGTGATCAAAGGAAGCCATCAAGATAGTGGCGATTTTGAAGCTGATACTGACATTTCTTGCAGTGATTGTGTGCAGCTCATGTACCAAACACTGACACTACAAGCTTCTATTTTTATTCTTGTACAACTCCGACATAAACCATATCAGGCTCCTCTCCATTTTTTCCTATTTTGCTTGTTTCATCCTGACAGAGCATAAAAAGGTACAGCATCTGCTGGCCTCTGCAGTTTACACTATGTTATGAGGGTCAAGGTGCATGTGGGCATACATTTACCTGTGCTTGATGTTTCTTTACCCTGAGACATGATATGTCAGGTCTTGTGACAGTCACTCCTGCCTTCATGCATGTATGCTCCAGCAATGGCAGTAAAGACAAGTTACGAATAGTCACGCTTCAGAAAAAACAATAAGGTTTAACAGAATTGACCTATATTTACAGAATAAAGCACTGACAGTAGTCAGGAGGTTCAAAGAGTGAAACCCCAAGCACCCTGCAAACCTAATCATAGCTGTTAGAGATGTGGAGAAAGAAAGAAAGAAAGAAAGAAAGAAAGAAAGAAAGAAAGAAAGAAAGAAAGAAAGAAAGAAAGAAAGAAAGAAAGAAAGAAAGAAAGAAAGAAAGAAAGAAAAATGAAGAAAAGAAAGAAAGAAGAAAGGAAAGAATGAAAGAAGAAAGAAAGAAAGAAAGAAAGAAAGAAAGAAAGAAAGAAAGAAAGAAAGAAAGAAAGAAAGAAAGAAAGAAAGAAAGAAAGGCTGTTATGATAAAAGCTGGACATCTGGGTGTGTGTATGTTAATTTGGTGTTTTATAAAACCTCACTGTTAGTGTAGTCAGGTTAAGACATCCTTAGTTTCCTGACAGGACATAAGGATGCTCATTAGCAACAGAAACTGAACATGTACATTCATTTCTTTCAACCTTTTATGGTGGAAACTTTAAAGGGGCCCAGCCTGAGTCTCATTCACAGCTCAACGTGATTTGAACATTTCAGCTGTATGAGCACTCCTATATCTGCGAGAGCCTCCAATGCAAATTGCAGTTTTCCGTGGTGCCACTGGCTGTACTCTAACAGTCATCTGCTGCTGCTGTTGCCCAGCAACATACAGTATTTCATAGTTCAGCTGTTCCGATGCTGAGCAGAAGTCAGCTTTTCATCTCTGCACCATACATCTATATCAGTGTGCTGTGTTTGTTTTTGTTTTTTTAAATTAATAGCTGTAGATCATTTGGGAGGTCTCTAGATTTAGATAGATCTAGACTATAGAAATGTACATGTTACAGATACAGTTACTCATAAAACCCTATTTTAAAAAGTAGCTATAACAATTACAATTACTTCATATAAATAAAGGTGAATATTGCATTTTCATTACTGTCTGTGTTTTAAAGCTTTTCAAATTGGTCCCTTAACTGAAAAATCCTCTTCAGGCCACAGATGTTTCCTCAGGTTTAACACTGAGCATTCCTTTGTTTGCAGCACTTTCACAGCTGCTAAACCAGCTCTCCACTGCACACAACTGCTACAGATGGAAAATGTTGATTTTTATGTTTGTTTCCCCCTGTGCATCGTGAGGGGGGGGGGGGGGGGGGGGGGGGGTGGTGCTTTGTTTTTTGAGGGGTGGTTTTTATATGTCCACCATTCTTGGTCTGGTCAACCGGTTGCAGTGCAAATCCAAACAAGAGAAATTCAACTGTCAAACTTCTACATTTAAAGAAACACGCTTGCAAGGAATCAGACCTCAGCTAGTTTAACATTCAAAGATATTGTTAATCTGACTGGAAATCTGTCTGAAAAATGTCCCTGATGCACATTTAAGATATGCAGTTTTTAAAAAAAGCAATGGGTGAAACCCCTTAAAATCTAGAATTTCAGTCTAAATGGTTTTTCTGACATATTACATGCATATTTCATATATTTTACAAATTAATAAGTTAACTCTAATATGAATGTATCCCCCATCAGTAGATATTAGTGGGCTTTACAAATTGTTTCTAAAGCTCATCTGCAAAAGGTCAATTATTGATTATTGTACTTTTAAAACAGTAAAAGAATCCATCCATTGGCTAGACATTTTACATTACCTTTTGGTAATGTAAAATGTCAGATACTTTTCAGCAGTGTTGTTATGCCTCATTGGCCCGTTCACGTCCTCTTTATTCTGACTGTGCTGGGTTTGTACTTGCTGCTTAAGTGTCAAAGCACACATCACCATCACAGATACACACTGCAGACTGTGAAAAATTCGAGTCCCATTAACTACACTTGCTGGGGTTTGCCTCATTATCCCTGGAGCAGCGACTTTGAGATTTTTTTGTCCATCATCCAGCATTAAACAGCATCTTGATCACGTTGAGTTTAAGCCTGAGCGCTGAGTCTCTTCTTCTGTCTCCTCTTCATTTGGCACCGCCGAGTGGCTCTGTTTGTTATATGCACTGCACAAATCCAGCAAGCAGTCTCTTATCCCTGAGTAAAATACAGATGCTCAGATTGTATGCACACATGCTGTATGTGTGTCTGTGATTATGTAATGTTTTTTTATTTTTTATTTATTCACAGCAGTGAATTTACAACTGGACTTCATCTGACTTAATTTTCTTTCAATGTGAATTATTTACAGCACAGACACTTAGAAAGAGTTTTCTCTGTTAAGCCAGATGATCTCTAGATTAATGTCAGTGCAGAGGCCCGAAAGCTTGCATAGCACACAGAGATCAGCCTCAGATTAAAAAAAAGAAGAAAAGAATAACCTTTGCTGCCACCACTGAATAATGATCTGTGGTCGGATTTCACACTTTCACAGACTGTCTGGTGGGTAGGTGACTGGTGCATTTTCATGGCCGCACGCTTCAGCAATCCACAGAAAGAGAACAGATTACTTGAATGTGTTTTGAAAGTATAACATTTGTACATAAAAATGTATTATTAAATCAAATCTCTGTTCATTTATAATGAAAATTAATTATAAGGGATATATAGCCGTCTCAGTAAACTGGGATTCTTCCAATGTGTTCATAGTGTCTGTAATTATAGCTACTGCTTAAATGGTATTAAGCATGTTTGTCCTCTGTCCTCAGCTGTCCCCTTCCCCTTGAGCCACCGCCTTACAATGAAAGAAGTGTTTGACTGTGAAGGGAAACCTCGTGTGGATCTCCTGAAGGCCCACCTGACCAAGGAGGGCCGTGTGGAGGAACCTGTGGCACTTCGAATCATCAATGAGGGAGCAGCCATCCTGCGACAGGAGAAAACTATACTAGACATCGAAGCACCAGTCACAGGTACAAAATCGTTTAGATGCATTTTCTTGACAAGATCAAACAGAATAAGTAAATAGTTTGGCCTTGTCGATTCTGTGCTCTGTATAAATGTCTGGAGAAATTTGTTTACGGTAGAAAAGTTGATCTGTCAAAGTGCAGGGGACATACATTTATTATAATGTTCTCTTGATTCAAGCTGCGCAATAACTGAACTCAGGCTCTTGTTAATTTAACTGAAAGTTAGTCGTTTTTATTTACTTTTGCTCAGAATTATAACCACATTTGGTCACAAATTGTAATGCAGCAATATTAAATTTAATATGTTGTGACCGTGTCACAATGTGTTAGGAGAACACGAAGCCCATTTTCAACAAATCATTTACACTATAGAGGAAATGTGTCATAAATATGCAATAAATAAACCTAATTTAATTGACTGACAACAAGAGTTACCTAAAAACTAGGAAAAACAAGGGATGCGGTAAGAGATGTTTTTGAAAGATCGGATACTGCAGGCGGTACGAGACTGTACAAGATCATACTCTAGACCAGTGGTCCCCAACCCCCGGGCCGCGGACCGGTACCGGTCCGAGGATCAATCAATACCGGGCCACACAAGAGAGGGGAAAGGAGAGTTTGTGAGTGTCGGGCACGCAAACATACGGCAGATTCATTCACGGGCGACCAGAGAGTTTGATGTTATAATAGCGTCATATTGTTGGAGCAATGTGCTAATAAAGTTCTATATGAGCACACAGCGGATTCACGTTTGGTATTATTTCACCCCCCCTTCCGGTCCGCGGTAAATTGTCAAGCGTTGACCGGTCCGCAGTTAGAAAAAGGTTGGGGACCACTGCTCTAGACTTTCAGCCTGTCAGGAATGAAGAGATAAAAAGCAGCTGTCCTGCAAGGCCTTGTGACCCCTTTAGGAAACCCCTCCATCTTGTAAATGGCTGCGTTATCACTGCACATAAACTGCACAGAGTTTAACAATTATCTTTTGAAGACGATTCAATATTTTGCTGCTCAGGACAAGGAATTTTTCTCAGATGAAAAGTGGGTTTTGTTTCACTGGGTGAAACAAAACAGATTGGATTTCTGGCTTTGATCTCCTACCTGCCTTGAAATTAACCTCCATGGATGAGTAAGAAGATGCTGAACAGCCAAGAGCTGTGGGTGTGCAAGCTTTTCCTCACGTTCCTCTGCTTCCAATTTAACAACAAAACCGAGTGACTTATATGGCAAATAAGAGTATAATAAGAGTTGTATGTTATAGTTCATCCTACATAATTGTCTAAACGAAACCTAAATAAATAAATCCCATAGTTGTTTACATTCAGTTTTAGTTTAAATTCGTGGTGTGTAACAAATAGTTATCACTCCATATAGGATGCTCTGAGAAAAAAAAAAGATCAAGGAAGTATGTATCCCTCACATTTTCAAGATAAGGATCTATTTATTGTATTATCGCTGTTTTTAGCCATTCCGATGTTGCTATCTGAACTAAACGTGTTCATACATTTGCTACTCAGCGGCAACTGTAACAGTAACAGGTAAACGTGCTGGACAATCCTGCTTTAATTTATGAAATAATCCAAAACATATAGAAGCTCTGAACTGTTGATGGATATAGGTCCTTTTATAAACCGAGTCATTATTAGTTTGATGGATTGTTCCCAGAAACCCGTCCTTCAGTTGAGGGTCGAGTATCCTACCACCAGAGATAAAGCCGGGACATTTTTATTATTCGTTATAGTCATTGTTGGTACTTGATCGTATCTCTGTAGAGAAAAAGAAGCTTGAAATGGCATGAAAAGTCTGAAATGTATTGGTATGACTCTTGCAATATGTCTAAAGGTTGTGTACTTAAAAATCAAGTCTTTGGACATTTAAAAAATGTTGAATAATGTAAAGTTTATAAATGTTATCAACACATTGAGAGTCCTCTGTCAGAAAGATGGAGAAGAACGAGAATGATCCAGGTGTCATTTAGCGACCACAGTTTTAGTTTCAGATGCAGTTGTGCATCGTCATGTCCACCTTCATGCAGGTGACATAAACCGTAGCTTCTCCGTTCGGACACTTGCTGTCTTGAGTGCCAGAAAAAGGGCTGAAAAAAAGAAAAAACCTGCACATAGTCCATTGACTAAGTCTTAGAAAAGAGTCCAGGCAGGTCAAAATGGGTAAGACCTGCTCAGACCTCATCGTAAAGAAAAAGGAAAAACAGAGCGATGTTAAAACCAACTCATGCTGAACAACTTACTGCTGAACCACAGTTTTACCCTGCAAGACAACATTATGTTTAAAAAAATAAAACACAACCTGAAAACTGTAATTCTACCTTGTCGTACCAAGGTATCACCATGCCTTCGTCAAACAAGTTGCTTGGTTAAGTATTAAGTATACAAAATTTTATTCCAGTCATTCTTTAGATATACTCTGGAAACATCTACTCTGTTAATGCTTTGTTTACTTTTGTATTTTATTTAGTATCATATATATGATATAACACATACAACACATGTATTTACTAGTATGCATTCAATTACCATCCTTTCAGCTTAAGTTTAGCCAACACAGACTTGACAAACTGATGACTTGGGAAGAGGTCTCACGGTCCTTGTTTAAATTAGGTTTTTATGTACTGAGCATAAAATTTGTATGATGAACTGAGCACTGTATACAGGCATTTGTGCATTTGTTTGGTATCTTTACGAGCTCAGCTAGTATTTGAATATCAATGCAGCCTGCATGCATGTATTCCATGGGTGTTTGTGTGTGAGCCTGCATCCATGTGCGCATGTGTGCGTTTGATTGCTTTAGTCACACAAGCAGTCTCCCACTCACATTGCTCTAAGCTTTGAGTGGGCGAAGGCCACTGTGGAGCTGATAGGGGAGACGGAGAAGCGAGAGGAGATGGAGGATGAGTAGGAGAGAAGGAGACAGAGAGAGATGATGATGAAAAATTGAAGGCAGCAAGGAAATGAGATGTAGGTTTGCACTCTATAGCCATAGTGTTCAGTGTGAAAAAGTATATATCCCCCTGGGGGCTTGAGATTCTTCTACCACTTGGAGGTGAAAGCTTCTCATTTCTCAGAGGCAGATGACAGAGGGCTTACAGCCAAAGACCATAGAAATATCTCATTACCTTCAGATCTGCAAATCCAATTGCTCAAAGTACTTCCATTATTATTCATGTTTTACACTTTTTCTACAGCTGCTTTAACCATCCTTATTATGCGTAAAACAGTAAGTACATTTCTTCAAAGTAGTGGTTACAAACAACACCAAAGAAAGGATCAAATCCAAAACCCAGGGACCTGCCTCAATGAACACATCAGTGCCGTCAGGATGACTAGTTCTCATGTCATTGTTTACAAACAAGACAGTCAAAATGCTCAGCCTTGTTGTCACCATAGCAGCGCAAGTATATTCAGATGCACTTGGCATGGATTTTCATGAACATATCAATTTCAATACAATATGGTATGTGGGAGAGCAACTACGAAGTAGGACAGCGTTCACATTTACACCTTTACTGTTTGCACTGCAATTAGTTGCAGCTCATGTCGTGGCAATAACAAGAGGAAAAAGACAAGATTGTTTTACAGCAGTGCAGAACATAAAGGGGACATAATGCAGTATAAGTGACATGTGCAGAGGTTGGATAAAGTACTCCGAAAGGATCGTCCTGCAAGGGAATATTCGATTGTGATGTGGATGAGAATCTGTGGCCTGATAAACAGGAACGTGACATGGTGTACGTGGCAAAGTCTGCCTCTCGGCACTGCACGCACAGTCCTGCGTTAACCCGCGCTTTACTGCGGTTCCTGCATTATTAGACTCTTTGTTATATTTGGAGAGGAGATCGCACTGAGAATGTGTAGAAAATTCAGAATGCTTAACAAAATTGAAAACTACTAGTTCAGAGGCGGTTAATGGCTCCTGAATGTTTTGGTTGGTAGGTTGCGTTAATAGAAAAACTGCTTGTTTTTTAATGAAATGACAAAATGACTCAGTATAAGCTGGGCATGATCGCTGGCATGAATGTGCCAGAGTAAAAATTAAAAAAAAGAAAGCAGATTGATTTGATGGCACATATGAAACTCGATAATGTGGAGGTTGTTTGTTTCAGAATTTTATTCTGATCTAAAAAAAAAATTACTGAGAAAATCTGTTTTATTGGATACAATGTTGTGGTTTGCAAATTAAATCCATATTACGCAGGACTTATGAAGTATTATTTTTCTAACTTTGTGTCTCTTCTACAACTCTGCTGACTGCGCAAGGTGAAGTCTTCTGACACAATTTATAATATTTAAAGAGTCAGCAAAAAAAAGTGAAAATAGGGAGGAAAAACTTTTACTAATGAACTAGTCTGCATCTACAATGAGGGACATCTCAGATAAAACCTTTGTGCAGAGGGTATAATAATCTAAAATAAGGATATTCTTTTATACATGCATGAATTTAGATAGTTGAGATACCATTTACGTGCAACTATTTTATTAATACATTATTTTCGTATATTGTGACAAAATATGTCATAATATTTGCAGCCCATGGTAATGTTTCTGTTTTGTTTTCATTTTTCTTTTTTTAAACAGATATTAGTACCGCAAATGTAATCTATTACAAAAATACGAATTATGACAAATTATGGCACTGCCTAACGAAGCTGGTTAATTAGGAGTTAATGTAAGCACACTGGAACTCTTTGTTACTGCAGCATCAGCATCTTCCTTAAGTTGTATTACCATCTTTGTTGTTTGTCATTCTATTATAGAGTCAATTTGTATACAGAAATCAGAACGTTCACTTCTTTCGCCTTTCTTCTGTCATTGACCCTCTGGATCCAAAAAACTAAAGAAGTAAATCTCCCCATCTTCTTCAGTAGCACCTCTTTCAAGTCAAATTCAGTAATTAAATTCTAGTTCTTCATAAATAAGTAATGACACAGTGCAATATTTCATGTGTTGTTCTGAGATTGGAATTTTAGGACCTGAGGGGTAACTCCATACGCTACAGAGCAAGATAAATGTAGGTTATCAAGGTTTGTCGTGTCTAAATCTAGAATTTTCAATGCCATGAAGATGCCTTTCTTTTGACTTTGCAAACATAACTTGTTTTTGTCCTAAATAGACTCGTCGGCTTGCTTCGGGTAATAACGGCACTTCGGGTTTTACACAGTGTGTAATGAAGGCACAGCAGCTAGGTGCAACCTTGGGTTATCCTTTCCTGCTTTATCTTGACCTGGGATTTTGTTATATTCGCTAAAAACATCTTAAAATAGTAGAATAATAGAGGATTTAAGATTTAATTATGCATTTTTATTCATAAAAAATATAGGTAGAGCTTACGGCAAAAATTCCGAAATTCAAATCACAACATTGACTGTAATGTGACAGAATAGAATTTTGGAAAACTGGACGCAGGAGATAAGGGGTGAAGTTGGAAAAAATAACCTGACATTTAAATTGACATGTAAATATCTGCCAGCATTCTTTTGCTGCTTGAATCCAGTGTTCTGATAGCAACGGCCCCAGGCCCGGATAAACGGGGACGGTTGTGTCAGGAGGGGCATCCGATGTAAAACCTATGTCAGATCAATATGTGGAACATGAAGCAGGGAGTGTAGTATTTAACTAGATTGTTCAACAACATCTTGGAGACTGGAGTACGAGGACGAGGACGAGGAGTGGAGAAGACGTACTGGTGTGACTTTTCCACAACGGGGAAGGTGTCCGGAGCTGTAGCAACTACAGAGGCGCAGCGCTGGATCAGAATGAAGATCTGGGAAAAGAAAAGTGAAAGCCATGTTCAGAAAAGTAGTTTCAGTTTGTGAGGAGCTGGATGATTTCATGCCAAGGAAGTGCAGATGAGGATAAAGAAGACAAGGGAAGTTGGAAACAGATGATCTGCAGGGGCAACCCTATGAAAGCCTAAAGAAGAAGAGGGAACTTTCCTTGCATTATTTACTTCTATAGTCTCACCAGTAGCATTTATTATTTATATAAATCATTTTCACCCTCTATGATAAGAATTTTCTCCTCCTGACTTAAGAAAATTACATGTGAATCATCCATCATATTTTTATTTTTGCCAGAACTTGAGAAAAAACATGCGTCCACGCCTCTTTTTAATGGGCAAAGATGGACACGTGGCTGTATCTCCACAAGGAAAGAACTTTACTATTAACTCAGTGTGCATTTATAAAAACAATAACAGTGCATTTAATAAAGGATTGATAAAGTTGTTCAATGGGCTTCTTCTAAATCTGTAACGTCTGCTGTCCTGATGTGTGGTAGTGTGCGGGGACATCCACGGGCAGTTCTTTGATCTCATGAAGCTGTTTGAAGTGGGAGGATCCCCAGCCACAACGCGGTACTTGTTCCTCGGGGACTATGTTGACCGTGGCTACTTCAGTATTGAGGTGAGAACTTCATTGGATATATATTTATTTGGAAACCTAATAATGAAATCAACTATAAGTAACACTATGTTTGTGTTTTTGCATTGACAGTGTGTTTTATACCTTTGGTCGCTGAAAATCCTCTATCCAAAGACACTATTTTTACTTCGTGGAAATCATGAATGTAGACATTTGACAGAATATTTCACCTTCAAACAAGAATGTGAGTACCTACACATGCTTAACATGTTGATGTAGTTTTAATTTAGTGTATTCAGTTGGGCTTTTTTTTTTTGTGTGGGTATTTTGTCATTTTCTCTCTTCCTGAAGTTGCGTGTTGCCTGCAGCAGTTTTAGTAGTGTCAGTAACTACTGTAGCTGTTTATTGGTTGTCAAGATTAACACATGCACTGACAAAAAAAAGGGGTTATTTGTCTGTTAATAATTTAAATTGTAGCGTTTATAGCAAAATACGTCCATGGACGCATGCACACGCAGCATGCAAGAAAAAGAAAATTTGTAGAGTAACTGAATCATTTGAAGCAACAATCTTAATCCAACAAGGTTAATAGACTAAAAAAAATTAAAATCAAAATTGAAACTGAATATGGGAAGAAGGAAGAAAAGCAAAATCAGCCTAAATCAACACTGGCAGGTCAGACCTTTAAGAAAATCAGAAATCATGTAAAGAAAATTGCATGTTTTTTGTTGTTTTTGTTTGAAGATGGAGCAAACCATCATCTGAAATTCATTTTAAATGCAAAAAAAAGCACTATCATACACAGCAGAGTGTGCCGATGCAGCTGATCACGTATTTGTTTTGTCAGGTAAAATCAAGTACTCAGAGCAGGTGTATGACTCATGTATGGATGCATTTGACTGCCTTCCTCTGGCTGCACTCATGAACCAACAGTTTCTGTGTGTACACGGTGGACTCTCACCAGAAATACAAACCTTAGATGACATTAAAAAGGTAAAAGCACTACCATTTACTACACTGCACTGTATGTGTACTTAAACTAACTTAGATTTCTGCTCCATTATGTGAAGTTGGATCGGTTCAAAGAGCCACCAGCATTTGGGCCCATGTGTGACCTGCTGTGGTCTGACCCTCTGGAAGACTTTGGCAATGAGAAAACCCAGGAATATTTCAGTCACAATACGGTGCGAGGCTGCTCCTACTTCTACAGGTGAGCTGTTTTTTTCCCCTCCTGCGACAGTGTAATTGTCCTTGCAGAAATACTTAAATAACTGCACAGCCTTTTTAAAAGGATGGTGTTATGCATCTTTAGTCTACACTTTGTATTTTCCTCGTCTTGCATTGCGAGCCATCGCCTACGTAAACTCTGTATACTGCACTGATTGCATTAGATCGACCCAGCTCATTTCATGTCTGCAACTGCAGTTTAGGGCTGCAGCTCAAACAGTGGATTGTAATAAATCCTGGCTAATATAAACAGAGTTATAAATGAAAAAAATATATGGTGGATGATCTTGAACTGGATGAGTAGTTTTCAAGTGTTTATATAAAACACCCTTTCTACTACACTAAACTAGTGTATCTAAGAAATACGGGAGGATGTGAGAAAGTGTTCATAAGATCTCTTTAATCAATCAAGAGAATTTGACTTTTATGCAGAAGCTGTGCAAACGAACTTTTGATATCAAAAATAGATGTTAGGATTATGAATTATTAATAAATATGAAATGTGACATTTGAGCAAAACTAGAAAGCTTTTAATGTTCAAAAATAAGCACATATAAC
Organism: Xenentodon cancila; assembly: GCA_014839995.1. Classification (NCBI taxonomy): domain Eukaryota; kingdom Metazoa; phylum Chordata; class Actinopteri; order Beloniformes; family Belonidae; genus Xenentodon; species Xenentodon cancila. The sequence continues at coordinate 27,163,226 of CM026213.1, read as the reverse complement.
AAACCAATGAAGGGATTCAATGCATGGATGGTTAAACATGGTCCTAAAGCATATAGATTTGTGTATTTGTCCCTGTGAGGATCAGCTGCATGACAGCTATGTTCCAGCTATGCAAATAAGGAGGGAGCACCGTCCTGACATCATAGTGGGTGTGGAAAAGAGCTGTGGACGTAAATCTTGTTGGAAAGAAGAGAGTAGTTGACAATTATAGCGGGAGTTTTCTTAATGAAAGCTGAGGACAGTACAGATCCCCAGGCGTGTGAGCTGCATTTCCACTTAAACCAGAAAAAGTCAGGAAGGCTTAAATACCTCAGCAGTAGAGGAAATGACAATGTGGCCTTCGCGTGCAACATAATTGCAGCTCAGTCACAGTATAAGACAAGTGTAGTTCTCATCCCTGCATTTGCAAGTACTAAATGGACGTCTTAAAGCTGCCTTTTTTTAACTTGCATCAGATTAAATAGATTAATTGATAAGTGCATGCAGTTGGGATCAAATATATTAACATTTATGAACATTTACAATCTTGTTTATTTGCTTTGTGCACACTGCTTACAACAGCACTGATCAATTCCCATTGAAAGGCAGTGAGATTTAAAATGTATTTCTCATTTAAAGGAGCATCCCAGTTATAACAACCCTTGGTTTATTATTAGGTTGGTAAATAAAGTGTCAATGTTCATTAGGGACCAAACAACATGATTTGAAGCAGTTTTGAGGTTGAATAGAATATGTTTTTCTACAAAAATAATAATGAATTGCTATTTCAATCCTCTGAAAGGACTCAACAATGCCAGTCCTCTGAAGTGAGAGTGTGGACAGAGAAATCCGAAAGCCTTTAAGAAAACGAGGACACAAGTGGACACATTTGCTTCCTGATTTGCTCCTCTGGGTCTGTGGCTACATTCACACTGCCAGCCCGAATCTGATTTCTAGCATATGCACTCACAAGGCCATTTTTCTGACAGACATACAGCGCATTGATCAGATCTGTACTTGCTGATGGTTGCTGGCAGTGTCAACACAGCCTTTGTATTCCTCCCTGGTTTGCCAAACCTACATTTCTGACTATGGAAAGTACTAATAACTGAAACTGGTTATTGATATAAAGGAATTTATTTTGACATGACACCTAATGGATATTTTTAACCTCCATTGCAGCCTCATTTGTTTCTGTAAGCATCAATTCCACCTTCATCATCATCTTTCCAGATCTTATTGCAGCAATAAAAGCAACACATAGATTGTGAGGAATCCTGTTAATAAAAACGTGTCAGCGGCTTAAAAGTCGACATTGCTAATAAACCAAGAGAAATGGAATCCTATCACTAAAACACAGTTTCCCAAAGAATGGGAACAGAGGCAAGAAGGAGTGGTTACAGTGGTGTTGGGCGTGGAGGACCCAGGTTCAGGGCTGGCCTCAATGGTAAATCACTGGGGGCCCCTGAGCAAGGCCCTTAACTCCCCGGGCGTTGATGCTGGCAGCCCCACTGCTCACTAGTGAAACTAGTTGATGGTTAAAAGCAGAGGTTCAATTTCGGTGTGTATCGTGAGATACATACTGACAAGAATGGTAATGAAAAAGAAAAAAAGAAAACGCTGGAGAAGTAACTGCCACTGCCATTAAAACAACTGGAAGAACATTTGACAACAATTTAAGTTAATTGGCAGGATTAGAGCTGCTCAGCAGTCCAGACTGTTCATTTCATGATGCTCCAGATGCTCTCTGTCGTTGAAAGGTCTGGACTGCAGGCCAGTTCAGCACCCGGACTCTTCTCCTCTGGACCCATGCTTTTGTGATGTGGTTTAGTGCTGTTTTGCTGAAATACCATCAAAGACTCAAAACTAAAAATACCATCAAGATGGCTTTTGCGCAAAGCACTGATAACAAGCTGGGTGGTCCCTCTCCTCTGTAATCGGAAGGACACATGGTTTCCAAAAAGAATGTCATATTTTGATTAATCTGACCACAAAACAGTTTTCCGGTTATATTGGAGAACATTTTCCTGAAATAGTTTGGTGATCCATTCTTTACTGAAATGCCTCTTTCATACTCAGTTGCATTACTGAGATGTTGCCGATTAACCAAATTAGATGTGAAATGCTCCTCAAGTTGTTTTAGATTGGTGCCAATTACTTTTCCGGCCTTTTGTTTCCCTTGTTTCAACAATGTGTTGCTGCCATCAAATTCAGAATGAGCTAATATTTTCCATGAAATGGTAAAATGTCTCAGTTTCAATATCTGATTTGCTGTTTATGTTCTCCTGTGAATAAAACATGGGTTTAAGAGATTTGCGAATCGTTGCATTCTGATTTTATTTACATTTCACGCAGCATCCCAGCTTTTTTGGCATTGGCTTTGTAAAAAATTGAGATCTCCTTACCAAAGTACAGAGTTAATAACAAGCTGCACATAATAGAGAGGCTTGAGAATGATGAAGAAAGACAGCTCCCTCTTCCACTACTGTGAAATGGTCACCCATTGCTGTTCAGTGAGATAGGAGCTCAGTGAGGATTATTCTGCACATGTGTGGAGGATGCTGCTATTATAGTCATCTATCTCCCCATGGCTTTGTTCTGCCTTCACTCTCAAACTTACCTCTCCATCATTATGACTCTTGCCAACCATACAGCATGTATGCCGCACAGAGCATTATATTCTACTGGGGATTTCTGCAGGAAGATCTCTATCTGAAATCGAAATGGATGCAGCAGGTTGAGAAAAGGTGGCGCATTAGCAACTCAGCCAAATGAAATGCAGTTATTTATCTTTATCTATCTTCGAACAGCGACTGGCTTGTTGTTAATGCATAGATGAGCACACACACAAACACACACACAAACACACACACAAACATCAATGCAGTTGGTAGCTTCATTTGAGATTATAGATATGTTTTCAACAAAATAAATTAATACATTTTTCACAGTTAACAGTAAAATTGCTTCTTGGAGTTTAGAATTGTTACAACAGATCAAGCAGAACAAAAATTAAAAAAAAAATAATACAGGCGGCGACATGGTCAATGCAAGCTGTACCATAAAGTTCCTGGACAAAAGCCGTAAAGAAAAGTCACCACCTGGTTTTAAGAAAGCAAATAAGTAACAGGTTCCCACTGTACGTTCTACCATGATTAATACGCTTCAGCTGGAAACAAAAGTGATTTAATCCAGTGGATTTTGATGCAGTGGATGCAGCAGCCTCCCATTCCTTACACAGCCATGTCGGAAGACGGGCATTTGCTGTGTTGTGGTGTGGAGATTTATGACTCTGTTTCATTTCTCATGTTTTGGTTTAAGTGTTAATCTTATTTTCTGTCCTCCTTTCACTTGTCACCTTTGTGTTTACCTTGTACGATTGACCTCCTGTTTTGTTTTGAAAGTGTTAACCTTGTGGGTTAAATTTAGAAGCCGTTTATTATAATGCATCCTAGTAAATTCAACCATAAGTAGCCGATGCTACTGCCAAGATGGATTCGAATCCAGTCACTTAGGTTGAAGGTTGTCTTGGACATGTGTGTCCTCTTTTTCTTTGTACTCCAACACAAGCATATCCTTAGATGAATAAACTAACGTTGTAGGTATAGACAAAAACACATTAGATTTTGTGTCCAAATGACCAAAATAAAGCACTTTGTTACCTGAATTTCTTCCTTGTGTGTGTGGTGAATCTTTCCAAGTATACACACTCATTTTTATTGTACATATCCATTGTTTAATACAGTTTGGGAATAATGCTTAGATTTTTCCAGGTGCTTCTTATGGCACCTTTGGTGTTCCCAAGTGGAAGTGAACTTGGTATTTATTTGTTTTTAGAACGAGATGGTCAATTCTGGTCACAGAAGATGCATTTGGGTATACATTTTAACGTTTAACACATGTACTAAAAACTAGCCACTAGTGATCAGATTTCTAGGGACACTTGTTCATTTAAGATGTGAAAAGGGTCCGAGCTTTACTTCCTGCTTTCTGAGCTGATGCACACCTGTTTCTCCTCAGCCCGTGTGTTTATAAATGATTCTGCTTTCCCGTCTTTCCCTCCAAGTCTCCTGTCTCTACCTGTCTGTCTGGATGGCTGTGGTTTATTTGTATGTCTTTGTGTTGCCTGATAATTTGAGGTCTGAGATATCGGGTGTAAGTTTTGGCTGAAAATAAAGGAGTTTATCATCATTGTTCCTGCCTCCCGATCTCCTGCACTTGGGTCCTGCAAACCTGATAGTAGCTTAAAACAAACACAGTAACTGAAAGAAAAGTTTGACATGAAACAAGAATGAAGCAGGAGAACTGAAAAACCGAAAATCCCCAAAGTCTTAACATCTTGTGGTTGTGGCAAAGATGTTACTTTGCTTCTGAAGGAAGAAATTATTTCACTGCATCAAACAAAACAGCAGAGCAGTGGCCGACCCGGCTTTGAGTCCCGACCTGTTTTCGTTGCTGCATCTCACCCCCGCTGTCACCCTACTGTTCAGTAAAGGCCACTGTTAATAGAACTTGTCAGTGAGGCTGAAGTCATGAAAGAAGGTTTAGGACCATCACAGAGTCTTGGGTGGAGAAAACCTAATGCAGCCGTCTCAATGCGCCTCAATACAAAATGCATAAACGTTGTGACAATGCATGTTTATTGACACAATGCCGCCGTGAATGTATTTTGTACTCAAAGCTGATGACATGGTGCAACAAAATAACTTGAATGTAACTTTATTTATTTGGCTATGCAATGTTTGCCATAGTTACTATTCACGGAGTGGGAGAGTGTTGATGCTGCACGGCTTAAATGTACAGCGTCTAGATTCTGCTTAGTATCACACAGCATAACTGTCTTAACTCATTCTACATGTTATTATTGCAGCTTTCAATTCTTTGTCTTGTTTTAATTTTTCTGCAGTTATTTCACTGACTGACGGATGAGAAACATGGTTTAGCAGTTCCCATTTTAACAGAAGTGTTTTAATGACCACTAGCCTCACAGTTGGATTATCTCAGGTGACAGAACAAAGAAAATCCTCTATATTTTCCCGCTCAGAGTGCTGCCTTTGCACTCCGCTGTGTCTCCTTCGCTCATACTCGCTTGTCCTCTTCCTCGCTGGTTCTCACTGGCACGCTCACCAACATACAATTCTACATTTTTACAAAAATGAGAAAAAGAATTATAGTGGGAAACACTGAGTGTGTACTGTGTTCTCTCACGGAGATCAATAGATGCTGTTCAAGGACACACAAAAAAAAAAATCCATGAGTGCATTAGTGTATGTAGGGATTTTAATTTATATGTTTTATATGCTCTGCAGTGTGAAATGAGGTGCTCTGCAAAAACTGTCCTTATTTCTAAGGTACATATGCATTGTAGATGTGTCTTTAAAAGAAACAGTTGCGTAACTAATCTTTTGACAGCAACGTTTTGCATTTTCTACTTTGCTATTAAGCACTAATCTTAAAGATTGAAAAAAGTATATACAATGATAAGGCATCTGTCCGTGTCATTTACAGCGTATTTACCAGAAAGGAAATGTGAACCATCTGATCTGAATAAATAGGGCGCGTGGCACAGTTTTGTCAGGTGCTCAGGGCACAGCAGTCTCCTTGTTTTTCTTCCGGCACAAACCTGAGCACTTAAATATTTTAAACACTTCTGAAAGTTTGATGGGTCCAGGGATGGCAATGACTGCAAAGAAGTGCAGGAAGAGAGGATTGTTGCTGGGGAGGTTTCACTGGATTATGTCCATTATATCATTATATATGGGGTTTTTTAATAAGTTTTTTGACCATGTAAAATGGATATTTTTTGTGCTTTAGCTTGTTGTTGAGACAAGAAATTTGAAAACATTACTGCGGGCTTTGGATGGAAGAATTTGATGGATGTATTCACTATTGTTCAAGATTTAACTGATGAGCAATATTATGTTACATTGTATTATGTTTCTGTTTTTCTGTGTCATTTAGAATTTAAGTCTACGTGTGAATTGAAAGATAAAGTGGATATAGATCATTGCAAGTAACAATTAGGTTAAAACCCATCCATCCATTATCTATTCCCGCTTACTCCGTCTCCGGGTCACGGGGGTCTGTTGGAGCCGATCCCGACGCATAGTAGGCGAAAGGCAGGGGTCCACCTGGACAGGTCGCCAGTCTATCACAGGGCCACATTAGGTTAAAACCATTTAGCACTATTTTTACATCTGTAAGTTCCCGCACTCAACTTTCAACAAGAGTAGATTAACACAATAATAAATGTAAACGTCCCATTCCTGGGAGGGGGACACCGGACCATCTCTTTACCCTTACTAGATCCCTAGAGGTGGCATAGACGATAGCTTAATTGGTCCACATATGCTTTGTGGACTTAAAAGCAGTCAGTTACTTGGTTACTAGGCCATTTAGTCCTAGTACAAAAAGACTGAGAGTTTAGGCCACATTGCTGGCAGAAAGTCTCATTTGTTCCAGTTGAGAGTTAGAATCCATCAGAGCTGCTATTTGTCACAGATTCTGTTCATGACTTTTATGGACAGAATTCCTTGGCACAACCAAGGTCATGGAAGGGGTATATTTTCATGGTGGGATTCCATCATTGCTTTTTGCAGATGATGTGTCGCTGTCAGCATCATCCAGCTGCGATCTCCAGCTCTCACTGGAGTTGATTGGAGCTGACTGTGAAGCAGTCGGATGAGCATCACCACCTCCAAGTCCGGGGCTGTGGTTCTCTGCTGAGAAAGAGTGGAATGTTGTTGCCAGGTTAGGGAGTGAGTTGCTTCCTCAAGTAGGGAAGTTAAAGGGTTTACACTCTGGTTTGGGACATGTGGCATCCATGTGGCTTCCATAACTCCCACTGTGTTCTTCATTTGTATTGTAGATCTCTGATTGTTCATTCATCTTTATTAAAAAAAAAATATTTCTTTTATACTTTTTCAAAAGCACTATTTGCAGATTGCTCCTTGAAAAAAGACAGGCTATAAGATATTTTTCAAATTAACAAAACATATCGCAATAAACATTTCTAAAATATTAGGAAATAACAAAGTGAGAGATTGAGGTTATATTTTTGAAAAAGTTAGTCAGACTGTGATCTTATTTTAAGCTTAAGTGGTACCTCATTGTCTGCGCAGTAGATATCTAACAATGGCTGTGATGAGAGCCACTACAGGTCACTCTACCACACCAACAGCCCTGAAGCACATTGTGAGCCCCTCCAATCTGACACAAATCTGATGTATTATGTTTGTGCCATCATTATTTTTTCTTTTAAAGGAGAAAATTGTACTATTGTTGCTCATTTTCTCATTTAATGCTGTGAAGCTCTGGTTTAAACTGTCACACAGAAAGTCACATGACAAATATAGCATCTGTGTAGTGCAGGACAAATAATATTACAGTTTAAAATGTGAAAATATTCTGTTTTATGCAGCACCGTACAGCAGTTGTACAGGCAAAGGATCCTCTGGAAGAAGAAGTGTGTGTCTCCAATAACGGATTATTAGATAATAATCTAATTTGCATACAGATGGAAGACCCGCCAACTCAGTAATGTTACTGCCCACTTTTAAAAGATGAATTATGACCACAAATGCATAAGAAGCACTGACTTTACAAAACATCCCAACATGCCCTTTATCAGACAACAAGATGTTCACAGCAAATCCTTTAAGTAGTTGAAGAATAAATACCTTTACCAGAGTGTCATATTGCAAAAAAATGCACTGGATGCATTCAAAAGAGCTATGTTATAACATGTAAACCTTGCAGGCTAAATTTCCTTTCAGTCCCATTTCTTGTCAAGTCAGAAGTGGAGGCTGGAACATTTGTTTTTCGTACACCTGCAGCAGGTGGCGCTTAGACTTTATTTTCCTGCACACTCTTGCATCACTCTCTGCAAGGACTTTCTAACTGCATTTATGGGTGATAAATCTTAGTCATAAACTGACAACTTAAAAGCGCTTTTGTGTAAGGAAATAAAAGTTTATTTGTGTACCTAAATTCTTTTCTTCTTTTTCTTTACGCTTTCCTACCTTTGCTCTTTCTAATTCACAAAGGTTTGCAACCAGTGTTAGTAGTGATGCAGTTTCTGTTGACTTTTTTCCAGTTATCCAGCTGTGTGTGAGTTCCTACAGAGCAATAATCTATTATCAATTATCCGAGCACATGAAGCACAAGATGCCGGGTATGTTGTCACAGCAGTATGCACAAATAGATACTTACTGACTTGAAAAGAAATAGATATATATATGCATGCATTTGAAAAATGAACAAATTAATGAATGAATTTACCAATAATCAATTAATAAATAAAGCTCTGCCTATGTTTCTGTCTTCACCTCCACCTGACTGCCTTGAAGCTACCGGATGTACCGTAAAAGTCAGACTACTGGATTCCCATCCCTCATCACTATCTTTTCAGCGCCAAACTACCTGGATGTTTACAACAACAAAGGTCAGCAAACTGCTTCAGCTCATCTTTTTATTTCATATTTTCACTTTGTTTCACTGTGCAGCTTTACATTTTGTTTTTACAAATATCCTTCATGTTATTGCAGAGTAATGCAATTTTTAGTCCTTGAACATGGTCATCTGGTATTATGGCTTGGTATTCCTAATATCTGGCCTTTTAAACTGTATTTGCTTTGGATTTTTGTGAATAAATGAATGAATGAATGAATGAATGAATGAATGAATGAATGAATGAATGAATGAATGAATGAATGAATGAATGAATGAATGAATGAATGACCTCTTTATATTGCTCTTTGACTGACTAAAAAACATTGTGGAACTGTGAGTTATTGAAATGAAACATTTTATTAAAGAACCGCTTCATCAGTCTTCTGACTGATGAAGCGGTTGCCATGGGTTCTTCCGACTTACCTCTAAAAAAATGCTTTAATGCCCAAACTGGAGAGCATGAGTTAATGTAACTGCATTTAGCTGTGTGGTTGCATAAGAAACCATCAGGGAGCCCCCGTTTGTTTGTGTTCTCAGATCTGTGTCTTGGTTGCCATAGGCATTGGGAGATGGTGCGTGTGGGAGGGACTGTCAGCACTGCTGACTATCTCCATGTGGCTTTATCCCTCTTGATGTAACAGTGTCAGCAATCCCAGGCCTCAATGGGGCCATCTAGTGGTTGAATATCACTTTTACACTTCCTGTTTCTGTCATTAAAAAAAAATCAAACAGGGTAGTCACTGATCACAAACAGAGTACAATGAAACAGAGTGTGTGTGAAAAGCCTGCTCTATAAAGAACCTCTGCGATGCACGCTGTAAAGCAATAAGACTAAATATTATACAACATGGAATCAGTTTTCCTTACAGGATGTGCCATACAAACCCAAAACTATTTAATCTGTCTTGCTGACGCATGAACGTTTTGTAGAAGGGTACTGACTAAACAGCTACAAAATTATGATTTTCACTGCTAGTAAATGTTTCTGTAATACAGGTTTGTGTATTGCAACCAAGCATTTAAAGTAAATTTTTAAAAGATTCACCTGGAAATGCCACTGCCCAAAAAAGACAATGATTATTTGTTTGAAATTCAAGCATTTTTAACTGTGTGGCCATTAGTGTGTATCTATATGTTCTTCATTCTCTCGTTCTGATTCCCCGTTTCCTGATCTACCCGGCTGACCTTCAGCAGGAGGGTCCCCCCTTATGATCCAGGTCCTGGTCCAGGTTTCTTCCCTCCTAAAGGGGAGTTTTCCCTGCCACTCTTTGGTTTAAGGTTTTTCTTCCACTTGGGAAGTTTTTACCTGCCGTTGTTTATGTAATAAGTGATCGGGGTCATGTTCTGGTCTCTGGAAAGATCCTGGAGACAACTTGTGTTGTAATAGACACTATATTAAATAAAATTGAATTGAATTGAACATGTGAAGTTTGTTTTAATTCAATAATCACAAGTATTGCCAGTATTGTTGAGCTTGAGTAGATGATGGATTTCTGAGTATGTGTGCCTCTCTTTAACATGCCAATGCTTTGGCATCCCATGGTTCTTCTCTCATGCTGATTACAGTTGGCAGCATGCCTGCATCCTGTGCATCATTATATGTCCTTGTCAGTTCTTGTTTGGTCATACAAGAAGATATTATTCATCTTAACTTTACTGTATACAGCAATGTAAAGAAGAAACATCCTCTTACATATCAAAGGTTGACACAATTGGTAAAATAGCATCTTTAGAGGTCTTGAAATTGTAAATACAACCCTTGATGAACAGCATCATGTGACATGTTACACCATGTCATCATTTATTTAAGATACACTGAACCAAAATGCAGAAGTGGTGTCTAGTAAAAACTAAGTACTGTTTGTCCTCTGTTTCCCCAACAGCTGCTGTGCTGAAATATGAAAATAATGTAATGAACATTCGACAGTTCAACTGCTCACCACATCCTTACTGGCTGCCGAACTTCATGGATGTCTTCACTTGGTCCCTGCCGTTTGTCGGAGAAAAGGGTATTAAGTTGTGATATCTGTCAGGTGTTTTAAATTTGCCGTCATATCGTAATATGTCTATCTGTGCTCAATGACGGCCAATTTCCTTCCCATTTTCTCCACCAGTCACAGAAATGCTGGTGAATGTGCTCAGCATTTGTTCCGATGATGAACTCATGAATGATGAAGACGAGATTTTTGATGGTGAGGAGACTGGAGAACATTGGTGCATTGTCAGTTCAGTCCACACGTCATACTGGCCTAGACTTTTTAAAAAGATATGCAGCTATTAAGAGAAAAACAACTCTGAGACAAATCCTCCATTCCTAAATGGTAGATTTTATTACACTTGTGTATTTCAACAAAGCTCCTCAGGTCAGTAATAAAAGCGCAATAAAGATTTGTAATTAGCATACAAAATGTACTAAAATGACATTTATTGACTCTGATAGGTCAAAAATCTGCTTCTGATTTACTATGTGTATGCTATTATAGTACAATATATTGAATACATTCAGGCAAGTGTGCAAAATACCATTTCATATATATATATATATATATATATATATATATATATATATATATATATATATATAATCCCATGCAGATCTGTACAGCACATGTAAAGGAAGTATATTATGTATCACATGTGCTTTATTTGCCTTCGAACACCACAGATTGCATCCCACATGTTACTGTAGCCTATGATGACATCCGTTTTATCTGAGAGCTGTTTAATGAAAATAACCATATTTCTCTGCAGCCAATGCAGCCGCAGCACGCAAGGAGGTGATCAGAAACAAGATCCGTGCCATTGGGAAAATGGCCAAGATGTTCTCAGTTCTCAGGTAGATTCCTGTTTGAGTGCATGTGCATGTGAATGCCATAGTTGGTAGCCTATAGTGTCAAATTCGCGCAGCTGTAGAGGTGGGGCTTCATTTTGTCAGGGCTGACCACAATTTGCTGACCTGTTCGTTCTCTCTGCAGAGAGGAGAGTGAAAACGTGTTGACGCTTAAGGGCCTGACTCCCACTGGCATGCTACCAAGTGGGGTTCTCTCTGGAGGCAGACAGACATTGCAGAGTGGTGAGTACCAGACTCAGCCTGAGCCTGTACTTCCAGCATTGACTCCCTTTTTTGCTGTTTCTTTTCCCCATCACCCCTCTTTTCAGCCAGTACCCACATCTTTATCTTTTTGTATCGTTCCTACCATTTTAAATAAAAGGCAACAACTATTAGTGTGTTTTCATTTTATGGAGCAGAACTTAATGTTGGAGGTCAAATCTGAGCAATTTTTCAGTCAGTACCAATCTTCAATAGCAGTTATGTCAAACTTAAACTTGAGCCTTATTTATAGTTTTTACTATGTATATATATATATATATATATATATATATATGTATATATATATATACAGATGATGTATGATAATATTCTGTACTTGAGTAAGACTGTATTTATTACTATTACTATTTATTATTTATTTATTACATTACTGATTAATACTTGGTGGCACTTTTTGTTATGCTGTGTCTGAAGTGCTGCCTTTCAGCTCCTGTCTCTTTAAGCCCCCTGTCCACGGCCCGGTCCGAGCTGATTGTCTAACAATTGACGATTTAAATCTATTGTGCCAAACGAACAGCAAAAGAAGTGCTTTTAATCCCAGTGTCATTAATTAAAGGAAGAAAGTATTGGACCACCAGCAACAGGCAGAGGAGTATCTTGCACATGCACAGAAACAACTGAATGTAAAAAAGCAAAGTATGACCTCTTTAAAGAGATAAATATAGTGCAATGCCTTACCTGCTCTTACCTGAACTATGTCACTCATCTCAGCCCAACCACTGTTCTCATCTCATATTTCTGTTACCTTCTTTTTCTGTGAAACTATCTTTGCTGTTAGTCATATGAATTTTCTAACCCCAGATTGACAGTATTTCTCTCAGTTTTAACGCATGGCGCTCCACTACATTGACAAAAAACACGTACAGCTCATCTGACCAAAACATGAGTCGCCTTCCTCCTGGGGCTGCATTTTACATTTGCATGGCTTTATCACGAGTAACCTGCTCCCCTCCTCCCCCTTCAGCCACCATTGAAGCCATTGAAGCCATCGAGACGCATGATGAGGACAGAGAAGGTAAACCGGTGCTCCTTCTCCCACCCCTCTCTGTATATTACTGGGGTCTCATGCTATAGAGGCCCGTGTCCAAATCCATTCAAACTATAGCAAAGAAAACAAAATATGATTGGATTTTAAATCTTAGGAATTTGAGATTATTATTATTATATATATGTATTATATATATTAATATACTTCACAGTTTTTATAAAAGACTATTATCTAAATTTAAGAGAAAAATAATTGGACCTAGAATTAATTTTTTTCAAGGAACCATTTCCCAGTGGGTAATGGTAGTGCAGGCCTGGGTTGTGACAGGGTGGAAAGAAATTACACAACTGGCCTGTTTTTGTTGGCAGGTTGGGAAGCTGGAAAGATTCTTACAGATGCAGCCACTTAGAAATGCCTCTCCCACCTGAAAGCCAGCCAATTTCCAACTAGTGGGAATCTCCCATCCCATTAAGTGAGGTGTCACAGCAACAGACATGGCAGAGAGCTGGCTGGAATGTGAAGGACCCATGCATGATGAAGCTGGCCATTTTAAGTGGCTGCATGTGCAGAACTGAGTGAACTAACATTTACATCAGGCCAGAGAGAACTGAGAAGTTCATGTGTGCTTAATGTAGCGCTTACCTCTGGTCTGCTGCACACACCAAACTGATACCAGGGAATGTTCATGATAAATTAAAACCTTGCAAAGTGAACTGCTGTTTGGAGATGCATAACTAAAGCCCATTGTTTGGGCTTTGGCTTGTAAATGGCCTCCATCTGGTTCTAAGAAGCATTGCACGCACAAGAACCAGAAATAAAACACCAGAGTGTTAATATGAAATATGTACTCCTGTGGTTCCTGTGGTAATTGTTACTCATGAACCAAGACACTGCAGTATGAAACCTACAACTTACAGGACAAGCACTTTGTTCATCATATGTATATAGTAATTGAAATAATTAGAAATATGACATTGCATATATGGGTTTTGTTTTTTTGGACATTTGCCTTTGTTATTAATGTGTTCTCTGTTGAAACTGAATACTGTGATGAGACATGTAGAATACATTATGTAATTACAAGGATGGGTGGTTATAACCCTGTATGTCATGAAAGACGTATCAACCAGCCCCACCTATAGAAGAGACAAGTAACCCAGTTTTCTGCTTTTAGAAAGTTGTTAAGGATGGTAGCAGCTCTGCGTTGAATAGCACACTGTATATCATACTGTACACTGAAATCAAGCTGCATTTGGATATTTCCTGGGAAATCCCAGCAGCACTTGATGTTATTGAGGCATCTAGACACCATGCGATAAGTGCACCATTACATGATCCTGATAGCTTTATATGTGCTTTCTCCTCCTCAGCTATCCGTGGCTTCTCCCCCCAGCACAAGATCAGCAGCTTTGAAGAGGCTAAAGGCTTAGACCGCATCAACGAGCGCATGCCACCCCGCAAGGATGGGGTGAACCATGTTGGTCACTCCATGGGCAAGATGAATATGTCGGAGGCAAACGGAACAGAAGACAACAGCAACATCCAATGATGTGCTGTCTGAGCCGCCGAACCGTCACTGCTGTTGCGCTGTGCAGCAAGACTTTGCTTAAATCGGAAATTCAGGCCTCAGAACATAGAAATAAAACAGGCCCACAGATAGAACATCAAATCTGCAGCAAATCTAAAAATGGGCGAAAAGGTTATTTATTTCAGGACAGCGTGTCATTGCACAGTTTGGGAAGGGGGGAGCTGGGGTTCACAGCAAAGGGGCAGGGGTTAAGAAGAGACCCACAGGCTGCAGCTTGACTGCAAAGAAGTGTGGTTGAAAGTTGCGTCTGACGGCTGTTCCCTTTCTCAATTCAAATAAAGACTTGTTGGGGTGGGGGTGGGGGGTGTTTTGAATGCTGACACGCGTGCTTCTTCATTACAGGGCCTGACAGAAGACTTAATTGCAGTATCCAAGCCACACAAATCATTTTGATGTTTTTTAAAGTATTTATTATGAATTGCTCACAAATTCACTTCTAGAGGAAAATAATTGTCTTCATCTACATGTTTTGCTAGTATTAGGTCACATCACTTTGTGAAAGAAAATGCATTTAAGAAGGAAAGAGGCAAAAATGCGTACCTCTTCAAACCTGCAGTGTGCTGTCTTACCAGTGGACTTAAATTTATTGATTTACCTGGTCATAAGATGTTGTCATCCTGCAAGGGAAGGAGGACAAGGTGCTCATGGGTGCTCACAACGGACAGAGCCACTGATGTCAGACATACAGTCTCAACGATCTTCATCTTTGCTCCTTTTCCTCGTCTTCCTCAACATCAGCCATCTCCCAGCAAGAATAAAACTTGGAGGAGATGAGGGATTAAACGGAGGCATGAAAAGAGCATTTGGGAAGCTTGGTTTCACTGCTGACTGAAGGTACCGCAGCGTCACCGCTTAAACACAAAGATTTATCATCTGAAAATGTCAACACTCGCGCCTGGTGAAAAGACAAGTTCATCAGCATGTGCAGGTGAATCTCAGCGGGCTTTATTTCTGTCCAGATGCCTCTCAAAGTTATTCACACCTCCCACAACAATTGTTCAACCAGTTCACTTTAGAATAGCATGGCATTTACTACGGCTTTACTTCATATCACTGGAAACCGCACAATTATTTTTCTGGATAATATACACTCTGCTAATGGCCTTGGCTCATCTCGCTTCTTCTGCATTAACACCAGATCTTGTATCACACAGAGACACAGAAGAAGTGGTCTTGAATGTTGGGACATACCCTGCTATCCACGATCATTTCTCACCTACATCTTGCTTAGGACATAATAAGAAAATGTGCAGTCACTGAAATATACATCAGCTTCCTATGAGTTTCTTTCCTCCTTTTTTGTGCTGCAGCTGCAAAGTTTTTTTTGTTTTTTTTTTTCCCTACACAAATATCAATTGGAGACATTTGTGAATTCATCAAATTCAAATATGTTTTGTTTTAATAGTATTGAAAAGTCATAATAATTTATTTAGGAATATACAGGCTTACATCCAACTTGAGATTAAATTACTTGATTTGATAAATGAGTCCTGACCAGAATTTAGAACATAATGGCTTTTCATTAAAATGTATCATTGACTGGTTATAGGCAATCAGAAGTACTTCCTTCGTGAAAACCGGGCACAGTGTAGGCCAGGTTTAGGAATTTATCATAATTAAATGAATAGTGTTAAACATGTTAATCTATCATTCCTTGTTTCTGAAGAAATATTTGTGATCTAATCCTATTTTATGGTGGAACAGGATGTAAAAAATGGGATAGGGATAAAAAAAAAAAAAACCACGTGCAAACACTGCAATCCAAAAGAATCAATCCATATGTCTAAACAGTGTGTCAAAATGCTTTTGTATTGTAACATCTTATTTAAAACTTAAATGTGCTGCCATATTGCTTTAAAGAATACTTTTTAAACTGACAGAGATGGAAAAATTTAAATTTTTAACAGGAAGCATTCTGGTTTCTTTCAAATACATAATTTGTAACAATAAAAACGTATAAAGGCTATGATCTTTAAACATCAGTCACACATACTATAAATTTCTTGAATTTTCTGACATTCATTGATATTTTTTCTAGTTTATATTTTATCTTTCTATCCAATGATAAAGATGTGTGAATAAAGGATGGACAAAAAGTGACTTTTAACACAGCATCTATGATATGGAACGCATCAATGCATGCAATTAAGTTCCTAATTGTTATGTGAGATTATAATTGTGATAGTTGTGTTTCATATAGTAAACTTGAATTAATTTATTTTTGAATTATATTTGTAGTTTTATTTGTCTTGTTTTATAAATTTTATAAATAGGCTTCCTTTGATTGTTTTTGGTCCATGTTTTCATGATTATGTTATTTATTACCACTGCTTTTAATTTTTTATTGATTCATTGTATGCAGAGATGCCCTTCTAAGGTGTGAAGCCTTGTGTTATATTTTTTCTGTTGTACTGATATACAGAAAATGTTCAATAGTGTGAATGAATATAATCTCAGTGAAAAGCAACTGTTCAGGCTGCCAAAGCATGATAGCATGGTTTTTCAAATGTAAATGACCTGGACACAAAGAAAATCAGGTGTCACACTTACATTTAACAGGAAACATTGTATTCTGGTTATATTTACTGCTGATATAATTATTGTTACAGTTTAGCTTATGGTTATTTTCCTTCCTCAGTTTCTGGTTCTTGTATGGTCGACATACATACTTCAGCATAGAAATATAATGGATTTAATCTTGCAACATTTTTTTTATCATCTATGAAAATATGTTTTGGCATTTGACTTCTTCAATAATACACACATTGTAAGCATGCCCTATGGGACAAATCACATTTTTTTACTCTTGAATAAAATATGCATGAACAAAATTGTGTGGTAAAGCTTTTATTTAATTTTCAGTTAACAGTAATTAACAGTAATTTTGACCTGACCATGTTTAAAGATAAGGTGCAGGGCAAAAACTCTTTTCTAAGTAAGAGAAAAAAACTTGATTCAAGAGAATAAAACTATTTTAGACTACTTTGTTTATAATAATTGTAGTCAAGACTAATTTTCTTACACCATGGACAAGTTGGTTTTTTTTTTTTTTAAATAAGACAATTTTGTCTAGATTTGTGGAGTATTATGCTTATTTCAGGGGGAGGTGTTTTTGCTGTGTAAATAGAACCTCAGATGAACACATTTAATATTATGTCATTATTTATGTAACAAAAACCAAGCCAAGATACAGAAGCAGTGGGCAAAAAACTAACAAAACTCAGTAATTCAGCAGCTTTTAAAAACCACCTTTAGCTGCAGTAACTCAGAGTATTCCTTTTCTGTCTGGCATTATCAGTCTTTCACATCTTTGTGTTGAAGCTTTAGACCATCCATTGTATGAGGCCCTCCCAAGAAGACTGGCAACTTTCTTCAATTTCTCCTTAGCATTGGATTAACTTCACACACATCTGAAAACATAATGACAAAACTTAATAACGAAACTTCTGCCTTTAGAAGTGCTCACATCTGCTAGTGATCAATTTACCCTCCTCGTTTGATTAGCAGCACAGAACTGACATTTGATCTTTTAATTCTTATAGAAACAGTAAGGTTGTGTACTCAAGTTTTCTTTCTTGTGGGCATTTCTTCAGCTTCGGCGACTCCCTTAGGCTCTGACCCGACTCTAGACTGTTTGGTTCCTGTAGATCTCCCTGACCCGACTCTAGACTGTTTGGTTCCTGTAGATCTCCCTGACCCGACTCTAGACTGTTTGGTTCCTTTAGACCTCCCTGACCTGACTCTAGACTGTTTGGTTCCT
Source organism: Xenentodon cancila (assembly GCA_014839995.1). NCBI lineage: Eukaryota > Metazoa > Chordata > Actinopteri > Beloniformes > Belonidae > Xenentodon > Xenentodon cancila. The sequence continues at coordinate 27,145,348 of CM026213.1, read as the reverse complement.
GTAGACCTCCCTGACCTGACTCTAGACTGTTTGGTTCCTGTTGACCTCTCTGAGCTGACCTCAGTCGTCAATGGATCTAAATCATCCACGTGTCTGTTAGACCCAATCCCAACTCGACTTCTCAAAAATGTTTTCTTTCTTATTGGTGCGACAATACTGGACCAGATCAACTTGTCCCTGGTCTTGGGATATGTGCCACAGGTTTTTAAAGTTGCAGTAATCAAACCATTACTTAAAAAACCCTCTCTTGACCCAGACATTTTAGTTAATTATAGACCGATTTCCAACCTTCCATTTATCTCTAAAATTCTGGAAAAGGTTGTTGCAGCAGCTGTGTGAGCATTTGTATAGAAATGATCTATTTGAAGTTCTTCAGTCAGGGTTCAGATGCATCATAGCACAGAAACAGCACTGGTTCCAGTCTCCAATGACCTTCTTATGGCCTCAGATGATGGATTAGTGTTCATACTGGATCTGCTGGACCTCAGCGCTGCTTTTGATACCATAGATCACAGCATTTTACTGCAGAGGCTAGAGTATGTTGTTGGGATTAAAGGGACAGCTCTAGATTGGTTTAAATCATATCGGTCTGATAGATTCCAGTTTGTTCATGTTCATGAGGTATCTTCCGTACAGACGAGGGTCTGCTATGGTGTCCCGCAGGGTTCAGTTCTAGGGCCAATCCTGTTCAGTTTATACATGCAGCCCTTGGGAAGTATTATCCGGAACCACGGCATTAATTTTCATTGTTATGCTGATGATACGCAGCTGTATCTGTCTATGAAGATGAAACAGAACCATCAGACAAACTTCAGATGTGTATTAAGGACATCAAGGACTAAATGTCCAGAAACTTTTTGCTACTAAATTCTGATAAAACAGAGGTTGTTGTTTGTGGTCCAAACACCTCAGGAAGGGATTAGATGGTCTTGCGATGGCCTCCAGTAAAACTGTGCGAAACCTTGGCGTTATATTCGATCAGGATTTGTCATTTAAACAGCATATTAATCAGGTTTGTAAAACTGCGTTTTTCCACCTCCGTAATATCTCAAAGATCAGGAGCATCCTCTCCCAGAGTGATGCTGGAAAACTAATTCATGCGTTTGTATCTTCTAGACCAGATTACTGTAACGTGTTGTTGGCTGGATGTCCAAGTAATTCTCTGAAGATCCTCCAGATGATCCAAAATGCAGCAGCGTGAGTGCTGACAGGAACCAACAAGAGAGACCACGTCTCTCCAGTTTTAGCTTCCCTCCATTGGCTCCCTGTAAAATTTAGAATCCAATTCAAAATTTTATTACTGGCATATAAAGTCCAAAATGGCCTAGCGCCGCGATATTTGCAAGACCTGATAGAACCGTACGTTCCTAATAGAGCTTTCCGTTCTCAGGGTGCAGGTTTACTCGTAGTTCCTAGAAGATCCAGATGTAGATTTGGAGGACGGGTCTTCTGTTATCAGGCACCATCACTCTGGAACCAACTTCCAGTTTGGGTGAAGGAGGCTGACACCACCTCCACCTTTAAAACTAAACTTAAAACATTTCTGTTTAATAAAGCATATAGTTAGTGTACATTTAGTACCTTAATGTGTCAGGGCCAGTAGTCAAAGCTGCAGCTACAGGACCAGATTAGAGCAGCTCATCTTAAACAGCTTCGGTGTAGATATGCTGCTATAGGCCTCTGCTGCAGGGGGGCACCAACATGATCCACTGAGTGGTGCCTTTCACCTTCTCTGTTTCTCTTTGCCTTCTCTGTCTCTGCTTCACCTCAACCCTCATTTATTAACAATATCCCATAAGCATAATTGTGGTCCATTGTTCTTGTAGTTTGTTGTGCTTGTCTGGCCCTTCTTTTCCTCTTCTGTGCATGTCCTGCGGACCAGAGCCTCAGGAGCTGCTTGCTGACCTGCAGTTCCACCTCTGACCATCCCAGTGTCAGCCTTCACCTGTCTGTGTGGATGTCTGTTGGATACTTGCTGACATCCCGACCTGCAGTCCTCATCCCCTTGTATCACCGTCTATCCATATATCACCCATATACACAGAAGTCTAATTGGACTGCTGATGATAGTTACTATTGTATCCTGTCTTGTACCTTTGACGGTGTCTCTATGTCTCTATTCTTTCTTATTTCTTGCTCTACCCGGCTGGTCTTCGGCAGGAGGGTCCCCCCTTATGATCCAGGTCCTGATCCAGGTTTCATCCCTCTTAAAGGGGAGTTTTTCCTGCCACTGTTCGGCTTAAGGTTTTTCTTCCACTAGGAAAGTTTTTACTGCTGTTTATGTAATAAGTGATCAGGGTCGTGTTCTGGTCTCTGGAAAGATCCTGGAGACGACTTGTGTTGTAATAGACGCTATATAAATAAAATTGAATTGAATTACAGTAGTTCTGCTGTTTCACTTTGTTTTTGATGAATAAATAATGATACCTTACAATATGTGACGTGTTGTTCTTCTATGGTTATTTATGGAATTTTAAGACCAGATTCAAAAACCTCAGTACTGGAATAAAAAGTCCTTTTGTCCTCAATGACTGAATGTACGTCCCTTATAAAACACATGTAAATGAAAGACTTGACTTTGTGATAAATAGTAAAGCAATTCCAAAGGTTTAGATTGATTAAAGCAAAGAGTGGATTTCAGACATGTTCCTGAGCAGGTGCTTTGATTGTTTAATGCAGGGTTTCCTAACGATCTGAGGATCACAGTCCTTTATCCTGATTTTCAACTTTGTTTTTTTAAGTCTAAACTTTTTAAATATTGCATTAGATTATTTAAATTAATTGCATTAGATTAACCCCCCCCCCCCCCCCCCCCCTTGTCTGCATATATATTAATGGCCTCTTGATAGTCTACTATATTTTACTGATCCCTAGAAAACAGTTTTATTTAAATTTAGTTAAATTCTGCCAAAGAAGCCTAAGATCATCAACGGCGGAACATGAAAGAACGGGAAAGAGTGGGGAAGAATAAAAAAAAAACAGTGATGGGTGCAGTTAGGTGACTGTGTGATGTGTTGCAGTGTATGCAAAAAAAATGTGTTGAATCTTAGTGTGTAGTGTGTGGAATGTGTTTGGGATGCGTGTAGGTCTGTGAGTATATTTAAGTATCTGTTTCAAAGGTGTGTGTGTGTGTGTGTGTGTGTGTGTGTGTGTTGTATATACACACACACACACACCCCTATTACATATATACATACATACTGTTGGGGGACGGGGAAATGACCCACCCAGAAACATTATTGGGCTCATTCCTTTTTGAATGCCATTTCTTCGAACGCCTGTGAATGTATCACAAGCAGAAGTGTGAATTAGGTCCACGATAATTGCTCGTGAATGCAGCAACAGCATCAGTAGCAGTGCGGAAGGTACTGCATCTGGATATTGAACTTCAATTAGGTGACAGACAAGGAAAGACACTTAAAAAAAAGAAGTCGAACTTACTTTTAAATAAGAATGAAAAAAATTACTTAATTACTTAACTATCTATTCGTTTTCTACAGATTTCATAGCTAAAACACCGGAAATGACATCACCATAGTCTTGCCTTTACGTCTTGTCCATCACAAGAAAAGGGACCACGGCAATTTAGCTGGGTGTTTCTTAAATAAAAAAAAATACAGACAATAAAGAAGACTCATCTCGTATACTTTAGGCTTAAGAAATGGCCCAACCGCGGGCTTTTTTCAGCCCCGACACCGACCATTATCGTCAACTAATCGGACAGCGCCGGGACTTTGAGTGACTGCAGGCTCGTGCCGAGCTAACGTTACGCAGCTGTCTGTAACCAAAGCTAATCGGCCGTCTGCTCTCCGGCGGCTCGTCTTCTCCTCTCATTACATGGTGTCGGCCTACATCGTCCTGGGACAGACCCGAACGCCGACAGGTTGGAACCGCCAAGTCACCCCGCAGCGCTAAAATGGACAAAGACGAAGCGGACCGGCTCATAGAGAAGGCGAAGCTGTGTTTACGGTCGGGACGAAAAGACCGTGCGTTGCAGCTTCTGTACGAAGCGCAGGAAATTTACCCCAGCACCCGGGCCAGAGGTAAAATTAGCTGACGCACATTCTGCAATGGCAGTGGCTTATCTAACGCGAGACAGCCGATTCACGTATTCCAACCTGTAAAGAGCTAGGCATGTATTTTCAGATTGCTGTGTGGATTCAGATTAGGCATCGAGCTGTAATACTGTACGTCTGTCGAGGCTTCAGCCTCTAATTTAGGTGTGTTTTATTAGGATGCCCTCCCCCCTCTCCTTGCAATTCACAGTGAGGACCCCCAGACTTCCAGGGAGAGCTGTATTAACCGATTTGTGCTGCCTTTTGCAACAATGAGTAGGATATTTGAGCTGAGAAGGCTTTTTTTTCGCCTGCATGCAGCCAGGTGCAGCATGCAGCATGTCACTGAGCGAACAAAGGTCCTGCACATTTTCATTCATGACCACCTTCCTCACATCTTGCACAAATGGGTGAAAATGCAAGGAAGGAACATGATTAAATATTTACATATCACAAAGATGTATGTAAAGGGCTGCATGCAAATGCTCTACCTGTCCAAAAAAAAGGTCAGCACCTGGAGTGAGTAACCTGAAATTCTTTAAACAAGTGTGGGGAGATGCATCCTCTTGTTGTGAAAAAGATGCAACTCCCTTTCAGAAGGATCAAAGTATTGATCCTTATCAAGTAACTAAAATAACTACGATAGTTTCAGAAACTACTAAAATGGGATTATGAACTGTGCAAGACATCTAAAAGTGAAAGAACTGAGACATCCTCTTCAAGGTAGAAATGTGGTTGGAAAATAAATCTTGAATGACTGAGATCAGAGACAACTTAAATTGTTTGTTGCAGTGCCTAATGGTGAAAGTAAGACAATTTTCACACTCGTGATGTGAAGAGTATTTTTGGAGAGTTTTTGGACTAAACAGATGGTGTAGCAGGAGGGAAACGGCTTTTAAGTGAGGGTTAAAAAACAAAATAAGAAGTCTTCCATTACTCTGGAGCCATGGACGCGTGACGAGTGAAGGGATGCACCTATGTTACTAGTGCATTCTGTGCAAGCCTGTGGGGGGAGTGTTATGATTTGGGGTTGTTTCTGTTAAGTCTAAGTTCAGCAATGATGCCAAAAAATGGGTTAACCTAAATTCACTATGACTGTTTTCAGTGATATTAGTACAACAACTAATCCAACTAGGTTCAACATATTACATAAGACAAGCACTACAGTGGTATATCATCTTCCTCTATTTGCATTATTTTTTTCTTAGGCAGGGACACGTGACCAACAAGTAGTGACAATGTTCTTGCTTGGTTTGAAGTGACGTAGTTTTGTAAGCTTCACCAAACAAAGTTGTAAATGCCATATGTTTACACATTTTTCGATTGAGTCAAAACAGTCTCAAGATTCACAAATGTATTTCAGATGTACACACAAATATAACCTGATTTACAAACGGCTTGTTTGTTATTTTTAAACACGAAATGATCTGCAATCAATCCGATATCTTCCTTGTTTTAGCTAATCATAAGAACGCGCAATATTAATGATAATAATAATAACACTAATAGCTTCGTTTGAATGGCTTAATGTGATTGGGCTATGAGTAAATCGGCACAAACATGAAGTGCGTTCTTATGATTGGCTGAAAAAAAGAAGATATCTGATTGGTTGCAGATCATTCCGCGTTTTCAAAAAAGAGATTTGTGGGTTGAGACAAGTCCGGAGAGTCTCAGAAATTCACCCAAAAATGCAGCCACGCCCACAGACCACAAGCCGTTTGTAAATCTGGCTTTATTTGTGTGTGCATCAGAAATGCTTTTGTGAATAGTGAGACTGTTTTAACTCCAGACTTAACATAGCAGTTCAACTCTTAATATGAGATCCTCTGCAACATTAATGCAGTTCTGGAGGGAACAAATGTGAGATTGCATAAGCTTATTGAAATGATGCTGTACTGTATCAGTATTCTCCACCACAATTATATAAGAATGGAAGAATGGGATCTGTTCCTGTTAGTCTCGGCGATAGTCAGCATCTCTAGAGTCAGGGGGACGTATATGTTTTTTTGGAGCACAAGCTGCAACTCTTCACTGTGATGATGACTGATGCCATTCTGTTTCTTTCCCTGTTTGTTCCTGGATTATTAGTTTACCACATGCACTGTTGCTGTTTCAGTATTGATAGATGCCATACTGAGAAATGGAGGCAGCTCTTCCCCTGAAGCAAACCACGTGCCTCCTCCAACTGGCTGGAGAGACGAGGACATTGGAAACCAGGAAACGAGTAACTCGAATACTGATGAAAAGAAGACCTATACTGAAGAGCAACGCCAGGGTGTTCTCAGGTGCATGCTGAGCGCGTATTTGTTTGTGTGCTTCCCCGTGTTATACAGACCATCACACTGTCCTTGTTCACCACTTTCAGTGTGTGCAAGTCACCTGAGAGTAACTCGTAAAGTCCAGGTCTGTGTTTTCACATCCAACAATCTTTGATCTTGCAGGATAAAGAACTGCAGGGATTTTTATGAAATTCTTGGCCTAAACAAAAATGCGAGTGAGGAAGATTTGAAGAAAGCATACAGGAAGCTGGCCCTGAAGTTTCACCCGGACAAGAACTTTGCTCCAGGAGCTACTGATGCATTTAAAGGTAAGTAAAGTAGAGAGGGAAAACTGTTGGGTTTTTTATTAATATTGCAGTTGGTATTAGTTGACTCTTTCACCAGGAAACCACAACCAAAATTCCCACCATAAGTTACACTGCTGTGAATTTAATTTTCAGTGTCCCAACATCTGTGCTCATGATGGCTCCAGCCTCATCACCTTTTAAGGGTTTTATTCAAAGACAAAATAATTGCATGATTTTAAATCTTTACAGCCGTAAGCACATTGTAAACATTAACATTTAATAGCTGATTCAATATATTTGCATTCACCATGTTAACAGAAACGTGCAAAGAAAATGTTGCTCAACTTTTATTTAGCAGTCATGCCATCTGGCGTTGGACTGAAAAGTAGTCCACATCTAAACATTTCCCGTTATTCCCAACAGCAATAGGCAACGCATATGCAGTGCTGAGCAATCCAGAGAGGAGGCAGCAGTACGATCAATACGGGGATCAGTCTGCGACTGCAAATGCACCCCAACACTCCAGCCACAGTCGCCACGGACACCACCGAACCTTCCACAGAGACTTTGAGGCCGACATTTCTCCTGAGGAACTCTTCAACATTTTCTTTGGTGGAAGGTTTCCCACAGGTATCTTGGAGAGCGTCGTTTGTAAAGCACTCACATAATTCCTGCAAAGCTGGTATTTTATATGGGTGGATGCCGGCAAAGAGATGAATGAAAGACAGTATATTTTCTGTACTTGTCATATATTTTATTAATGTTTTTAGTATGGTGAATTATTGCGGTAGGTTTAGGAACACTATCTGCTGTTTGACTCTGCAGGAAATATTCATGTGTACACCAACCAGGGAGCCTCCTACTCACAGTTCTATCAGCCTCGTCGTCGACGTGCTCATGAAAGGCGCGAGGAGGTGGTGGAGGAAAACCAGAGTCAGGTCAGTGACTCACTGAACATAAGGACAAATCCCTGATAAACAATCTGAGTCTTATGTTGTCATCTTCTCATGAAGATGCAGCGTTACTGTTATTAGAGCCAGTGGAGAAGCAAAGTAACAGCTGGAGATGGCCTTTTGTCTTTGTTTTTGATTTTATTTTCTGTCCAGCCTTCAAGAAATCTCTAATGAACATATTTATTTGTTTGGAAGATCACATAATGGAAACAACATGACTGCACAGACATGACTAAAGTGGAATCTACTGGGTTACAGTGCTTTTTTCCTGCTTTTTGATCCTTCCCACAGAACACATTCACAGCACTTCTGCAGCTTCTCCCCGTGCTGGTGTTAATTCTCATATCAGTGTTTACTCAAATGATGGCCACGAACCCGCCCTACAGTCTCTTCTACAAGCCGTGAGTCTGAAAAACCATCCACTTTGCTCTCAAGGGTTTGCTGGAAATAAAAAACTTCCACTAAAAGCTTAGACACCACAGAGCAACTGAATACAGTTGAATGATGTGTTTTTTGTTTGGCGTCAGGTCCATGGGCCTGGTGGTGTCCAGAGAAACGCAGCACATGGGCGTACCATACTACGTGGATAAAGGTTTTGAGAAGGAATACCGGGGAGCTGCACTGGAGGAACTAGAGAAAACCATTGAAAGTGACTATGTTGAACACCTGCAAAGCAGCTGCTGGAAAGAGAAACAGCAAAGTAAGCAAGCAGCTTATTCAGCTTGGTTCATTTTCCTAAATTTTAGTTGGAATTTAATGAGAAATCTTTAATTTTGCTTTTTTTTTTAATAGCATAATACACAGAAATTGTGGCTCATTTAATTACCACTCACGGTATTATTACTGAGTAATGCCTAATTCGAGTGTTCACATCAGATATTTGAAATGTTGCAGGCTGAAGATCATTTTTACATCTGACGTCAACTCTTAAAGTCGTGCTTTACTACTGACGCATTGCTGAAAAGAAGCACACTGTCCTTTCAAGTAGGGTAGCAGCGGAGCAGTCCGGGAACGAAACTTTCACACTTTTGGCAGAGTTGGGTTTGAACTGCTAGAGCTGAATGTTAACTATGTGAGTTTTAAGCAAGCAGTGGAAACGGCAACTTCCCAGAGTCACTGTTGCCCAGCAACTGCTCCTATTCAAGTAACAGTCTTCCATGTAATCCAGCTGGCTGATTCCACCGGTTGTCTGAGCTGGCAGACTGAGGTTTAATTAAGGAACTGTTAAAAATCCATGTAAGAGTTTTGTCATACGTTCGTCTTTTGTTGTTTATTTTCAGAGTCGGACTTGGCAAACCTGGGACAGCTGTACCGGGATGAAAGGTTGAAACAGAAGGCAGAGTCAATGAGGCTGGAAAACTGTGAGAAACTGCAGCGATTGGTGGGCCGTCTGAGAGTCAAATGAGCGCCGTTTGAGGAGAGGAAGCGTTTCTTTAGCGAAGTGTGTAATTCGTCCAATCTGTCCACTTCGTGAAGAAATCTCTTTGGGTACAGTGCAGTCAGTGGGAAATGACACCGCTGGAAACGATGTGCCTTCTCTTCAACGGTAGAAAATAGAGTTGCCTGTTAGCTGCCGGCGCTGGCTTTGCAGTAGCAGCATCATGTGCAAGCTCACTGTGGCAGTGCGCACGACATCTCAGAGCCTTTAACTTTCTTATAGAAATGGCATGACTTATGCAGTCTCCCTTTGGGGTTACGAAGGCAGTTGTATGTTCTCACATACATGTTTAATCCGTTTAGATCTTGTAGTCTATTTATCTTAATTTATTTTTGGATGTTTTTGTGTCTTTGCTGAAATTGTAGATGTATTTATTTAGTAGTTAATGGAGTGGATGGTAGTTGAGCATCTTGGCTCGTGTTTTTTTTCTTTTCTTTGTAGGAAATAACTACAGTGACTTAAATAATACTGTAGTGTTTTGACAAATCAGTGTCTGTTTAGTGAAATGGCAGAGGACCTTTTACACACTAAACAGAAGAATCTGTCAGTTCGACCTCCTACACTGTTTTATTTGAGGGGGCAGCGTAGTAGAGATATTTTGCTTAACATGATCCTAGGTTTCCCTTTGTATAATGTAAGCTTGTACTTGACCCAACCTTCTGCACCAGTGATAAATGCTGTGCTCATTTACCTTCAGAGGCCACATTTTTATTAAGTCTCACAGAAGTCAGTTCAAACAGCTTCCCCTTCACACAACTAGTGTGTATATTGTGCTTCCTCTAGACATGCGAAGCTCAGTTGTTGGACAACATCAGTGGCTTTTATTTTGTTTCTGTCTGGTTATAAACTGGATGCTGACTTTTTTTTGTTCATATAAGACCACACACCCCTCTATACAGACGGTTATATTAGTTGTGCACCACGTCCGCCGAACTGCCTTAGCTGTTCTCATACCTGGAATATTGAGGCTCATCTGAAGACTTTTTAACTTCTGTGTTTCATATTGTTACTGTTGCATGCACCCTAGCGGGGAGTGTTATGTTAATTGCATATTTCTTTTGAGTCATAAAAATCTTCATGACTATTGACACTATAAATGTAAGTGGGTGATATTCAGGTCTACACTGCTAAGCTACGAACTTGTCGATCCTTAACTGCGATTTAAAAACACATGTCGGGTTTTGCAGTCAGTTTTGCAGTGTGGAAGTACAGTTGAGTTAAAACGAAGAATTAAGCTTTCAGCCAAAAATACCTGAGAATTAAAAATGTAACCAGAATATACATTTGGCCTGTCTGATTTATTCAACTTTGATTTCATGGTGATTTAAGTCTTTAAATGCTGCATGCATTTGGTGTAATTGTTAAAGCTCCAGATGCAGGTGTCACAGGCATCTATATGTGGAATTTAACACTGATAAATCTTAAATGACATTCTTAGACTACACGTTAATAAGCTGTGCACCAAAGCACCTGAATAGGTCGACGGTTTCAGGATGAGCTGCCAGTCGACAGCCTCCATTGCTTTTTGCACACAAGGAACTCTACAAAGTACTGAAAAAACCCCAAAACTCCCATCTATACCTTCAACTTAAAAGTGAGTTAATGTTGTGCAGTGGAGATAAAGAGGAATAGATGAATGAGTTGGGATAATAAATTGGATTTTCTGTTGGTCAACATTTGAACCGTCTAGCTGGATTCCTCAGTAACAGACCAACATTTGTTTGATAGTTAACGTCATATATTTGCATTTTCAACAGCACAAAATGGTAGTTGACAAGAGAGACAAAGCGGGACCTCGAGGCAAGCAAACCTTGGATACGTCTGCTCTGGTTCATGGAAAGCTTTGGGGTTAAATGTACTCATAAGGTCTGGACATGATTAAAACAAATCCAAGTAAAGAATCCTTCCTAAATGTCGTAGTTCAAATACATCATCCTGATAACGAACCCACGTATTACTCAACGAGTCAGAGAAATGCTATATAACAAACAACTTTGTAGCTTTTTCCCGTGTGGGCACTGCTGCTAGATTCCCATCTGAAAATAAAATGTATGTGAATTCCAACTTCAAAAAAAGTGAGTAGAGGAAAGTTCAAATATTTGAGTTCTACTGCTGTTCACATCGAGTTTTTAACAACAAAGTAAAGTTGTAACGCTTCTTAAATTTTATTATCACTTAAGTCCACAAAATATCTCACATTTTCAAAAACACTGAAAATAGTTTCAAAGGAATACTCTTGTAAGCGTTGTTTCACAGGAAGTGTCAGGCAAAATCAGTTCAACACAAACAATACAGTCATTTAAAAATGATCTAGAAGTTTTAAATTAGATGAGAAGAAATTAGCTTTGCTCAGTGAAAATGTCTGTCGGAGATAAATATGTGCCCTTCTGATCAGTTACTTAAAGGTGCAGATTACTGGTAAATGTAGGAGCTAAAGTTCAGCTCGGATTAAGACTACGAGCGTCCACGTGGACGGCACCAGGCAAAAGTTTGGACACACCTGAGAATAGGCATATCAAAGCTTTTGACTAGTCTTGCATATAATTGGATGAACGTTAGAGCAGGTTAAGTCTTGGTGATCACCACTTACATCCAGGAAAGTTTGACTGACTTTTGCAGAATGCCCTGCAGTAATCTGGATTATGTATGTAATCCACGTCAGTGTGGCTGTCTGTGGAGGAGTGAGCTTCTCTGCGTTACAGCGTACCCAATCAATGTGGAGCATAATAAAAGCCGATACTGCACTGAGAGCAGACTGAGAATTTATGTGTTTGACCAACAATCAAATCAGACTTATCACTTAATCCCAGGAACACTTGGACACGGTTTTCAAACTAGATGTTCATTTCTTCATCTTGAGGTCTGCTTCTATGGCACTACGGCGCCCTCTGGTGCCCCCATCCTATAAATCAAAGAGGAAAATATAACATGTTAGTCTTGACTAAAGGGAGACGTGTTTTTCTTGATATTAAAGTGATTTATTTCATTATTTACATTTATTCAAGTTTGGGTCTAAGGTTTTAATATTTTTCTATAAGTACATTCTTTTTCTTGGTTGTTTGCTTGCTTTAAAGACTGATGTTTTTAAGAAGTATAGGATGGCTACTTACAAAAAGAGAAAGAAGGAAAGCAGGTGAAGACATGGACACAGTGTCCTGTCAGAAGAGAATAAAGTATATCAGAGACGTGGCTCAAAAGCTTCCTGCAGTTCTCAAGTAGCAGTAAAACAACACTGAAAGTAATTAAAATACTAAATACTTAGCTGTCAATTGAGAAAGGCTTTAGGAGAATGTTTTGTCAGAACATGTCTTGGCGTAAACTAAAACATTTGCGTTCTTTTCGTTTTCTTTACCGTTTGCCAACCGCACTGCTTGTCCAGACCAGTTGTTTTCCTGCATCTTATTTTTTTAAAGGAACATGCCAGAAAGTTTGGCTTGGGAACTACATAAAGCACACACTATACTCCGCAAAAATACTCCTGGCAACCATTTTCCAATGCACTGAGAGAAATAATCCAATCATCTCATCGCCTTTTAGGCGAGATGCAACATTACAAACTTTCTTATTTTTTACCTCAAGAAAAGGCAGAAAACCAACTGGAAAAGCTGTGTCTTAATGGAAAATGTTTTCCTGGTTGAAAGCATTTTGCCAAATGTGACTTAAAGACACATAAAAAACAATTGATTAAAAGACAGCTTTTGTTTTCATTGAGAGAAATTAGCATTACTCTGTGAGGATCGTAATCTTTTAAAATATTTATAATATCAAATATTTATACTGCTATCTATCATATTTCCTATTTCAAGTTTAAGTTTTTATGCAAAAACTCCATTATTTTTTTGAATTGCTGACAAAATGCCTGTTGAAGGTTATTGAAGTAGTTATCTTCCTGCCCATTTTCATATTGTGGTGGCATGAATAGAAGACATATTTTTAGATCTTTTTTATTTATTTATTCACAGAATATACTTTCATTTAATTTGTGAAATGAAAACTGGTTTTCATGGTATGGGAAAAACAACCACATCCCTAAAATGTCATGCTTTGGAAAATGGCTTCCAGATAAGAGTTTCTTCTACCTTACATCAGCCTGATGTCTCACCCTTGTCTCTTCTTCTGTACTCTGTGCTTTTGTCAAAATTCTAGTGAAGCACCTTGTCAGTAGAGTCCTGTTTGCGTGTGCTCTCACGGCCCCTCAGGCTCTTGGCGCTGATACCAGATTCTGATGTCTCCATAATGAGCTGGGTGGCAAGAAACTGCTGGATCTGCTCCAGGACATCTCGCTGCATCTCCAGAGCCATGTGGTACACGTCGTGATCCAGGCCATTGTACATCACTGCATTCTGAAACATCAGCATGATGTCCCTCTGGAACTCCGCAGTGGTCCGGATCAAACCTGTCTCGATGTTCTTTTTTATGGTGGCCAGGTCCATGGGCCTGAGAAAGTAAAGGGCAAAGCAGGCAGATGTTGAGTCTCTGTTGTTCATTTGTGTTTTCTTGAGATAATTGCACAGAAGTTCTGCTTACCTGTGGACAATATTATGGTACCCAGGTGCAATTTCATCCGTTACTGGCTGAAGGAAGACGTTTGCATACCTACAAGTTGACATGAAATATGTTCCACTAATGATGCAATACATTTTGTAAAGATAATATATCAGAAATCCTGCAGTGCTGAGGTTAAAAGTCACACTGACCTGTGATTGGCTGCTGCACGCCACACAAGCATAATGGCTTTCTTCCAGATCTTGTGAGCCTGTAGAGCCTCCAGGTCCTCACTGCACACAGAGCTACACAATGAAGGTACAAAAGAAGGAAGTAGAAGAAATGCAAATGTTGTAAGGAAGGAGAACCTGTAGCACCATCTATGAGGCACCTTTCACCACCATCTCACACAAACAGTCTTTCCTCTCAGGGTTTGTGTCACTCACAACTGTGATGAGGCAGGGCTGCTGGGGATGGAGTCTGCCACTGTGTGGAGCTGCAAAGATGAGGATGCGGTGTGGAGACTGTACCCATCCTCACTCTCGCTGACTGCAGGTTCCAGCTCCATTTCTCTGTCGGGTTCTGATGAGAACTCCTCTTCCCCGTCAGCCTCGTCTTCTCCACATAACTCTGACTCTGTTCCCTCATGGTCTGCTTTGGTCTGCAAGGCTTTTTCTCCACCTTTAGCATTAATGCCATCCTCAAGATTTGTCTCCTATGTTAGACAGAAGTTTGGAGAGACTCGCATGAAACTTCTAGTGGAGGTACACTCTGTAAAGCAATAACAAGTATTTGCGCTTTTAGGTACCGTACCTTGGGTTGCATTTCTGACAGTGGCCTGTTTTCCAATGCTGAGTCTGCTTAGAAAGTACGAAGACAGTATGGACACGTATTAGGAAGTGAAAATCTTTTTTTTTTTTTTAAATGCATGCAAAACTGAAGTTTAAAAACGAGTATACCTCTGTAGGCTTTTTCTGGTCTTTGTGCCTTATCACTTCTGCATTTCAAGATCCCATCCATGTGAATTTGTTTTTCAGACTCCCCCACCTCTCCCATGTGTCTCATCGCCCCAAACTGTGACAGTGATGGACTGCGGCAGTGCTTCAAAGTCTTTGAGCGGCATGAGGAAGTGGAGGGAAGGTTCCTCAGAGCCACAGGAGAAACTGTCAGAGTGCTGTCTTGACTGTTGTATAGAGAAGACAGTGGAGCTTCTGTGTCCCCCTCCAGGCCACATGGAAGAGATGAGGACTGTGAGACTACTATGGGCACTGCAGAGGGAGACTCTTGGGGCTGGAAAGGCCCACTGTCCCAGCCCACAGACAGAGCATGGCCGTTCTCCTCACAAAGAGACAAGGCGGCCTCAACTGCAGCAGCATCCAAAGCCTCTGCAGCCTCATCTGCCTGTAGGGAAATAAATATGACTCCAAATCTTAAAGACTCTTTGGAGTTAAAAAAAAAGAAAAAAAGAAAACCAAACAAACAAAACAAAGGAAACAAGGAATTACTTTTATACTCCATCAAATCCTAAACCCAGCGATTCAGGTTCACCAACTAACTAACCTACCCATACAATTAATTACAATTAAAACTTAAACACAAGTTCAATCAGTGATCATTCAATCAGATACTGTGGGGAAAAAAATTACATATACATTATATATATGTATATGTATGTACATGTATATATATGTATGTGTGTGTGTGTATATATATATGTGTATGTATATAGGTATATGTATGTATCTTACATGTGGTAGAATTGTTAATAAACTTGACTTTGATACACATATATATACATATATATACACACATATATATATATATATATACATGCACATATATACATATATACACACATATATACACACACATATATATATATACATATATACATATAAATATATATATACATACATATATACACATATATACATATGTGTGTATATATGTATATATGTGCATGTATATATATATATGTATATATGTATATGTATGTATCTTACATGTGGTAGAATTGACAATAAACTTGACTTGATACACATATATATATACATATATAACACACATATAATATAATATACATATATATATATATATATATTATATATATATATATATATATATATAATACATATATATATATATACATATATATACATATATATATATATATATATACATATATAGATATACATATATATAATAATATGTGTGTGTGTGTGTATATTGTATATATATGT
>CM026213.1:26975062-27129511 GCA_014839995.1 Xenentodon cancila | reverse complement strand
ATATATCTATATAGACATATACAACATATATATATAGAATAATATAGAGATATATATATAGATATATATATATATATATTATATATATATATATATTATAGATATATATAGTATATATGTATATATAAACACATTTTTTTTATTTTTATTTTTTTTAATTACCTTTTCCTCGATTATGGCAATAATGTCCCCCACTGTCTTCAGGTCCAGCTCATCTCCCATATAGGACATGGTTACATCATCCTCGCTGACGACTGACATCTTCTCTGTTGATGCAGGCCGGCATTCAGGGGCCACAGATGACACTAAGCCATGCACCTCTGCACAAAAGCAGCAAGTCATAAATAATAATGCTGTAAAACCCTTCATTTGTGCATCACAGCCGTGCCAGTGGTATTATCTTTACAACCATGTATGGACATTAAAGTACACCTTTGCTAGTTTGTAAGAAATCCTGCTTTTAGAGAGTTTAAAGTTCAATTCTCAAACTAAAATTAAGAGCATGATAAAGTGTACAGACCTGAATTTGCTGAGACATTGGCATCGACAGGAACAGGAGAGGCAGTAGAGAGAAGAACGCCGGAGGCAGAGTCTCCACCGGCCATAAAACCTAACGGAGGAGAAAACTGGGTGGGACCTGCCTCCAGGAGACGGGACAACATTGGGGCACCTGCCATGGAGGCATTAATATACACAAACACAAGCATCAATGTGCAAAGTGCAAACAAAACAAAGGAGGCTCTTAGCTGGCCAATGTGTAAGCAAACAAGAGTAGTTATAGATAGACGGCAAATAAACCGCACATTCAGAATTCAAAAGTCACCAGACAAATATAAACAAGTTCCTGTTGTACATATGGCTCCATAACCATTACCAAGTACCAAACACCTTTGATCAGCCGTTAACAATGATTGAACACGGTGTGTACCTGATGCCTGTGAGAGAGGTTGAGAGGCTGGAGCCAGCTGCAAGTCCTGTGTTCCCGTCGTATTCCCAGTGGACACATCGACCTCCACAACCTGGGAGCCGCACACATACAAACAAATACAAATACTCCATTGTCTCCACTATGAAGTGCACATCAAGTATTATTTATGTTACAGTCTTATTCAGAACTATATATCTATATTACCAATGGAATGTAAAAGGTAGTGATCTAATACTTTTTGAAATAACTGCATAAATTATTGAAAGAATTCTGACCTTTTACAAGAGCAAACTCGGCTTTAGTAATAATAATAATAAAGTGTTGTAGTGTGGTTACTTTTGATTTTAATAAAAGGTAAGATTAAAATGCCAAATGAACTAACTAACATTTTATTATATTTAGCTCTATTTTCAAGATCAACCGTTCGGTGTCGATACTCAGCCATGTCCCTGGAGAAGAGAGCAGCGGTGTCAGTGTCTGATGTGGAAATTGTACCACTCCTGTAGATGATCCCACACTTCCCACACACAGGCTATTTTATTGCATTATGTCCAGAAAGAAACACTGCTACCTTTTCACTCTCACAACCAGACTCAGAAACAGATTCTTCTCTCAAGCTGTCAGACTCCTCAACTCCCAGAGACCAAACAGAAACATACAAACATAAAACACCAACACACACATACACACATTTGGACTACTGACACAGCTACTACCTCTTCAACAGGAGCTTGTCTCAGTCAGCAAAGTATCAAAATGCTGTATACTGCTGAAAGGACTAATAAAACGCCTTTTGTGTGTTTCATATTCAAGTGAGTGATGAGAGAAAAACCGTAATTGCTGCTATTCATAAAGTAAAGTCGGAGGAAGTGTCGCATATGAAACACATTCTGACAGTGTGGACACTGCATGTTATGTTTTTATTGTAAATTTACCTTAAACTACACAACAGTGGAAAGGTGCACTCATAGCTTTTATTTCAAAATGCTCCGCACATTTTTACCAAAACAGAACATTTTGTCTTGTGGGTTTGGTTTCCCTGGAGTTTCTTTTCTGCAGCATCTTTGTTCTGTCTATAAGTTATTAGATATTCAATGAGCCGCCTTTATTGTGGATCTTCTTCCTCACAGATCATATAAAAATGATTTTTTTTTAATAAAGCTGATTTTTTTTTATTCAGAAGTTTGGGGGCAGCAAACATCGTGACTATATTTGCTCCATATTTATTGAAACTATCTTTGATTCATTCCTTTTTTTGGACGTGTCTAAAAGCATTTTTTGCTGGTCAAAATGACACACTTCTGTGTCAGAAAACTAGTTATCACTGACCATAATAACATTTCCATGGATAGACACTTAATTGTGAAACACTTTGGATTTACTACAACACTCACCTACTGCAGCACAGAAGAATAGCAAACAGTTAATTCCAGAGATGAGGTTGAACACACAGAAACTACATTTGAATAAAAATGTAGTAATAGTTCCTTTATATTTGATTCACGTTTTTCTAATTAATTGGAAACATTAAGTAGGAGGAAACCCACAAAACACAGATGACTGTGTTGCCTTATTGCTCTTGTTAAATGACGGTGTTTTTGTTTTACATGTTGTGTTTCTACAGCTGCAGTCAAGAATGGATTTGTGAAAATGTCTTTGGAGTCCATTTCTAAAGTAAAGACCTCCTCTGGCAGTGGGATTGCCACTATATGCATCCAACTCTGATGGATCCTCCTTTGGAATAATGTCCTGCTGTTGAGGGACTCAACATTTCTTTTCACTTTTTGATTAATAGAACGATTCTAATTCCTTGAGCTTTTCTGGTTCTAAGAATGTCCTTACTGCAGACGAATCAGCAGGACCAAAAACATCCTCTTCTATGTTTTTCTTCTCATGTTTGTACTGGTGCCGATGTGTTGGGGTCATTCATTTTTTTAAATCGCCTCCACAAAGAAGGTTTCTCTTGTCTTTTGTAGTCTGTGTTTGTAGCCTTTTCTGGCAGTGAAACCTCACTTTGTACATCCAACTCAGCTGGAATAAACAAGTCCTCTTTTGGAATAATATCCTGTAGTTGAGGTAACTGTCATGTCCTCACATTGGTTATTGTTCGCAACTAATTCTTAACTTTTCTTTATTCTGCCAGTGCACTGCAGTGCATCATTTTTTCCCCTCTTTTTTCATATTTTTATTATGTAAAGCACCTTGAATTGCCTTGTTGCTGAAATTTGCTATACAAATAAACTTGCCTTGCCTTAATGTAATAATGTCGTCCTGCTTCGTTCTTGTGAACCCAATATCATGTATCGTACCATCTGGTGGATTAAGTGTAGCGGCACACCCCTACGTACACAATAGTGCATCCTCTGTTCCCACTTGATGGCTCGACCACCATGGATTGAGCAGGTTATGATATCCCACAAGAAGTCCCATTTAGTCCCATTTGGTGCACACAGAAACACGGAACCATAATTTTAAATCACTTGCTACTATTCAGACAGTGAAGCAAACTTTTTTTTATTCACCAAACAAGTTTACTTGCATTGCCCTTTGGCATGAGTTAACAGACAGCTAAACTATAATAGACTTCATATAATAATATAAAATAAATAGTTTTGAACATGTAATTGGTCGCAAGCGCCTAGACATACCAGTCTGGAGTTTGTGGCCAAGATACTCCCCTTCTTCAGTAGCTCCGACAGTAGCGGAGATGGTGGCGGTGTGACTTTCTGGCTCAGGAGCTTCTTTTGAGAGGAGTCATCCAGAAATGTCCCATGGCTCACATCATCATTACCAGGTCCAGACGTTTCAGCAAAAGACAATAACCTGGACGTTCCAAACACCTAGAGAAAGAGAAACATTAAGGGATGCTTTCACTGATCCATGTGTTGTCAGTTCTGTTTAGCGTCTCTGGTGTGTTTCTCGTCTTTTGTGGCAATAGTTAGAAAAACTGAACCCCCTCCTATGCCTACCACCAATGCTGCCTAGGTTTCTGACTCTCATAATAACAAGAAATAACACTAGTCAATCTAAATCTAAATTGGCTGCACACAAGGCCTCACTGTCCTGCCGAAATCTTAACAGAAATTCTTCTTTTACACAGTCATTATACCTATTTAAAAGACAAACAACATTTTTTACACATCAAAAGAGGAAGTAGACTATTTGAAAGTTAGACACCCCTCAGGAACCTTTTGAACTTTCTGAGACTTACATTTTTTGCAAATGGAAGATCTAGTGTTAGGCACTCCAGCGGGTCACCTGGTGGGAACTCCTGACTTGGGGAACTACAGGCTGATGGGGAATGCACCGTGGGACTGAACATCCGCTTAGGGGCATTCCTTACCGCCAGTCTGGCTGAAAAATGAAGAAGCAGTATAGCTAGAATTTAATTATAGTTATACAAAATCTGATTGCCCGCTTTCTGTTTAAAACAAGAAAATGCTGCCTGATTCTCCTGCTTGTAGCCACGTAAGCAGCATGGTTTGACAATTGCTGTCTTTTCTGTTGAAAATGGACTGTAATACATTGACAGTTGGTTTCCTGGTTTTTTTCTGCCAACGAGTCCTACAATGACACAATCCTCATAAATGATTGTATACACAAAGATTATACACTGATTTAGCTTAAAACAGTACTTAAAATTGAAGAACATACCCTGAAAAGCAGCATCTGTGTTTTTTCTTTTTAACTCTGCTTCCTCCTCTTCCAGCTTCTTCTTCCTGACGGACACACAAAAGCGCATTTATCTCTACAGAGCGTGCATTGTGTAACCCGGTGGTTTTCAAAATGTTTGTGCTGATCACACAGCAGATCTGTGTAAAGCAGCCCTTATCCTGACTAATCAATATCAGCATGTTGTAATATAAACACTTTATTAATAACTACATTAAAACATATTGAATTAAATCATATCACATAAAATGTGCAACTTATCCATTAAAAACCTCCAGGTCATTAAATTAAAGGGGAAATAATGGAAGAGAAACAGATTATCCACCCAACCATTATCTAAACCGCCTTTTGATGGGTCAGATTTTATACAGACTAGTTCCATTTGAAGCAAGGGTTTTAAAAACATAATGCATGCTTTTATTTTAAAAACTGATAGTATGCAAAGTACTGAAATAATTCTTTCAAATGCATAATTTTTCATGTGGTTGGATTTTGCAACCGTAAGTATGCCGGTCACAAAATCCCAGGACACGCTTGGTATTTTCTCACGTCACGCGAGGTTGGAAACCACTTGTTTAACTTTTATAAAGAGAAAAAGGGATGTAAACAGGTTTGAAATGCTGTGTTTTTTCTTCTTACTGCAGAATCTCCTGCCACAACTCCTCAAGTTTAGAATCGAGATGTCCCGCTTGAATCAAGTCAGCTTCTCTCTTCAGCTTCCTGTGAAAACAGTGACACCTCAGCCTGTGACATTAATGTCATTTATGGTTTCTGAAATACTTGTTTTGACGGAGAGGTAATATGATGATGTGTTCAACCTCTTCAAATGTCACCTGTGCTGCTCCTGTGTTTCTTTGATTAACCTCTTGAGTTCTTCTATCCTCTCAGCTGTCAGCTTGCGTACTATGACATCCTCCACCGTCTCCACCACTTCACCTTTCTCCCCACGCTTCCGCCTGAGGGTAGAAAAGAAACACATGCGTTAATGGCACAGATTAAACAGAGATCACACAGTAACACAACTACTGCGTGTGATCTATTTCAGCTCGAAGTTACAACTATCCAAAGTGTTTCAGCTTAAAGTCAGTTGTGTGCTCACTTTGGGGCCTCTGTTGTTTCCAGGAGCTCGGAATACTTGGAAGCACAGTGCTGTGAAGATCCAAAGGAGAATCAAGATCAGCCCTGTGATGGGACAGAACATAAAGTGCCAAACCAGGTCTGTCTGTGATACCTTTTGGGAGAACCAATCAGGTGGTCGCCCAGGTTCTGCAAATGGTTTTATGGCTCGACTGACGGACACCCTTTTGAGAGTAAGACATTTTGTAAGCTGATTCTTGACTAAATATCTGTAGAAACACTTACATTCCAAAACATCCACTTTTCTATCAAGATTGTTGCCATTTACATTTTGCTAAATTAATTTTGTTGATCATTATCAGTCATGTATTATTTCTGGATGCCCTTTAATTGGTCATTTATGCAAAATATATGCAAAATTTAAAACCAGCATGCACAGTGCACCATGCTGCTTCATCGCAGTGGAGACAAATAATAAACAGTAATAACTGTAAAACCACATGGATGCCTAACTCATCCAGAATGATGTTCCTTTGTAAATGAGAAGCAAGTAAATAACTACTACTCTATGGACACTGTCATATAACAAGTTGAATACACGTTAAACGTATATATGTGACCATGCATGTAATTACACTGACAATACAGCGTCATCTGAACATGCTTTCAATTCATTCGGGGGGAAAAGAAAATGTATCACCAGTTCTGGTCCCCACTCTTCATGACAGATGTGGCCAAACATAGCTTCTCCCTCACTGACCACGGCTCTGTTGGTCCAATCACAAGCAGCTTGTGTTCTACAGATGTGGGATGGTGGAAGGTAAATAATGATAATAATAATAACAGGGGGGGTTAGTGCAAAACAAGACACATACTTTGTACATTTTAAACAAAACACATGTGATCTGCCAAACGTCTTAGGCCTGACATCGTCAGTTAATCTCTAAAGCTAATTTCTGTGCCAGTAGTGCCACTTTACACCCCAAAAGCACGTTTTCACACACAGTTAGAAAGAACAAAACATCACAACTGAGCTGTCAACTCGTGATGACAAGCGTTAGTCCCTGCAGCAGGCTCGGACCCCCCCAACACCACCAACACCACCACCACCACCCCCCTGCAGGGAGCGAAAGCTGCCATGAAGCCAACTTCGTAGCGGTGCTGGTAACATTTACTGTGCACCAACGTTACTCACTTCCAACCCCGTTTGCCATCTTCCTGTCATCCCGACATTCCTCGCATCTTTGTTTATGGGAACTCGCTATCAGACGACGCCGCGGCGATGCCCGCAGACGTATCGCAGATCAGCCGCGGACGCTGACATCAATGAACGTTACGCTGTGGATGTTCGCGCTTTTCCAGATTTCCCCTCGGCGGCTAGCGAGCCGAATCCCCGCCCGTCCGGGTCCGTGCGGGTCCGTCTGGGTCCGTCCGGGTCCGTGCGGGTCCCTCCGGTCCCGTCAACCTTAGCTCGTCGGCAACTTAGGAACTCGCCAGCTAGCCGATGTGCTACGAGTGAGTTAAGTCTCGTAAAACTGCTTCATTTCACCCCGGACGTCGGTGAACTCGACGCCGCCGAGCTGCAGCAGGTTTTTGGCCCATCGTTATATGTTGTTTTTGCTAACTGTTGGTTCCTACACGCCCACCTCGGTCATGGTGGTACAGCGCTGGAGGATCCCCACCGACCTCGGCCGACACGCAAACACGGATCGTTGGGGGTTTGTGGCTGTGGGATGGCAATGAACATAAATAAATAAAAACACACGTCTTTCTTTATATTGACATGTAATTGAACTGTGTGGTTCGTGGTAAACAGGGCTGAGTTAAATCCTTAAACAAAATATTGTTTTCCATACAGTTTATGACACGTATATAGCTGGCTCAAATTAACATATTTATGGATAATTACATGTCGACAAGGAAAACGTAACTTACGTTATGTTTTGGGGGGAGGGGTCCACGTCCTATTTTATTCAATTAAAAGTGCAAATGCAGGCGATAAAACGTAGTTATGTTTAATTGATTTTTTTAATTTAAGAGAGATGGGTTTATTACAACTCATCGGAGGATTGTGACGCAGATACAGGTTATGCCGAGGTAAATGTCAGCATTAACTTGGGGACATTTTGTGGGATAAATAAGCTTTTTTTATGTGCGTCAAAGCATTTGTGGCTGCAGTCTACAAACTCAACAATCAACACTGTCACTTTGATACAAATCGCAGTGTAATTATTTATCCTTCCGATTTTTATGTCAATTAACCTAAACTTCAAATATGCTACCATCTCTGCAACTTGGAAGCACGGATATTTTTGGTCTTGCTTTTATTTTACTATTGACAGCAGAGCCTCTTCATCAGGCGCACAATTCTCACTAAGAATGAAATTAGGAAAAAAAAATAATGAGCTTGTGTTCTCTACCAGCGCTTTTGAATGCGTGACAGCCCAACAAGGACATTTGACTTCTAATTTTCTGTTTGTTTCCACCACACAGAAACTGGAAATTCCCATGTGTCTATCAATGCATCACATAAACTTGAGAACTTGTGTAAAAAAGTAACCCAAATGAGCAATGAAAACCCCCACAGAGGAATGGAGAAAGAGAGAAGCCAGTTGTTCATCAAGTCAAAACGGGATGTTACAATACAATTTTAGTTTGACTGGTGTTGGGTGCTACATTACTTCAGCCTTTCTATTTTCATTGCAGTGTCGTAAAAAAAACTTGGCCAGTTCAATTATTGACACAGGAGAATGTTGAGTCTAAAAGAGGGAATCGTAGCAGGCCATTGCTGAACTGCAATTACAGGAACTTTAACTATTCGGAAAGTTCTTAAATGAGATACGGTATGTTTTCTTCTTTTGGTAATAGTGTGCTTAAAGGTTTATCAAAAATAAATTG
This sequence comes from Xenentodon cancila, assembly GCA_014839995.1. Classification (NCBI taxonomy): domain Eukaryota; kingdom Metazoa; phylum Chordata; class Actinopteri; order Beloniformes; family Belonidae; genus Xenentodon; species Xenentodon cancila. Next base: position 27,120,936 of record CM026213.1, on the reverse strand, counting down.
TGTCCAAATTATTATTTGAATGGTATGTGGAAACTGTAGGACAAATTTCAACTATGACACAACCAGGAGACGACATTAAATAGTTGGGTTGGTCCCCCTGAAACCAGCCACTACATGTGCAAACTTCTGACTGAACAGGCTGCAGCTGCACTTTCTATCCATTGTATTTTCATCAGACCAAAGTCAAACCTTTTGTGAAGATGTGAGAAAATTACTTTAAATTAGGAAAAACAGATTAATATGTCTCCTTTTAGTAAGATTCAGCGCAGACACTTCACTGACGTCACCAATATTGTGGTCGTCTGTCCACTCACAGCAGTCATACAGGCGCTCCAGCTTAATCTGTCCACTCTTATTGTGAATTGTTTTTCCAATTATTTCAATTGTTTCACAATGTTTCCTAATATCTAAGAGACGCAGTGTAATGCACTTTGTTGAGGTAAATTAGGATGTATGAGAGTTTGTTGTACCCATTAATGAAGGTTTATTAGGAGGGGTTGTAAACAACTCAGAGGCATCTGAGGTGGAACCCCGACTTCTCACTGCACTGCTTTTTTGTTTTATTTTCTTTCATGATGATGTCATTAAGTAACAGAAGGAAAAGCCTGGATTACAAGCAAGGCAGTCAGTTCAGGGACAGTAGGTTCTTCTGTTGGGGTGATCTTTAAACTCCTGTACTCTGCAGAGCTTTTAAGTGCACAGATTGCTGCATAGCACATTTTGAGAAAGGCAAAACATCACAAAGCATGTTATAACTTCAGTAAGTACATGAGTAAATGTATTTAGTTACTTTTTCTAATCACAAATGGGGACTAGCATGCAAACATCCAAATGCATGAGACAGTGTGGACTCAAATGCATCACCCAAGGCAGGATTTATTTAGGCTTGCTCATCACATGGAAGATGAGTCAATCAGGCTGTTGTATCAAAATTAGAGGGAGAAAGGCAGTCAAGTGCCACTGTATGTGTCAGAAACACCTGGAGTCAAACACTAGGTGGACAAGTTGTCACGAAGCACAAACTGGCACAGAATGAAGGAAACCCTCAGTTGAGAGCAATGGAGAATCTCGATTACATTAACATGATATTGTTTATGTAGCTTTTTACTCATCAGGTTAAAGACAGATGCTTCAGACAAAACTGTTTTTGTCTGGCAAATTATGAGATTTTGGCTTGTTCAGTTAAAAATGAGCACGTTTATATTTAAACACTGCACTTCAGAAAAAATGGAAATCATTTTAACAATGTCATTATTCATTTATGACTTCTGATTACTTTTTATTCAAAATATTAGTCTTTTGCTTTACATTTCTGTGACACTACATGCATATGTGTAGTTATGATATTCAAAAATGAATATGACCACAAAACCCGTACAGCTAAGAATATTTCCAAGTATCAGCACTGTAAATGATGGATGCTGAGTGCCAAGTAGCTGATGTCATTCAAATGCAGTGTGTGACATGTTGAGCAGCAGGGGCCCGAACAGGAAAAGCCGGTTTGCTTTCAGCACGATGTGGCAGAAGAAATCATCCACGACATCTTGAGGAAATCTGGACTTTTGCTATTAGTATTTTGATAAAAATTGTTTGGTTTTGTCTTTTAAGATTTATGAAAATACAAATATATAAGTAGTAAAGTTTTTTAAATGAGTCAGAATATCAGACCTTTATCCTGTGAGTTTTGAATACTGCTCAACATTTAGGGGGAATATTCCCCTAAAAATAATACAGGAAATATTGTTTCTGCAGCTTTGTGTTACAAAACTCAGTCAAATAGAGAGCGGTGGCGCATATTACAATCCTTGTTTTAATGTTATGGAGTATCATTTTCTTTCACAACATGTCAAATATGATAAGATTGGTAAAAAAATAATACGACAAAAAATGAGGGGGATAAAGTTCCAAAAACAGGAATAATGTCCTTTAGTGAGGTGTTCAGATTTGTAGGGTACTGTGACATCACATACCCAGATCAGAATAGAATAATCCAGTTTCCCTAAGGTTATTTCTCCATCCATCCATCCATCCATCCATCCATCCATCCATCCATCCATATATATATATATATATTAACCACAAATAGCCAATTTAGATTTTGTCTCTCAGTCCACAAGAGGAGCAACAGCTCTTTCTTCTTATGGGCCTGCGTGTTTCGCAGAGAACCCAATTACTACAGGGAAACAAATGTTAATGAGGTACCTGACATTTAACTCCATAATAGAGCCACTTTGCCCCCTGCTGCACTGTGAAATAACAGTCAGCTCTACAGGACAGACTGACAGCCTTTTAAAGGGTACTTACAGCGACAGACACATGATTCTGTTCTCAAGAAAACACACGCTTTGACCCTTTTGACCCCAGAACCCTTTTGTCATCTCTAAATAGGCCCTTCAATCTTAAATTGTAACACATCTATGTATACACTCATGGTACACAAATTTAAAAAAATGCATCCACTCTTTTTATTGCAAATAAATTAAATAAATTAAATAAATAAATCATTATATCCTTACTGGGCATTTAATGTATGCAAAAATCCATAAAACAGCAATTAAATATATCTGGTGTTTTAAAGAAATTTGAATAAAAGAACAAAACAACCAACGAACACTATGGCCAGCCACCTTACTTTACAGTAATAACATTTTTTTCCACTCCTGAGGGGAAAAAGTATTTAACTATAAAAGCATATCAAACAAAAATGCATGTTGATGGCTTTTATTATAAAATGTTACTGTAACAAATTTCTTATAAAAACTGATTATTCATGGATGTTTCTCTAGAAGTCCAACATCCCTGAAGTAAATGGACCTGTTCATTTCTTTTTTCCCAAATAGTTAAGGCAGGATTTAAGATTAGAGGCAGGGCAGTGAACACGAGCTAAAGCAACCTTTTTGATCTAGAGATAGATAAATAGATAGATGAGCTGCTCTGTTATGTTAGGTGGGCGACTGATTGAGACTTAAGGTCACACCACATGTTGCCTTTGGCTGCTGCACTGAGCCCATCATGAAGGCAGAGCCACTGCTAATTATTTGAAGGAGGCAACCTCTTGAAGCCTTCCTCCTCATCTTTGCTGTTATTCTCACTTCATTTGCTACTGTACCTTGGTGCGGACCTGTCTATACACCTGCGCTGCCTGCTTTTACTCCAGGATCCCAGCAGTCTTGGCGGTGAGTAGGATAAATCATGAAAGATTGAGCAGATGGGGTTTTTTCATATATTTTTATGTTCTTTATTTTTAATCAGACCACAAATGTCTTGCTTTTGTGTTGGTATCGCCTTCATTTTTCATTAAAGTGTTGTGTTGGCATGTTAAGGTTTTTTAGACTCAAATTTTGACCGACTCCCTTAGAAAAGGAAGAAAAACATTTCTTCTAGCTTGTGTTTTACATTTTTCTCCTGTCAGATGTTGAGTGATTTTAACCATGCACGAGTATTTGCAGCTGTGTATAAAGAAAAATACAAAAATGGCATTAAATGATAAATTTATATGTGCAGTTTTGTTTTTTAACCGGCACATTGTAAGAGTAACGGGTTCATGTTAAGTATATTTACCCTCTCGGTAGGCGGGTGCCCCCTCCCAGCGGAGGGCTGCTCTGTCTCCACTACCCTGTCCTTCTCCTCTGAGACCCTCCCTGCACCTCTTGCAGCTGAGACCCAGGGAGCACAATTAATAAGCAAAGTGAAACAGACTCTAACAGTGGCACAGATGCTCCTAATGATTTGTCACTGACAAATCACTCTTTGGTTGGTTCAGAAACTTTTTTTTAATGTCTTTTTCTGTAACATGATCACAATCTAGGCTGACTGACCTTGGTAGAAAGTCAGGAGGATGTCCAACAATATGGCCAAGATTGCAGATGCGAGAAAGACAGTAGAGCAACTAAAGCTGGAGGTTAATATTGAGAGGATGATGGTAAGTCGGCACATGCTTTCAACATGCTCTGTGTTCTCAGCATTAGTCTACGTGCACCCACAGTGGATACAGTTATGTTTTATGTTTTACCAATGTGCAAACAAGCAGTCTGTAAAGTATAACACAAATACAATAATCAGCCCTGTTTACGCATATAAAACCTGTTATATTTTTATATTTTATACATTTCATAAGAAAATTTAACAGATAAGGAAGACATGGACACTTCAGCTTAAGAGAATGGTTTACTGTATTATTGTTCTTCCTATAATTCCTGTCTTTGATGTGCAAAGACACCGTGACATATAACCTTTTCTTGCACAGGTATCCAAAGCAGCAGCTGATTTGATGGCCTACTGTGAAGCTCATGCGAAGGAGGACCCTCTGGTGACACCTGTACCTTCATCTGAGAACCCGTTCAGAGAGAAAAAGTTATTCTGCGCGATCCTGTAACTGTGCAGCATGATCGGCACAACAACCATCTATGTTTCCTTTTTTGTTTATGCTTTTGTAAGATTTTGTTTTAAATCACTCATGGTGACAAATTACAGGAGATATCTTTTGAACATGATAATAACGGCAATAAAGTTTTATTAAAAAAAGGGTGCAAAGTTCATTTAAACAGACCGGCGGAGCTGCGTTTCCCTGAGCACACGGTTTATATATTAACTACATCCTCTATTTAAGCTGTCACTGAATGCTTTTTGTGTCCAAAAGTGTAAGACAATAACAAAAAAAACAACAACTTTTATATCTATTTCCATATCTTGAATTCATGTCATAGATTCATTTCAGTTATCAAAGTAAAAATGGAAAATAAATATTTGTGCTGAAGACATGAAATAGTGCTCTAAATATACTGTTGGTGTGAGAAGGGTGCTCTAATTAGTATGGCATGTGTTGTTTTTGTTGTCAAATGAAAACTGAATAAACAACCAGACTTATAAACAGGCATTACCCTGCTGCCTGTTTCCCAGGGGGGTGTGCCTTGCTCACTGAAGCTATTGCAAATGAGGGGTGGGGCTTTGTGTTGTGCCAGCACAGGTTAGAGCAGCAGGTAACAGGTGTGTGAGGTTTACACAGACCAGAGAGTGCTCTCTGTGATACCTGCCAGGAGTCGGAGGTTTCCGCTGGGGATAAAACAGCAGAGTATAAGGTATGTGTATATTGGGAGAGTGGTTTCGTTTAACAGTGAGTTTCTATACATTGAGATGCTCAACTGGTTTGAAACAACTAAGCAGTCATAAGATGGTGTTTTTACAGTCTGTGAGCTATCCTGGCACGGACTTCTTGACAGTGTGAATGGAAAATGTGACATTTATAAAGAAGAATCATCAAGTCAGACTGGCTTAGTCAAGAAAAACTTGTCTGACTTTGCATGTGACTCCGTAACACACCTATGCCAGATGTCCATTAACACCGTCTCCCTTCTAGACGACAAAGGGGGACCTGCAGAGTAACGGCTACAAAGTAGAATAGATCTCTTTTTTAAATGTATACCAACTACTATTCTACTTTTTTGTCAGTAGTTTCAATTTTTTAAAAATAGTTAACATATATATATATATATATATATATATATATATATATATATATATATATATATATATATATATATATATATATCTTTTATTTGACCAGTATGTTTATCCTCTAAAGCTTTTTGATTTGAATTATAGTTTTGGAAGACAAAGGAGCTGCTATCATCTGAATTAAAGGGAAAAACCTGCTCTGACAGGCGACAACGCAGGATATAGCACCCAGTGTTTAATGTGATCATCATAAACTGACTAAATGGTTAAAATGACAATTACTTCAAAATAACATCTTAAATCCCAGGAGTTCAGATGTCTTGTTGTCTCTTTTAACATCTTTTTTTAAATAATTTTTCCACAAGTGACTTGCCCTAAAATAATATGTACTGCACTCTCAGAACTGTGATCAAATAAGAAAGTGTGCTTTACTTGTATGACATAAGTTATCTTGTGTTTCATATGCTTTCAGACCAAACAATGGCCAACTTTGGAGGACATGCCATTCCAGGCACCTTCTTCCTTTTTTATGGCTTTTGGCTGGTAGTGAAACACACTCTCCAGCACTACTGGAGGACAACCCAACCTAAAGGAAGGCAGGTTATGCCAACTTTCTTTAAAAGAATGGACTACATTGAAGGAGGGTTTCAAGTCTTTGCTTCATTTGTTGGTCAGTTCTCCCTAAATCCACCTCATTGATTTAATCCTTTTGCCGCCTCATTTCATTCGCCCGACGTTGTCCCGTCACAGGTATTATGGTTGAGCAGTTTGTGGTGGATGGGCCACATGCCCATCTCTATGACAGGGACAACAACACATGGGTCAAGCTGATGAACTGGCAGCACAGCACAATGTATCTGTTCTTTGGGATTTCTGGAATAGCACTGGTTGCCACTTCTTCATTCAGACTGGTGCCAGCTGGTGTTGACCGCCTGGCTCTCTCCTTGGCTCTCTTTGTTGAAGGTAAGCTGAAAGGAAGCCTATGTGTGGTTATGTATCTTTTATTTTTCCTTCTCCCTTTTCACAAATGCCACCGTTATTACTCTTTCCCCCCTTGAAATGTATATTTAAGCCATGTTTTGTCTGGCTCTCTGCTGTCATGCAGGATTTTTATTTTACTATCACGTGCATGCTCGGCCAGCTCTTGATGCTCACATCCACTCGCTGCTGCTGGTGGCTGTGTTCGGTGGATCAGTCAGCACCATGGCAGAGGTTTTTATTCGAAACAACATTGTCCTGGAGCTGCTCAAGGCATGTCTGTTCATCCTGCAAGGCTCATGGTTCTACCAGGTGATGAAATATACCATTTACCCAGTCCAAACACCTTCAGAAACGGGTGTCTGTCTTGAAGTGTACTTGAGAGTTGTAATCAGTCACACAGTTGACCACCCTTGCAGTCGGATGCAGTAGTCAAGGACTTGCATGTAAATTACCATTTTATTTTTGCAAATGTGTTTTGAAGTATTTCTCATTATTAATCCCTACTGTGGCCGCATCCATTAAACATACAGAGCGTAGTCAAGGCAGAACAAACTCCAGTCAATTCTCTGTAGGCTCTGTGGTTGCAGTAATCCATCAAATAAGCCTACTGAGTGATAACTCTGAGACACAGACTCCTTGATAAATGCAATGTTCATGTCATTATTTAACAACCTGTCATTTCAGATTGGATGTGTGCTTTACCCCTTGAGTGGACCAGAGTGGGACTTGGAGCAGCATGGCAACATCATGTTTGTTACAATGTGCTTCTGCTGGCACTTAGCTGCAGACCTGCTTCTGGTCGCTTGCATTTCCTCTGTTGTTTGGTTGTAAGTATCCCATATTTCACTTCCACAGCTTTATAAAAAGACTTTATTGAATCATAATTGATTCAGAGTGAGGTAGGAAAGGGTACGCATTGAAAAAAATACATTTGGAATTATGCAAGTTGGATAAAACAAAAAAAAAACTGATATATGGAGTCACCTACATTTTCATTTCCATTATGCAATAAAACTGTTTGTTCATCATACAGGATGATGGAAATGATGAGATAAAATCACTTGCGTTTTTGCATCGTAGTTGGAATTTATTCTCTGATAAGATCTCAGGGGCAAGTAAACAAGTTCAACAGTATTCGAATGCAGAAATAAAGTTGTTTTTTTAATCATGCCCCTGCACAAACTGCTGTCCAAACAACGGAGGGAGCAGACGTTATACCTTACCAAAAAGGTCCTTTACAAGCATGGAGTACTAAATGTATTAAATTATAAATGGGACATGCTTCTGAATTGTTAGGGATTTAATTGAAAAAAAAAATTGTAATATTAATATACATGAAAATGCATGTTGTGTAAGAGACCATAACACTGATGACCTATTTTTAGTCAAATCTGACATACTTACCATTTTTTTTTTTTTTTTTTTACAGCCTTTGATTCATACAAGTTTAGTAAATACCAGTTGGTCAAAGAAGCAGCTCAAAACTGTAGGTCCCAGTCCTGCTGCCAAAACCCCTTTAATCAGTTGGGGACAGACATGTGAGACGTGGGGTCTCCTGAGTTCATTTAGGAGGTGACTTTGATGTCTTAAAGGACAAACCCTTATAACTGAGACATTTATTATTTAAAACAGGTTTCTGACCTGCTATTCTTCTGTTTCACTGGTGCATTAATAGTTCTTGTCACTCCACAGAAGTGTGTGATAAACAGAACAGCGGTCAAACATCTTTCTGACTTTATTTCCTAGTTTGTTTCCCGACAAAATGTGTTTAATTTATGAAAGTGGAAGACAAATATTTGTGAAATCATACTGAACGTTTGTACTTTTAATGAATAATGTTTTTCTTGCTCCAATAGCAGTGTGACACGATGCTCGGAAAGGAGACGGGACACAGAGATCGGGATGCGAAGCACATTTACTAAAGCGAGTTCTCAGAAAGCTTTGCTCGAAGAATCGGATGAAGAATGAGGGCACGCCTACTTTTCAGCACAATGTGATTTCATTTGTAAAATACAAATAAAAAAAAAAAATTAAAAAAGAGGGGGGGGGGGTTCAACACAAATCTATTGAAATTGTGTTTTGGAGAAAATTTCAGAAATACAAAGTGTAATTTGAAAAGAACAAATATATTAAGTCACACACTCAAATCAAGTTGCACTCAATGAACGGTTAATGCACCATATAAATGTTTAACATACATGAATAATATTCTACTGACAGTCGTATCCAATGTTATATTAAATGTTTAATATTTACAACCTAAGAAGTTGCTGTTTGACATTATTTAACATCAGTGGAGCATTGAGTGAAAGGTGAGTAAACTGCTAAAGGACAAAAAAAAACCTGTCAAGGAATTTGTGAACTTTCTTACAATATATTTTAGCCTTTAAACTGAACAAAACTGAGGACAGACCAACTGAAGTGTAAAGAGTTGTATAATCGTGACTCGTCCCGAGAACAAAGGCAGCTCCAATAAGCAAACGCACACAAATGCAAGATGAGATCACTGAGGGGCAGGTGGAGGATCAGGTACACACTTGGGTGAAGGCGCCGTTGTGACAACAACTGTTGAAACAGGTTTTGGGGATCCTGTTGCCATGTGCTGCTGGAGTGGCTGAGTCTGGACTGTTTGAATCCGGACCTTAAAGACAGTTGTAAACCTGCTGGTTAACTGTAATCAGTTAATAAACAGCCACAGAGTGACGGGGTTAAAACTAAAACCCGTCGTGGACGGTGTTTTACTAAGACTGCACACCACAAAATATGCATAACTTCTGTAGGAAGATTGCAACTATAGCTTGTGAGATTATAACCTGAGAAACGCATTGAGATTAAAAAGCTTTGGTGAATTATTTATCTAGCACAACAGCGTTGTGCATACAAACCTGCGTGGCCTGTCCCTGCTGCTGAAGCTGCTGAAACTGCTGCGCCGTGACGAAGCTGACTGGTTTGTTTCCTGCTATCAGCTTTGTTCCAGCAGGCATGGTGGTCAGGATGATGTTTCTACCCAGGCTGCTGATACTGCTCACAAAAACGGCAAATCAATCTTCAATTACATCTAAGAACTGCAGAAAAATGAACACATCTAAAACGGAAACTTTGCCCACAGTAATACAGAAACAGGAGCAAAGACTCCAAGCTGAAGAGGCTCAACATCACAACACACTTCTGCTCTGATGAATCTTTCTCATAATCAAATGCTTGATTTACTCAACACTGGCTGGAGACTTACTTTGTATTGAGGCTTCCTTTTACAATTGGCGTCGTTACGACACTCTTGCTCTTCAGCGGCTGGTTGAGGACGGACAGGGGCACAGTGATTCGTGCAGGTAATTTTCCCTACGGTGGTGTCAAAAAAAAGGAAGAAGCAACTTTGTAAATCTTTGGGGGTCCGGAAAAAGCTGATGGGTTCCTCATCAATAGTTCTTTTTGAGGAAGCTATGCAAATCATTATTCTATCCATAAAGGATCTGTCTAAACTAAAACCCATTTCAGATGGTCACACTATTATCCTCTTACAGCAGGTTGAATGAAAACTGAATGTTTCCGTCTCCACCTCAGTGGTGAGAACCCTTGCAGAGTGAATGCAGACTCTGGCAACTCTGGCAACTCTGTGAACATGAACTCTAACTGCGTTACTGCCATTTATCTTCCAAACTATAACCAAAGGAATGCAGTCACATGACTTGCATTTTGACTGCCTACCAATCAATATAATTCTCCAACATTGCTTGTTTGATATAAAATCTTTCACCAAAAAGACGAATCGGACTCCTATATTTAGATGATTTAAAAGCCCCCTTTTGTAGTTCAACTATAAACACAGTAAACGCCACACACAGGAAGTATGGTCTTACCGACTGTGTTGAAACGACGGTAGCGGGGACCTGTCGGACAGTTGCACTCGCTGTTCCAAGCGTCAGAGGTGAGCCAGAGGCTCCAGGAGCCACACTGATCCCCTTAGCGCCGGCCACGACACTGGCGGCCATGGTCACAACATTGGCACACGTGGTTGCTGTGAGTGGCTTACTACCTGTTGTGGTTGTCATTGTGATGGTCTGACCCTGTTTTTGTGGAATGACACCTAGGCCTGGCATTATCCGGATTGTGGCGCCAGTCTTGTCAGGAGAAGAAACGTTGGAGAAAGTCCTAGATTTTTGGTCAGCCACATTGACGGCCAGTGTGGGCATTAGACGTATGGCTGTGTCTCCTGCAGCCTTCAACACAGTGGAAGCCACGGGGCCGGCTTTAACGGTCTGCGCTTCCCCGGCGCAGGTTGTAGCACTGGAGGCAGAAGAGGGTGAAGGATGGGGTGGAGTCACATGGAGAGTGGCAGAAATACTCTTGCTGCCTGACGTGGCAGCGCCCAAAAAGTCAGAGGTGAGTTTGACAGTTGCAACTGGCGATTTAGCAAGAGTTGCCATCATGTCCGGGGTGATCCGCAACACCGTCTGGCCTTTGGCGTCTGTGGTGATGGAGGACGGGGGGAGACGCAGGACATCTTTTCCCTGGATGCGCAGGTTTGTAGCCGTAATTGGAATTCCTGCTCCACCTGGAGTCTTCATACCCAACTGTCCTGTGATGGACACCTGTAAATAAACAAAAATAACCAAAAAATAAAATAAAACATTTGGAAGCAATTAATCATTTAGTAATGTTTAGCATTTCTTTTCTGTCACACTGATTTGCACATCCTTTGAACTTCCTCCATTGGGCAGAAGCTACAACTTGAGCCAGCTTGAAGATCTGTTTCTGCACTTATCGCACTAAAACAGACATATGAGGTCAGAGGAGTGAAATGTGTTTAACTACGTATAGTTTCTTATAGATTGAAGACACAGCTTGTTCACACATCTTAAATGTGTTCAGTAACGAAATCAGTCTGGCAAGGACATTCTTGACACTTAAAATTATTTAGAAAAGATCAAACTGAGCACTAAATTCTGAACTGAAGTGAATATAACAGCTGAGACACGCAGCTTCACCTGTTTGATGTTGGGACTGCCGACACCTTGAAGCACAGCTGGAGACGCGGGGTTGGTAGCCGGGCTTCCAGGTGATCCCGTCTGAGGTTTTGTTACAGTTACAGCCGACACAGAGAGGGTGGTTGGAACCTGGACAGGACTACTACCAGACTGACTTCTTAAAGGTACAGAAACCACAGCCTGTTGATATACACAACAAACAAACAGAATCTGTTATATACAAGCAATATGCAAAACAAAGTCTGTTTGATGTTTATATGCATTTTAGAAAGGATACCTGGGAAATGCCCTTAGTTGCCACTGACACCGGCATCCGGATCTGATGAGGGGTCTGATGAACCAGTGTGGCTTGCTGACCTGCAGAACCACTGAGACCAGGCTGAGTGGAAACAACCCGCACCTGAGGGAGGGAGCCTGCTGCCAGGTGACTCACTATCCGAGCTGCATGTTGGGATGTAACTGGCTGTGAGGTTGGTGGACATGCCTGACCAGTGGGTAAGATTGTTCCCAGCTGAGGCAACGACGGAGGTGACACAAGAAGAACACTGCGACAGAAAGAGGAGGACAGAAGCGGCGGACGAGACAGATATTCAAAATATACTGTTGAAAACAAAGGGAGACTTAGTGAACACCAGAGCTTTACATAACTTACCCTTGGCTTGTTTTGATTGCATCTGGGACGCCGGTCTTTGTTGGTGTGCTGGCTGTGCAGGGTAAGGGGGATTTGGGAGTCCCAGGTGTGTTGGGAATGGGTGTTGTAGGGATTGGAGAAATGGGATTAGGGCCCATTTCTTGCACTGAGTCCAGACATCCAGGGCCTTTGTTTATTCCATCTTTATTTCCAGACTTCTAAAGTACAAATATTACAATTGAGAGTGATAAACAACAACAAACGGCCAACTTTTAGGTAGAATACAAAGAACCAAGTTCAACAATAGTTTGGGAACAAGAAATGGTTCATTAAATTTTAAATAAATAGTTTTTTTGTAGTAAATTGAAGGCAGTGGACTCACAGGCTTAGAAGCTGGTTTAGGCTTTTGCTGCAGAGCTTTTCTGGCTTTTGCAGCTGCAGCTTGAGCTTGGTGAATCCTCTCTGAATCAAACAAAGAAAACACAATTATATTTTCACAATTTTCACATAAATCAAGAAATGCTTAATTAAATCCCCATAACAAAACAAAATTGCAAGTAGTAAATTTAGGTCTTCCCTTTAACCCTTTACAGTGCACTTGCGGTGTCTTTGTGACCCTTAGTGCGCGTGAGGGTTAAGGAATACGTGACAGTGAACGCGCTTCTTCATCATTATACATTTTAAAAGATACACTCTGACAAACACTAAAATGAGTTTTCAAGTATAATACTCTTGCTTACCAAACTCCTCTTGACTACGATTGCGGTGCAGGTAGATCCACAATTTGCGACCAATGTCATATTTAACACAGGGGTCTTTCTCATAGTGGAGTCTATCAAGAGCCCCACTGACAACTGTGTTCACCTGAATTAAAATATATTAAAAAAAGAAATAAGAAAGCTCTTTACAAACAAGAAATATTAAAGGAAGTCAGAATGTTAAAGGGAGCAGCTGTACGAAAGAAACAAATCTTTTATAAAGCTAAAAGATCAGTCAAGTGAAACGAAATCTGCCATATCAGAGGGATTTAAAATAATGTAAAAACAAAAAGAGTGGAAAACGTCTATACCTGTGCACTTGTGACATCTGGGGCAAGAAACTGTGAGTCTTTTAACAGTTCACAGATTTCGGCCCTTGTTCCCTCTCCATTTGGTAACCTGGCTGCTGCATCCCGAACTAGGAAAAGAAAGCCACAACTGTGTCAGTGGTCTCCTGGCCCTCACTGTCAAAGAACGAAATCCAGGAGAAAATCTAACCCAGAGAGAGAATGGTGACGTATGGTGGTCGGTCTGAGCGAAGTAGCGTGTGTTCCCTAGCTTTGTTGAGAGACATCTCCTTATCAAACACCCCTTTCACAGGCCCCACCACGGATTCAAAGCCGTGCATCCTGAAGGTGAAAGCTTTGTGTGGCTGGTTGTAACGTTGCTGCTCCTAAGACACACAAAGTATTTTAACTTAAAGAGGTCAAGAAAGAAAATGGTCCAAGAATTGTAGCAGAACAAACAAACCTGGACTTGAAACACTTGTCTCTCATCTCCAGTGCTGGGCCGCACCACATAATCAGTTGACCTGTCATTGGAGAGAAATGAAACCTCTTAGCAACAGTATTTGGTCATAAGAAAAAAGTATATATATTGTATATGTGAATTCTTTATGAATAAGAACCAGTTTTACAGTTTTGGTGTAGGAGAAGTCATCTCTAACATGTCTTCATTCTCCGTCTACGGGAAATGAAGCAAACCTTTCAAAATATTGTCACAAAAATACCGGCTACCATAAACAAGGAATACGGTGGAAAGTCAGTGATGAAACTATTTACAATAAAACATTCACTCTACCTTGACAACAAAATCTTTGGAGTCCAGCCACAGCTGACAGAGTGCACACAGATCCTTCTCTGTGTCCTGAGTGGGACCTAAGAGAAGCCATTACAACAATCATTCAGAACACTGTGCAGTACAGACTCTGAACAGCTGAACTCTCTTACCGATCCATCTCCACTGCTGAGATTCATCCGCGAATTCTACAAATGGAGAAAACCCGCTGGGGAGCGCCATCATGCCATCTAATAAACAAACCGGAAAAAGGGCATTTATGTGGCACTAAAATGGTACGGGAAATGATCAATTCAGTGTGAGTGACCGCTGCTCTTCACCTTTAGTCTCTCCTGCGAGAAACTGCAGAGCTTGAAGAACCAAATCTGACCAGCAGGAGGCAGATGAAAACCATACATTGAGGGAACTAGCTGGAGATGACTGCCACAACTGAACCTTCTCCTCCAACTGGAAGTTCAAAGTCTTAGTGTTAAGATGTATATTTGGTATTGTCCTGCTTTATTATAAAATGCATGTGAAGCTCTGATGTGTCTACATACCATTGAAGTACTGGCGAGGCCTTCTGCTCTTAAGATGCTTTCCAACAAGCTGAAGAAACTGGCAGCTATTTCCTCAACTGTAACAGGGCTGCTCTGACACTCCTCCACCATTCTGCAGAAATAATCATTATTTACGTCAGCCTTTGAGCTCAGTCATGGTGGCAGTCAGGGGCTTGCATGACCTCCACCGCCATCATTGATGACGCTTTACATGGATTAGGTGCTAATTGGATGAAACTCAGTTGGAGTCAGGAGGGTGCCTGACAATATCTGATTTCATTAAAAAGAGGATTTAACAAAAAAACAATAAAGACCTGAGACTGCCTGGATGTGGCGGAGTGGTAATGTAGAACTATTGCAGAACCCTGTTTAGGACCGTTGAGAAACTCTTTATTTTTCCAAACCATCTCAGTCTAGCCTCTCTTACTTTATCTCAAAGATGTCTAACCCTTTGTGTTTTCTGATGTCCTTCTCCTTAATCCTATCCACCCTCGTCGCTCTCAAAGAAAACCTTACATGTTCATCTCCTTTTTCCGCAGTGCTCATCGTTGGGATAAAACCATAAGAATATTTTAGACACCATTAGGGTGTTAGACTCACTCCTCCTTGATGTTGGTCAGGGGAGTGGACGGGGCATCTGGGAGGGAGTTCATGATGTTCACTGGATGGGTTGAGGGGGCATCTGAAGGTGGGAGAGTTTCACAAGGATCTTCGGATTCTACTTTTATAGTTCTCAGTTTTTTCTTTCTTCTCTCATCTCTCATCTTCTTCTTAGGCAGAGGCAGGTCGAAGAGCGCTAGACGATTAAAAAAAAGGATATCCAGTTATTCTGTAAAATTAATTAAAAAAGAAAGCTGTGTGCACTATGAAATATTCACTTACGCATGCTCCCCTTCCGACCTATATTTGCTCTTGAAAGTATGTCTCTGAGCTGGATATCGGAAGTCATCAAGTCTGGATGATCCTGTGGAAATGAGTCATTAGTGATAAGGTGTACAAAAAAAAGCCTGATTCATGTCATGGGTTTCTTCTTCTACACCAACTTACTGGCTGACGCTTCCTCTTGTCACAATGGTTTTGCAGCATGACTTTCAAATCCAATTCACCTAATTCTACTTTTTCTGTTAAAAAACAAACAAATGAATTGATAAATAAATAAAAAGTCCTCAAACATTCTAGTATATGAGCTCCAAAGATTAGAGCAACATCATCTACATATAACAGTTACTGACCTGTGGTCTTCATGTCCTGTGTAGAGAGGCTGGGGAGGACTCTGAGAGAGACGGTGGGTGTTGGAGAGGAGGGTGACTGAGGCGTCGGAGTCCACAATGAGACGTCTACAATTATGTGCAAGAACATCAACCAAAAATCAAAAAAGGAAAAACATGTAGTCAACTTTTCAAAGTTGCTTTTCAATTCTGAAATCGGGGAAATGCTTCAGGAAAATACAGCACATAAACTATAAATTATCATCAGTGATTCATGCTAAACAAAAGACTGACCGTCATCATCAGACGAGGCATTGCTGTCTCTACACTCAGTTTTGACTTCTTTAAGTATGCGACTCAATCTTCTCTTCACCCTTGACTCTCTCATTTCAGCTTGTGTCTTGCTTGGCAACCTCCTTTTCGGTGGAAAGTCCAGACCATTGTGAACTACAAAGTCCAGCAGCTCCTACAACAAAAAGCATCAATAAGACCAAGCAATGAGCTGTTAGCCAAATACAACAAATACATTAATTATAAAAGAGAAAAACCTTTCTGGAGACAAGAATTTGCTTCAAGAGTCTGTGGTAATACTGCTGAAGGGAGTGTAAGTGGCGTTTCCTCTGGGATTTGGCACACAATTGCCTGTATTTGACCACTTCTGGATTGAAGTAACCATCTGAAATGAAGTGAGAGTATTAATGGGAAAGTACCTTAAACATCCATTTGGCATCACAGTTATCTGTAGGAGAGGAAAGTAGGTTTTTATAGACAAGTCAAACAACATTAATAGAAACATCATTCTGTTAAAACAACAGCATCCTGTCAATCAAGGACAGGACTTTGTTTTTCAATGTTAATACAATGAGACAAGTATTAACATATTTTCCATAGGCGAATACAGAGCACGGTAAGTCTGATAAGTGTTAAGGAGGCACCTCGAAATAGTTTCTGTGCAAGATGAAGAGGATTTCCAAAGCTAAAATTTCCATTGTTGAACAGGTCACTGATAGTGGCGTCCTGCTCGTCAGCACTGTTCTCAGGGAACTGTGGCAGGAACTGACGAAGGTGTTGTCTCTGAGAATCTGTCAGCACTTCACTCCAGGTGTTTTCACTCAACACAGAGAAAAATATTTCAGGCTGTTGAAAACAGAAGTAGACAAGAAAAATAAAAGTAGGATCTGGACGGTGTCTAACTTTGTAAATAATCAACAAAAACACAGACAACTCACATCCTCCAGTAGGTCCTCTGGAAGGTTCACTATGCACTTTCCAAGCATGCATTCCTCTGTGATTTGTCCACCGTGTTCCTCTTTCGGATCAAGAGGGTCTGTAAGTATGTGTGCGAGCGCATCCATCCTTCTCTTCAGCCTTCAGACATTCACAACAACAAACACGATCACGTGACTGCAATATGTTTTTTACAAACCCTCATAATCTTCAAAATAAACCTTTCCTTTGAGTACCGCTATCATACACACAGTGCTGGATTTATGGATTTGGTAGTTCAGTGCTCCCAGCGAGTAACAGAAGATTGTATTCCCAGAATTTGGAGGGATAGCAGGAAGCTTAGCGGTCAAACGAGCTATATTACTGGAGACATTTATAACACTTTGACTTCTGGATTCAAAATTAACAGCAAACATATTGCCATACAATATATTTCCGAAAAAGCCAACTAATAATAATCACATAATGCTAGTAAAACCGCTTGTAGGTCTTACCTGGCGTAACTATAACATTTTAACCTGTAGACGGAACTGTTTCACCGACGTACCCAGTTTTCTTCTTCTACGGAAAATGGATAACTGTTGAATCATCGACTTTGCCGCCCCCTGCAGGAAACTCAGGAGTACGCACAACGCTAACGTCACATTACTACGACAATAAGGTTAAAAGAAACGAGTATATAACGTTTAGTGTGAAACGTTAGCGTTATAAAGTATATTATTGATATTATTATTATTATTATTATAATTTTTACCATTAACAATATTTTTTAGTATTTTCTGGCACACTGTATTGACCTGTTGATGGAGTCGTAACCGTTTGTAACATATTAGCTATTAAGTTTGCTTAAGCTTAAGTTAATATCAGCTTGAAGATTAAATTTAACCGTGAGTTTATATGCTTATTGTTCTTATTTGCTTTTAACGTCTATAAAACATTTTTGTATTTTCTATGTTTTTACAGAAAGCTGATGGGAGCGTATTTCTTATGGCGGTTTGTTTAAGGTGGTGACAACTCGTTACCGTTACCGGTATTTTCTGCTTTTTTCCACACACATGCATGTTAGACTAAGGGAACCTCAGAAGGGTTTGTGTTGTTACAGCATTGTTAAAATATAAATAATACATAAAACCTTTTTTTTTATAAAGAAAATGCTCACACTCAAATGTAGAGTGAGTCACAATAATATTTACATTTATATTTACACACACACACCAATAGTGGTTCATATATATATATATATATATATATATATATATATATATATATATATATATATATATATATATATATATATATATATATATATATATATATATATATGTGTGTGTATACCCCTTGATATGCCTATTTGTTTTGTGTTTATTTATTTATTGAGTCAAACAGGGGCTGTAAAGACCCGGGAGACCACATGGCTGCAAGTGCGTGCTAAATGAAAGCCTGAAGAACAGAATCAATGACAAAAGGGGTTGTTGGTTGAATTATTGTACGTCTTGAAGTGATTTCCTGGTAAAAGCCATTATTGCTTTCTAACTAAGTAGTGTCTGACAGACTCACCTATGGTAATAAAATATTATTATTCCCACTAATGTCAGACTGGTACTTCAGTCATGAAGGTAGAAAGTTTAAATTAAAAGTAAAGTAAAATTCATGAAAATGAAGAATGCACACAACAGATGTACTTTCATTTTAAGTTTACCGCGCCGAAAATGCTGTAGACGAAGGAATTTGCATTTCCATTTACACTTTTTATGGCATCATGAAAGTTGTCATGTCTATAACTTACGTTAAAATTATTGATGTTATGGAAGTGCAAAATGATGGTCCAGATATCATGTGAGTGTCTGAATTTCTGCTTCAGTTTTCCTAGCTTGCTCCACCTCTTGATGATGCTGTTATGAACAGCTGTAAATAATGAACAGTCAATCCCTGTGCCTCATAACACAGTCTGGAATAGGCCAGGGACACACTTTGCTCCTTTAGAAACCTGCCTCATATGGCGGGCACATGAGCACCAGGAGTCACAGAGCTGTGAACAAAACTGTTTCCCATTTCTCTCAAGATATTACTTTTAATGTCCTGGGAGGATGGCAGAAGGTGCAGATGGAGAGGAAGAGATCCAGTTCCTGCGTACAGTAAGTGATGCTGTTTAAGTGTTCTCAAAAACGTGCACAGTCAACAGCGGACAGTAATGGACCTTTTTCGATTCTGAAATAGTCAAACATTTAGCGCATTGGGCGGCTTTTTTCTCTTAGAGTGAACATAGATGGACATGGACAGGTGGTGGGTTTTGTTCACATTGTTCCCTATTTATATCCCAGGGGGAATTTGATATACCATTGTTTTGCCACAGTAAAGAGAATTCCCTTGGTATCACGTGAAATGAAACACATAAAACATACTGGCTGAAAGCTTTTTTTACTTTTAATTTAGATTAAAGCTATTTTTCCAAGTCTTTTTTTTTTTTTGGTTTACTTTCTTGCTTCAAATGAAACATTTTGCCTTTTATTGCAGAAAAGATAAGTATTACAGTAGCCTCACAAATTTAGGAAAATAAGATACTGCATTTTCTTTTTTTCAAGTTATCTGTTTAAGAGGTATTTATGGGGAGAGTTGCAATTTTGAACAAACCTATCCTTTAAAATGTGGAAGTAAAATAGTACATTTGTGAATTCACTTGTGCCATGTTTGTTGGTTTAACTTTGTCTAATAAGTTAAAAATGTAAGTTCTCAGTGTTAGTTGACAATCACATCCATCTGGATTTTTTAAACAATATTGACAGAATCTGAACTTCCAAATAGTAACTGAATGATGTCATGTGAACGCACGTTGCCACTTTTTAAAAAGAAGCAACTAGTACTTGTTGCATTATATAAAAGTCACCAATCAAAATCCAATATAAACTTAGTAAATCCACTTTTTTCTTCAGGCTTTGTTGAAATTTTTGTACATTTTGAAGTTTAGTTTTAAAAATGATATTTAATAATATTTTAGACATTTAGTTTATTTTTTGTTTTTACTGGTGGGTATCAGATTTCCTTTTAAAATCTAAGCCAACGTCTGTGGAAGGACACTGTGGCCTTGCCTGCAGACTCCTGTAATTTAACACTTCATTTGAAGGGTCAGTGTTGATAGTACTGCGCATAGTCAGAATTGTGTCGGTCTTTTTTCTAAACTGTGGTAACTGTAGCTCTCATGTTAGCCTAAGCTAGACACTGATTATCTATAGACAGTGTGTTGCCGTTCACTCTGAACTCAGCTGGGTTCTATATTTACTGTGTGAGGATTAACAAGCTCAAAGCTTGGCCCGTTTCAGCACCTGCTTACTTCAGTCCATGTTACTACTTGATGCACTACTGCAACATGTGTTCTCAGAGGCTATTTTAAAAACATTTTATCAAGGATGTCTTACACAGCAAATCAATTCATCTCAGCCTTTGTACCGCTGCAGTTAATAAGATAAGTCGAAGAGCTAATTCCCCCAACTGCTTCACCGCCCACCGCCCATGCTGTCAAACTAGACTGAAGTGCAGCTGTCATTGAGACCGTGAGTGACGGCATCGCGACCATGCCGTTGATCTACATAGGCTGCATATAAAAGCTGGATATAGCCTCTGGGTCTGTGAAAAAACTGCTGCCTGTATGAAGGAATCTATCTATCTATCTATCTATCTATCTATCTATCTATCTATCTATCTATCTATCTATCTATCTATCTATCTATCTATCTATCTATCTATCTATCTATCTATCTATCTATCTATCTATCTATCTATCTATCTATCTATCTATCTATCTATCTATCTATCTATCTATCTATCTATCTATCTATCTATCTATCTATCTATCTATCTATCTATCTATCTATCTATCTATCTATCTAGTTCATAGTCCCAATAGGCAGTTTTTACATCTTCAAAACAACAATGTGCTCATTGTAAATAAAGGCTCCCTGTGAAATTAAATAATCAATAAAATGTGGTGATGGACAAGCTCCTAACAAATGTGATGAAGAATGAAAATAATACTTGAATGACAAAGCAAAACAGCTGACAATAGATACTGCAAGGCTGAAAATACATGTTCAAACTTAAATCTACTAAATAATCCAAAAAGGCATCAGGCCTGAAAAAACAGGCCATCAACAAAAAATGAATATAAATAATAAGGATGTAAGAAAGTAGTGATCAGTGTGTTTAGATCTGCTGAGTGAGGTGAGAGAGAAAAGGACACAGAGAGGCAGCACAAAACTGTTCATACCAACATAAACTAAGAAATATTAATTTAATGACATGCTTTTTACATTTTCTCATTATGTGCAAAACTGCTTGTATTATTTTAACATTGTTCTATTTTTTAGTGCAATGCCATTTTTATTAGCTAGTATATGGCTTAATTAAGGATATGAATTAAGCATTTAAATATAAAAAGCCCTGCTGTTCAATTCTGAAAACAAACTCTTGAGCATTCCAATGTTGCACAAGTAAACTAATTACATTATTGATTGTATTAAATGTTGTGAATGTCTTTCCCCTGGCTGTCAATCTGAAGTAGCTATTGCTTTCCAGAAAGGGATGCATGAACAGCAGGTGCAGCAGCCTGAAATAGAGACCTGAGTGGGGGTTTTGGAGCCAGAGAGGCGGGGAGATCAGAGCGGCGACGGTGACATCTACTGCAAACTATAGCAACAAGACGTATCCGTGAAACCTTAGACGTTAGGCACAAAAACAGCTGGTTTTTAGCTATTTTATTTGGGTTTTACGCCTAGTTTGTGTTGTATTATTTACACTGGCTACATCAGTGTTTATTTGATTTAAGGTTTGATAGCCATGAAACCAGTCAGATATGTGGTGTAGGTTTGTAGCCAGGTGTCTATACTATCTGTGTCCTTTTGTAATTCTTTGGTATGGAGACAAGTGTCATTTTGGTTGGAATACCTTCACAAATATGTTGTAGACAGTATCCAGGGATGGTACTGCTACATCTCAGGATATATGAGCAGTATATATATTCTTACAACTTTAATGTGAAAGTCACAACATAGCAGAGGTTGCATCGCTTATACATGTGAAAATTATAATGTGTGCAGTCACATTTGATATCACAATTTTTTTTTAGAATAGATTTTCTCATTGTGTATTTTTTCTTTCACGCCATTAGAGACGGAAGCTAAAAAAAGTCTTTCAGACGTAAGGTGACAATTAGCACATCTTTTTATACGAGGTGCTGAACTCAAAGTAAAGTAAAATATTTTAAAATGTATGTTTTTTCTTTCCCATTTTAGAATAAAAATGTATTATCATTTATATTACCTATACAAACAGACTAAAAATGTGAATTTTTATTTGAACATTTTGTAGATTATGTTGCAAATATGCCTAATCTTGGTAGAAGATGTTTCTTCCCTGTCAGTTGCTCCCTGCTCTCCTCATGTTTTAATGGAAAAATGTGTCCTTGACCTTTGACGTGTTTGGCGTGTTTGTAGGATGATCAAGTGGTGCTGCAGTGCACCGCTTCTATTCTTAAGGAGCAAATCAAGGTGTGCCTGTCATGCGAAGGGTTTGGAAATCGACTTTGTTTCCTTGAGACCACCTCCAATGCTCAGGTAGTGAGAGGATGCAGCATTTCATGCATTTTATTTGATTTCCTTTGGAAATGTAATCTCTGTTGACCAGGTTTACTTGTCCCGTGTTTCAGAATGTTCCTCCAGATCTCGCCATCTGCTGCTTCATTTTGGAGCAGTCGCTCTCTGTACGGGCGTTACAGGAGATGCTGTCCAACTCTTCTCTGGATGAGGTAAGATATAATTAGATGGGTAGCTTTGCTCTGTTCAAAGGTACATGTCTTTACAAAGGAATGTACCCATGGTATAATAAACAATGTTCAAAAATTCACTGTCTCTTTGCTTACCTGGGAACTAAAGGCAGTCGATTTGGACAAATGGGTAAGTCACTTCACACTTGCATGAACTTTCTGTCCACTACTTGATTCTGAGTCAACATTGTCTTCTTTGCGTGACAGATTTCTTAAATAACTCATTAGGCTCTTTAATAAAGCTGTATAATTTTGATTATTGACCTTAGAGGAACCACATCTGTAACTTCCTTTTGTCTGTGATTTCTTTCAACATTTCTGTTGTTCTAACTTCATTCTGTCTCTTCATTTAGTTGATAACTATCATTCATAATGATATAATTATGTTTACTATTGTTTGCTCTACTCTACATAACATCTTTTCCTTGGGTTGATTATCTGCTCTGGTTCTTCTGGGTTAAATGTCTTTCCACTTAGACTTACACACTGCATGCCATTCCACTTGTAAGGTAATGGTTGTTTTTATCCCACTCATTATTCTTTCCTGGCAGTCTGTGCACT
This sequence comes from Xenentodon cancila, assembly GCA_014839995.1. Lineage (NCBI taxonomy): Eukaryota > Metazoa > Chordata > Actinopteri > Beloniformes > Belonidae > Xenentodon > Xenentodon cancila. The sequence goes on along the minus strand of CM026213.1, from coordinate 27,097,700 downwards.
ACTCAGTTGTAAAGCACCTTTAATTGTTTAATCATTTAACTATTTCTTTCTCCTCCTTATAGTCCTCACAAGGTGGAGGTCATCGAACCCTGCTGTATGGACATGCTATCCTCCTGAAACACACTCATTCTGGTATGGTGAGTACGTTTGCAATAAGTCTGGCATGTCCACTCATCTTGGCAAAGATTAGAGGCACCTTTGACAGCAGTATAATCTAGAATCCTTAAAGAAGTCTGTCCTCTCCTGAAAACTTGTTGTTGCTGTCTTTATGCCACAGTACTTGAGCTGCTTGACTACGTCCCGCTCTCTGACAGACAAGTTGGCTTTTGATGTGGGGCTGCAGGAAGACTCCACAGGTGGTGATGAACTTAACTCCTCAATGTGACCAACACACACCAGTGTAGACGTTTGAATTCTCAATATGTGTGCATCGTAGGAGAGGCCTGCTGGTGGACAATCCATCCAGCCTCCAAGCAAAGGTCTGAGGGTGAGAAGGTCAGGGTGGGAGATGACCTCATTCTTGTCAGTGTTTCCTCAGAGCGATACCTGGTAACCATGACTACATAACTTGCACTATCAAGTAAGGATTTTCTGTCAGTCGACCTTACTCCACCTGTACTCTGTTTAGCACCTGTCTTATGCAAGTGGTGATTTGATGGTAGATGCTTCCTTCATGCAAACACTGTGGACTATGACCCCTGTAATGTCTGGATGTGAGCTAGCTGAAGGTCTGTAATTTTACTATTTCTAAAATATGCTTTTGTCCAAAAACATTCAAACTAAGCAACATAACTGTCGCCTTTTAGGTTTTCTGACTGGAGGGTATGTGCTGAGGATGTTTCATGGTCACATGGATGAGTGTTTAGCAATCCCAGGAGCTGAACAAGGGGATGACCAGCGAAGGTGACAAGTGTTTTCCTCAAAGTGTTTAGTCAGATATTAATCAGCTCTTAGTTGTTTAATCTTCAACTTTATGTGTTTCTTTGACATTTTTAAAAGTTTCCTTATTTGCTCCTTACATTGTTATGATTGATTTTGCATTGAATCTGTCTCTTATTACATGATTGTGTAGGGAATTCCTCTCTGTATTGTCTGTTAGATATCGGATAGATATATAACACTGTGAGCTTAATTCAAATTGCCGGTAAAAATGTATTAACAATGGCTTGGTCTGCTTATAAAGTGATGTTAACGTTGTTTGTCATGCTGATAAAATCAAAAAAGAATCTTAATAGTTATCTTTTGTGTCTAAATTTGCATATAAGTGTTAAACATCCTCTTTTTCCCCCAGAATTGTTCATTATGAAGGCGGGGCTGTGTGCAGTCATGCTCGATCCCTGTGGAGACTGGAGCCTCTGCGGATTGCGTAAGTGCCGGAATTCTTTTACCACTTTTTACTGCTTTTCAATTTGCTGATGCTCATATGTTTTTGCTTTTTGCCAGTTGGAGTGGAGGTCACATTAAATGGGGCCAGTCTTTCAGGATACGACACATAACAACAGGCAGATACTTGTTCCTGGATGAGGAAAAAGGACTTCTGCTGGTGGACCCTGAGAAAGCGAACTCCAAGATGGCAGCTTTCTGCTTCAGAGTCTCCAAGGTCGTCATCATGCAAAGCCAGCTGAACTGGAAGTGTTTCAGACTATCAGCAGGAGTATAGAAGTACAGATATTCTTAACATTAACAATAACATTGCTCCAACTACAGGAAAAAATTGAAGTGACCCAGAAGCGGGATGTGGAGGGCATGGGGATACCTGAGATCAAGTATGGAGAGTCCATGTGCTTTGTGCAGCACGTGTCATCAGGCCTCTGGCTTACATATGCAGCTGTCGATGCCAAATCTGCGCGCCTAGGCCCTCTGAAGAGAAAGGTGGAGCATGGTTATTCATCAAGATTACTGAAAAATAGAAACCATTGATAAGATCTCACATATAAAATGCTATACATGGTATGACTGTTGGTTATATGCTTATGTAAGATCTCCTCTGTTTGATTCTTAGGCCATACTCCATAAAGAAGGCCACATGGATGATGCCCTCACAGTTGCTCGATCCCAGACCGAAGAGTCTCAAGCTGCAAGAATGATCTTCAGCACAACAGGCCTCTTCAACCAGTTCATCAAGTAGTACTTTTTGTAGTTGTATTTATTTGAAACTTGATTATAACCACGCTTTGCTTTTCTGTACCATCCATATGGTTGTTCCTCACTGTTCTTTTACTGTTTGCAGAGGTCTAGATGCACTGAGTGGGAAAAATAAATCTGCCAATCCTCCACATCTGCCACTGGACACAGTAGTGCTTTCCCTGCAGGACCTTATCTTCTACTTCCGACCCCCAGAGGAAGAACTGGAGCACGAAGAAAAGCAGTTCAAGCTTCGCTCCCTCAAAAACAGACAAAACCTTTTCCAGGAAGAGGTTGGTTGGTCTGAAGAGGACTCCTTATAAAAACTGCTGAACCCAGAACATCTCTAAAAGTGTTTTTTTTTTTTTTTTCTTTAACAAAGGGCATGATTACTCTTGTTCTGAACTGCGTTGATCGGCTCAACGTGTACAACACAGCTGCCCACTTCTCAGAGTTTGCTGGTGAAGAAGCTGCAGAGTCATGGAAAGAGATAGTAAATCTTCTGTATGAATTGTTAGGTATGCCTATTTGGTGACGGTTTTTTAAACATAGATTTATCACTCATATACCAAACACTTATTTGCCTTTCTTGCTTGTCAATTACTTTTTTTCCCTGCTACTTCTCTTTTGTGAAGCTTCTTTAATCAGAGGAAACCGCTCTAACTGTGCTCTGTTCTGTGACAACCTTGACTGGCTGGTCAGTAAACTGGATCGTTTGGAAGCTTCTTCAGGTGTGTATCGCTGTGTGGGTTTCTTACTGCTTGTTCTGTCAAAAAGCCAACATCTGTTATAAAATACATGTGCCACCAAAGTTTATATATTAATACTGGATGTTGTCATTTTTATGACAGGAATCCTGGAAGTGTTGTATTGCGTTCTGATCGAGAGTCCAGAGGTGCTCAACATTATTCAGGAGAATCACATCAAATCAATCATCTCTCTTCTGGATAAGCATGGAAGGAACCACAAGGTCAGGAACACGTGGAAGATTTTTGCTGAGCCTGGTTTGATGTCCTGCAGCTTGTCAGTTGATCACGGCGCTCACGGATGACTGTCCATTGTTTTTCTGCCAGGTCTTGGATGTTTTGTGCTCTCTGTGTGTGTGTAACGGTGTGGCTGTGAGATCCAATCAGAATCTCATCACAGAGAATCTACTACCAGGTCGTGATCTTCTACTTCAAACCAGTATAATCAACTATGTAACCAGGTGGGTCAGTTTGTATGAGTAAATTCAGTTTTGGGTTTCTGCTTAGGCCTTTTTTTCTAAACAACTCCTCTAAGTTGAGAATATTTTTTTTTGTAATCTTCTAGCATGAGACCCAACATTTTCCTTGGAACTTGTGAAGGATCCACACAGTATAAGAAGTGGTATTTTGAGGTGATGATAGACCACGTGGAGCCGTTCCTTACAGCTCAGCCATATCAGCTGCGTGTGGGTTGGGCTCTGACAGAAGGCTACAGTCCTTACCCTGGTGGCGGGGAAGGTTGGGGGAGCAATGGGGTTGGCGATGACCTCTACTCCTATAGTTTTGATGGGATTCACCTCTGGTCAGGTAAATAAACATGTTTTGACTTTGGTGTCATCCTATGACTAGTTGCAGCACAAATTCAATGAAAATGTTCATAATATTGTTATTCTGAGTAGTTGAAAGTACATTTTTGCAGTGGAAAGCAGTAGATATAAAAGCCAGTTAAGCAGTACAGTAAGCAGGACACAGTTAAACACAGACAGTGATGAACCTTGTACTGCATTTTATAGCAGATCCTACGCAGAGAAGCAAACTTTTTTTTAATTTTATTTTTTTTTCTGACAAAGTATGCTTTTGTTCACCTTTGTGTATCTGCAGGACGTGTTCCACGTCTCGTTGCTTCTCCCACTCAGCACACCCTGGCTGCAGAGGACGTGATCAGCTGTTGTTTGGATTTGAGCGTGCCGAGCATCTCGTTCCGCATCAATGGACATCCAGTTCAGGGCATGTTTGAGAACTTCAACCTGGATGGCCTGTTCTTTCCAGTTGTCAGCTTCTCTGCAGGGGTTAAGTGAGGCATTAAGAGTTAAAAATAAAAAAAAAGAAATATTCTCAATCAGCATTCTCTTGAACAACTTTTGTTTAAAGAAAATGTTACTAATATTAATTTTCCACTTCAATTGCAAGGCTGCGATTTCTTCTTGGTGGGCGTCATGGGGATTTCAAGTTCCTCCCACCTCCTGGCTATGCTCCATGCTATGAGGCAGTGCTGCCCAGAGACCGTTTGCGTATTGAGCCCATCAAGGAGTATAAGCATGATTTTGATGGCATTCGTAATCTACTGGGTCCAACACAGTCTCTTTCGCATACAGCCTTCACTCCTTGCCCTGTGGACACTATACAGGTGAAATCCAGTCTGGTCTGCTTTTATATGAACAACACTTATAGTATGTGGAACAACTTTATGTTTAGAGTAAAGCATTTTGGTTTGTGACCTGTGGTTTGGGGTGATAAATGTTGTTGTATACAGTATTGCAATGTGTATTACAATCACATATATATATATATATATATATATATATATATATATATATATATATATATATATATATATATATATATATATATATATATATATATATATATATATATATATATATATATATATATAATTTATTTGCATATCTCCACAACCCTCCATCCATAAATCTATAATACAAACTGTGTATGCTTGTATATAGAATACCAGCTTCCATTGTATATAGTGTTGTATTTTAACTTATACTATTTTATTTTAATTTTTTGCTTATTTTTCTGTTTTTGTACTTTGTACTTTGCTGTGGTAACACTCAAATTTCCCCATGTAGGATCAATAAAGTCTTATCTTATCTTATCTTATCTTATCTTATCTTATCTTATCTTATCTTATCTTATCTTATCTTATCTTATCTTATCTTATCTTATCTTATCTTATCTTATCTTAAAAATGTCACAACGAATTTTCTTCCCCTTTTTGATGCAGGAGAAGATGAAGTCGAAGAAAACTTACTCTCTGTCTGCTTTCATCCTCATCTCTTAAACTTGGTTGATTTGAATCACCTTTTCAGATTGTTCTTCCTCCTCATTTGGAACGTGTCCGAGAGAAGCTCGCAGAAAACAGTCATGAAATATGGGCTGTGACCCGCATTGAACAAGGGTGGACATATGGATCAGTGAGTGTTTTCAGTCTCTCATTTTTTCCAAACAAAACATAGTTGTGTGCAGTAATTATGTTTCTGTGTGCTTCACTTTTTAAAAGTTTCGTGACGACAACAAGAAGCTGCACCCCTGTCTGGTAGATTTCCAGAGTCTGCCTGAGCCAGAGAAGAACTATAATTTAGCAATGTCTGGAGAGACATTGAAGTATGTCACAGTGTCCACTTATTTAACAGCGCTGAGCTTTTATCTCCTTTGCTTCTAAATGACCTGTGTGCTTTATTTCATAGGACCCTGCTGGCTCTTGGCTGTCATGTCGGAATGGGAGATGAGAAAGCAGAGGAGAATCTGAAAAAGACTAAACTGCCCAAAACGTGAGATGCTGCACATTCTTTTATTTCAGTTCATTAAGCGATCATTTTTCATCTTTTATAATGTTAAAGGTGAAGGCCCTTTAAAAGGCTCTGAAGAACATATCCTTATCATTTCATATATAAATTATTGTTTGCCAGTTACACACAGTGTAGTGGGTACAAGCCAGCCCCTTTGGACCTCAACCACGTCAAGCTGACTCCTAATCAAAACACTCTAGTAGAGAGACTGGCAGAAAACGGACACAACGTGTGGGCAAGAGACCGGGTTCGCCAGGGCTGGACATACAGTATCCGGCAGGTACAACCTTTCTTTTCATAGAGAAGCTGTTAATGAATGACGTTTTTCTTTATGTTTATATGGTAGTAGTTTTGAAATCCATCATGATTTGACTGTATAGGATATACTGAACAAGCGCAACCCCCGTCTGGTTCCTTACAACCTGCTGGATGAAAAGACCAAAAAGACCAACAGAGATACAGTTTGTGAAGCAGTTCGCACCCTCATCGGATATGGTTACAACATAGAGCCACCTGACCAGGAGAGTAGTAAGTTTGCTCTGCTTCCTATTGACAGGGTACTGGCTGTTTATTTTGTCATGACAAGACTGATTAGTAAAGTTGCAGATGTTTTATAAAATAACCTTCACCCTAGCTCAGCTTTTCAAGTGTTCATTGCTGTGTTTGTTTTTATGTAGGTGGGCATGGACCAGGCAGCGGCCGAGGAGATAAAATCAGAGTGTTCAGAGCAGAGAAATCTTTTGCAGTAACTCAGGGGAAGTGGTACTTTGAATTTGAGGCTGTGACTGTGGGGGAGATGAGAGTAGGGTGGGCCAGGCCCAGTGTTCGTGCAGACACTGAACTGGGTGCAGACGAGTTGGCATATGTCTTCAATGGCTTTAAGGTGGGAGACACGACTAGAATGTGTGCCAGTGACGGATACCTTGGTCTCTGTACTACCTAATCCTCAAACTGATGTCTTTATAGGCCCAACGTTGGCATGTGGGAAATGAGCCATTTGGCCGCCAGTGGCAGTCCGGTGATGTGGTGGGTTGTATGATTGACCTTACAGAGATGAACATCATGTTTACGCTCAATGGGGAAATGTTGATCAGTGACTCAGGCTCAGAGATGGCTTTTAAGGACATTGAGATAGGCGAGGGTAAGTACAGATATGCAAGAGAGCAAATTCAGAGATAGTAGATATTGTTAAATGTAGATTTGTGTCTGTTTCACATCTATGTTTATCCATGTGAATGTTTCTAGGCTTCATACCTGTGTGCAGTTTGGGTCTGTCCCAGGTTGGCAGGATCAATCTGGGTCAGAATGTCAGTAGTCTTCGTTACTTTACAATCTGTGGCCTTCAGGAGGGATTTGAACCCTTTGCCATCAACATGAAAAGAGACATTACTATGTGGTTCAGTAAAAGCCTCCCGCACTTCATTCCTGTGCCTGCTGATCATCCTCATATTGAGGTATTGTGCATTACTTGTCACAATGTGCTTTTGAATTATGTTTTTAAGTAATTAATAAATAATTGATTTAATATTAATAATTTTAGTTCACAACCTGATCGCTTGTGTTCATCCTCTAGGTGTCACGTGTTGATGGGACAGTTGACTCTCCCCCTTGTGTCAAAGTGACCCACAAGACATTCGGGTCTCAAAACGCCAACACAGATTTGCTGTTTATGAGACTCAGTATGCCAATTGAATTTCATGAGACCTTCAAAGTCCCAGCAGGGACTACGCTTCTTACTCGCACTCTGACCATCCCAGAGGATGAGGTTTTAGAGATCGACCCAGACTCCGACTTTGAAATACTGAAGAAGTCAGCGTCTCGCAAAGAGCAGGAAGAAGAGAAGAAAGAGCCTTCTGTGCCTAAAGAAACCCCTCCTATCAAAAATGGAGAGAATGAGAAGGATGCCTCCACTGAGAAAAGCAAGAAGAAAGGGTATGCAGTCAAGCATGTGCCACAGCCAGGATATTCACAGATTCTTATATAGAAAATAACTGTTGCTGCTATTTACAGTTTCCTTTTCAAGGCTAAGAAGGCTGCACTAATAACTCCACCACCTGTTGTTCCCACCATGCCCCGCCTAGTGGAAGATGTGGTTCCAGATGACAGGGATGACATGGACATAATCCTCAGTACCACTACAGTATGACAGCTACTTACATGTATTTGCTTATCTATTATACATGTATGTGAAGTGCAAATGTGATTTTTCTCTTTTATCTGTTAAGATCTAGCTGCCAATGTCATTATTGCAGTGTTTTTCTTATTGAGTTGCTTGTCATGATCAAGCCCCCCCCCCCCCCCAAACTACTGTTTACCAACGTATTTTTTTCCCATCCACCTCCTTCCTTCACCAGTACTATTATTCAGTACGAATATTCGCAGGACAGGAGCCTGGGGGTGTGTGGGTGGGTTGGATCACACCGGACTATCACCAGCATGATCCTCACTTTGACCTCAGCAAAGTGAGAAATGTTACAGTCACCCTTGGTGATGATAAAGGCAACATCCATGATAGGTATGTTATATTATAGTTATATAATATATGCAAGAAACTGATTATTGGAGTTAGGATTCATTTCTCAATGGAGACAGAGAGAAGAAAAATGTGTGTGTGTATCTTTTTTGTTTTTTTCCATTGAGAAATGAATCCTAACAATCGGTTTCTTTCCGGTTCTGTCTTCAGTATAAAACGCAGTAACTGCTACATGGTGTGGGGAGGGGAGTTTGGCAGCTCCCAGCAAACCCGTGTCAGCCAAGAGGACTTTGTTATTGGCTGTCTTGTTGATTTGGACACAGGACTCATGACGTTCACTGCTAATGGCAAAGAGATCAACACATTTTACCAGGTTAGATACACTTCAGTCTGATATTCTTATCATTACCTTTCAAGTCCTGGTTATTGACTGCAACGATGTCATCATTTTTCAGGTGGAGCCAAACACAAAACTTTTCCCAGCTGTCTTTGTTTCACCTTCCAATCAGAATATGATTCAGTTTGAGCTAGGCAAGCTGAAGGTTAGGCATCCTCAAATATTCCTTTCAGTCTGACCAGACCACGGTACAATTGTTACCTACAGTAAATATTTTTAAAATGCATAATTTGTCATACTTGTCTTGCCAGAACATCATGCCAATATCAGCAGCCATGTTCAGGAGTGAACGTAAAAACCTTGTACCACAGTGCCCTCCAAGACTGGATGTCCAGATGTTAACTCCGGTTATCTGGAGTCGGATGCCAAACAATTTCTTGTCACCACAAACAGGACGCATCAACGAAAGACTGGGCTGGATGGTGCAGTGTCTGGACCCCCTCACCATGATGGCCCTTCACATCCCGGAGGAGAACAGGTAAGAGCTCCTTTGCTCTGCACTGTGCTTTGTACATTGTGCTTTTTCTGAGCAAAATGAATCCTTATGTTTCACCTAGGTGTATTGACATCCTGGAACTGTCTGAACGAATGGACCTACTTAAGTTCCACTACCACACACTGAAGCTGTACGGCTCGGTGTGTGCTCTGGGTAACAACCGTGTGGCACACGCATTGTGTAGCTATGTAGATGAGTCTCAGCTTTTCTACGCCATAGAGAACACCTACCTACCTGGACCAATGAGGAGTGGTTTCTACGACCTGCTCATCAGTATGCACCTGGAATCCGCTAAAAGAAATCGTCTGGGAACCAACAAGGAATTCATAGTTCCAATGACCAACGAAACACGTACAATTACTCTGTACACGGACAAATCTCATGCTTTGCCGGGGGTTGGCCTCACAACATGTCTCCGTCCAAAACTTCACTTCTCTCCTGTTGGATTTGTGGGAACAAATCCAGACATTTACACACTAAGTCCAATGATTCCCTTACAGGTGAGACTGAGTAACATTCATGCCTTAAGGGAACTCTTGAGTGCACAGAAATCATGTATTTGTTTGTATTTTCAGGTGTTAAAAACCACAGCTCTGAACATGCTTATTGAAGCAGTGCAAGATGGAGGTCAAGCCATGAGAGATCCTGTGGGTGGCAGTGTTGAGTTTCATTTTGTTCCTATCCTGAAGCTCATCAGTACCCTCCTCATCATGGGTGTCTTTGATGATGAAGATGTCACACACATCTTAAAAATGATTGAGCCCACAGTTTTTAGTGCCAAGAAAATGGAAGAACCTATTGAAGATAGTTCCAAGGTGAATGAGGAGAATGAACCACCAAAAGACAGCGTGGTCAAAGAGGAAGAACTCGACACTGCTGTAGAAGAAGGAGAGGAACTGGAGGATTATGGGTTGGGCGAGGAGGAAGAAATGGAGGAAGAGGAGGAAATTGAGGAAGAGGAAGATGTAGAGGAGACAGAATCAGCCCTGCCACTGGAGGAATCTGCTGAGCAAACGGACCACGTTAATGATGAGAAAGGAGCTAAGGAAACAGAGAAGGAGATAAAGCCTGTGGATACAGGTGGTGAGGCTAAAGACGATCTTCTAGAGCAAGGACTCTTCCAGATGAAGCTACCAGAGTCTGTAAAGTTACAGGTATTGCTGGTCTTTTTAAGTTCAGTCCACTGAATCTTTTGGTATCTGTTGGACATTATTTGTGATTAATTTTCTGTTCCTTGTTTAGATGTGTACTCTTCTGCAGTATTTCTGCGACTGTGAGCTACGACACAGAGTGGAGGCCATCATTGCCTTTTCAGACAACTTTGTCAACGAGATACAGTCCAACCAGAGGCGGCGATATAATGACCTAATGCAGGCCTTCACTATGAGTGCTGCTGAGACTGCCCGCAAGACCCGTGAATTTCGCTCCCCACCACAGGAGCAGGTGAACTCAAACATTTGACTATAAAGAGAGAGTAGATGGTTATGCAGATCCAACAGCTTCTCACTGAAAAATGCTGAAACACTGTCTGTGCATCCTGTGGTATACCAATTGAAAATGAACAAATGGAGATGACATTGTCTTAAACTGACTATTGTCATCTATGTAATACACAAAGGAAGATTTGTTCCCATATAACAAAAATGTATGTGTTATTTTTATTACTCGCGTTGGTCATCTTAAACTTTTAAAAGGGAAATAGAATAAGATCACATGGTCACACCTCCTCTCATCGCCATGCAGGTCAACATGCTCATGAACTTCAAAAGCTTCCCTGAGGATGAAGAATCCCCCGTCCCAGATGATGTCCGTGAATCCTTGATAGTTTTCCATAATGCCCTGCTGACACACTGTGGTCAGTTTTTTTTTTTTTTTTTAATATAGAATATCAAGCCTACTGATGTAAACGTTAGACTGCAGATGAAAGTTTCTGTGTTTTATGTGAAACCTCTCTCAGGTGTTCACATTGAAGAAGAAGAGGAGGAGGAGGAGGTGGATAATTCTCTCCGCGGGCGACTGCGTCGTTTGCTGGAAAGGGTGAAAAAATTCAGAGAGAAGAAGATAGAAGTGGAGCTCGAACCACAGGAAGATAAAAAACCAAGTGAGTCTCCTATTTTTGCATGTCACCAACAATTTCAATATTTGCTTTTAAACCATATGGTAGAAATATGGTATTTTAATCAAACCTATCTATAATTTAAAGCAAACCTTTTGTATTCTTCCACCAGGTACATTACAGGAGCTGATTTCCCATACTATGATCCACTGGGCCCAGGAGTCGTTCATCCAGAATCCTGAGCTAGTGCGCATGATGTTCAGCCTTCTTCACAGGCAATACGATGGGCTGGGTGAGCTCATGCGTGCCCTTCCGAAGGCTTACACCATCAATGAAGTGTCCATTCAGGACACCATGGACTTGTTGGAATGCTTGGGCCAGATCCGGTCACTGCTTATTGTGCAGATGGGTCCAGAAGAGGAGAGGCTCATAATTCAAAGTATAGGGTGATTATAAGATTTTAATCCTTTTAAGTACTCTATCTTGGTTTAAACTCCATGATGATTACACATGACAGACACCTGTTTTCTTCCTTAGGAACATCATGAGTAACAAAGTTTTCTATCAGCACCCCAACCTGATGCGAGCGCTGGGCATGCATGAAACTGTCATGGAGGTTATGGTTAATGTACTGGGTGGGGGGGACTCAAAGGTATTTTTCATTCATTCTACTAAAATTTAAGTCTGGTTCACTGTCCCACTTAGGCACAGATGGGTGCTGATAATTTTACATAATCTTACATGCTGAACTTGCTTTATTTCCACAGGAGATCAGATTTCCTAGAGTGGTGACAAACTGCTGCCGTTTTCTCTGCTACTTCTGCCGCATCAGTCGTCAAAATCAGCGTTCCATGTTTGACCACCTCAGCTACCTTCTCCAGAACAGTGGCATCGGCCTAGGTGATTGTCTGTGCTGAGTTCCTTCATGAAACATTTGTATTGGAAAGTCATATGTCATAGAGCTGAACACTGAGGGCTTTTCTTCAGGAATGCGTGGCTCCACCCCTTTGGATGTGGCTGCAGCATCTTGCATTGACAACAACGAGCTGGCGCTGGCTCTCCAAGAGCAGGATTTAGAAATGGTAAAATATTGTTGCTTTGCACTCAACAAATAATGCATGCATCTGCTTGTAACGTGGCTACTTTGACATATTTCCAGGTGGTGAAGTATTTGGCCGGATGTGGACTTCAGAGCTGTCCCATGCTACTGGCTAAAGGCTACCCTGACATTGGCTGGAATCCTTGTGGCGGAGAGAAATACCTCGACTTTCTTCGTTTTGCTGTTTTTGTTAATGGTCAGCCTAATTTTATTATACATTCCAGTATTTCATTCTAATGCAGTTGTTTTTTTTTGTTTTTCCCATTTTATAGTAACAGTTAATTTACCTTTTTTTCTCTGTTCTTCAGGAGAAAGCGTGGAAGAGAATGCTAACGTGGTAGTGCGTCTTCTCATTCGAAGACCCGAGTGCTTCGGCCCTGCCCTGAGAGGAGAGGGTGGTAATGGTCTCTTGGCTGCAATAGAGGAAGCCATCAAAATATCAGAGGACCCTGCGAGGGACGGTCCAAGTGTTAAGAAAGACAGACGGTTTCCCATGTGAGAGCCACGGTTATGTTTTAGATTCATTTTAAAATATTCAGTTTTCCCATCAGTTTACATGCAGTTAAAAGATAGATATTTCCCATTTACAGAAGTATTCAGATCCTTTATCTGGCCCGCCGTAACTATTTATGTAGTCCTCTAGAGATTAAAAGTCACAATTGTCTAATCAAACAGCTGCTCTCCATCATGCAGCAACCTTTCTACTACCACAACCAGCCTTTTAAGGTCATTCCTGATCTTGATGTGGCGTGAAATGAAAACGAGTTTGACACCCCGGCTTTAAGATGACCACACACTGGTACATAGAGTCTATCATTGCTGCCATCTGTGCTTTAACCGAATTCTAGGAGAAATGTCTGAATACTTAAGTATGCAGGATATTGAATTCATTTCTGGATGTATGTGAAACAAAAGGTGGAAAACAGGGAGGCTCATATTAGAATTCATGGGTTTCTCCAGTGTTGCTGTAGTTGCAAGATTTAGAGCAAGCTTGTTTTCCTGCTAGGTTTGGAGGAGAGGAGCAGCACGAGGAGAACAAAGTGCACCTGGGAAATGCTATTATGTCTTTCTACTCTGCTCTTATTGACTTGCTGGGACGCTGTGCTCCTGAGATGCATGTAAGCAATTCACAGTGTTAGCTGCCATCCTACACTTACCGAAGAGGCTTGGTTTGGTAGCAAACAAACCTTTTTTTTCTCTGCAGTTAATCCAAGCTGGTAAAGGTGAAGCTCTGAGGATCAGGGCAATTCTGCGGTCTCTGGTTCCTCTTGAGGATCTGGTAGGAGTCATCAGTCTTCCTGTTCAGATTCCTTCTTTTGGGAAAGGTAAATACTTGGCAAAAAACAGACCGTTTCTTGTTTAAATTTTTATTTTTTAAACTATTGAATTGCATAGTGTCCATTACAAGCGTCAAGACATTGCACAGGGCTATGTTGTCTTGCTTTACGTTTTACTCATGAATTTTCCAATATGTTTGTGCTTAGACAACAGCATCATTGAGCCAAAGATGTCAGCGAGCTTCGTGCCCGATCACAAGGCTCCAATGGTGCTGTTCCTTGACAGAGTTTATGGAATTGACAACCAGGATTTCCTGCTCCATGTTCTCGAGGTGGGGTTTTTACCCGACATGAGAGCTGCTGCCTCTCTGGACACAGTAAGCAACAAAGCATTATCACAGTTTCTATGATATGAAGGAAGACTTGTGAGCATTAAATATGCTCAGACTTCATTCACAGCTAAGATTTCTCGCCTACAGGCTGCTTTCAGCACCACAGAGATGGCTCTGGCTTTGAACCGTTACTTGTGTTCTGCTGTGTTGCCACTCATCACTAAGTGTGCCCCACTTTTTGCTGGTAGTGACCACAGAGCCATAATGATCGACTCCATGTTGCACACAATCTATAGATTGTCCCGAGGTCGAGCCTTCACTAAGGCCCAAAGGGACATTATTGAGGAGTGCCTCATGGCTTTGTGCAAGTAAGAAAAGCATAATTAAAAGCCTTTCCTGTCATTTCATATTACGAGGTTTTTACCTGAACTCTACATTGTTTATATTTCCTCCAGGCATCTACGTCCGTCCATGCTTCAGCACCTGCTGAGACGGCTCGTATTTGATGTGCCAATTCTTAACGAGTATGCCAAAATGCCACTGAAGGTATGAGTAGTTTTGCCCATCTTTGATCTACAATTTTCAAATGTCCTTTTTACTTCAATTGTTGTTAGTTTTGATTGTCTTTTACTTTTACCATTTGTTGTCCTTCAGCTTTTGACCAATCACTACGAGCGTTGCTGGAAATATTATTGCCTCCCTAATGGTTGGGCAAACTTCGGAGTTGCCTCAGAGGAGGAACTGCATTTGACCCGGAAACTTTTCTGGGGTATCTTTGAATCACTAGCACACAAGGTGGATTCCTAGCAACATTATATTTTTGAACCATAGTCAATACTGTATGCACATGTTGTAATATTTTGCTGTTGCGATTGCAGAAATTTGATGCAGAGATTTTTAAGATTTCAATGCCCTGCATCTGCGCCATTGCTGGAGCCATCCCTCCAGATTATGTGGATGCCAGTTACTCCTCCAAAACGGAGAAAAAGGCATCGGTTGATGCTGAGGGAAACTTTGATCCAAAACCAGTAGAGACCACAAAGTAAGGGAATCTTTGTTAAAATGCTTTTGGTCAGTCATTCAAGATAAGTAATCTTTTATTTCTTTTATGCTTTTTTCAACCCTAGCACTATCATACCCGAAAGACTGGATCCATTTATCAACAAATATGCTGAATATACACATGATAAATGGGCCTTTGAAAAGGTAGCACTTTTGTTTATACTCTTTTACAGTATACTTAATTCTAATTTAAAGCTCGTTCAGGGTAAACCTATTGGGTTAAGTGGGTAAAGCTTTGTGGTAAATGATGTGACTGGATTTACAAGATGTATTATTCCACATGACTAGAGGCTGCAAACAATATCAAACCAGTATATTTGTCAGCATAAATGACAATCATAACACGTGTTCTAAATGCATGTATACCTCAGATTCAGAATAACTGGTCATATGGCGAGGTGCTGGATGAGAATGCAAAAACCCATCCTATGCTCAGACCATACAAAACCTTCTCAGAAAAGGTAGGTTATTATACACAGTGTGCACTAAATCAAAATATGTGTTTTAGTCATCTGTCATTGCCTCTTGTTGCACTGACTTTTCTTTAAGGACAAAGAAATTTACCGGTGGCCCATCAAAGAGTCAATAAAAGCCATGCTAGCGTGGGAGTGGAACATAGAAAAGGCCAGAGAGGAAGAGGAGTCAGAGAAGAAGAAAGCAGCAGCTAGAAAAATCTCCCAGACTGCTCAGGTATAAACAGTTAAGATAGCTTTAGTCATACTTAATAGTGTTTTTCCTGCCACACTCTTTATTGTACCATATATAATGTTTCTTTTTCAGGCAACTTATGACCCAAGCCATGGCTACAGCCCACAGCCCATTGACGTCTCACACATGGCTCTTTCAAGAGATCTGCAGGTCGGGCAGTGGATGTTTAAGCTTTATGTGCTACAATCTTTGTCTCATCAATATTCACAGAATATATCTGTTCACAGTCAATGGCAGAGCAACTGGCCGAAAATTACCATAACACCTGGGGACGCAAGAAGAAGTTAGAGCTGCAAGCCAAAGGTGCAGTAGTTTTTTTGTTGTTGTTTTTTAAATAAAGCAGTATAGGGAATTAAAGATTTAGCTTTTCTTAGCAATCTTGGTTACATGTTTGTTTGTATAGGAGGTGGGACGCATCCTCTTCTGGTGCCTTACGATACTCTGACGGCTAAGGAGAAGGCTCGAGACAGAGAGAAAGCCTACGAGTTACTCAAGTTCCTGCAGCTCAATGGATATGCTGTCACAAGGTCATAATGCAAGCCTATATGTGGCTGGAATTGTGTTTTTTCATACATATTTAAACATTTTCTAAGCAATGTTTCAGTTGTTTAATTATTCCAGATGCCCTCAAATAACCTCCCCATTCAAATGACACAAACGTAATTAGAACTCATCTGACTGAGTGGTTGAATGTACCACACTGAACCAAGCACTGCTAATAAATTAAGAAATAAAATGGTTTGCAAATTATTTATTTGTGATATTCTGTTTGTTTGCAGGGGCCTTAAAGATATGGAGTCTGAGATATCATCCATTGAGAAGAGATTTGCTTATGGTTTCCTGCAGAAGCTGTTGAAATGGATGGAAATTGCCCAGGAGTTTATCGCTCATCTCGGTACAGCTGTAACATTTTTTAGACGTGTTCATCATTTGAAATCATCTAAAACACACTCGGATGTTGCAATGTGGTTCTGCAGAGGCTGTGGTGAGCAGCGGACGAGTGGAAAAGTCTCCTCATGAGCAGGAAATCAAATTCTTTGCCAAGGTGAGTCCATAGCATAAAGCAAGAAAGTTCACAGCTCAACCTCTTACTGTACTAAGTGAGGGCAACCTTCTCTCTGTCATAGATCTTGATGCCTTTAATCAATCAGTATTTCAAAAATCACTGCCTCTACTTCTTATCAACACCTGCAAAAGTTCTTGGCAGCGGTGGCCATTCTTCCAACAAAGAGAAAGAGATGATTGCAAGGTGAGTTCTTTCTTTTCTAAAAATGCATACAGAGGTATTTTCTCTTTTCTCTTTTAATAAATAATTGCTCTTCTTTCGTCAATGTCTCCTTTTTCTTGAATTCTTTTTTCCTTTCCTTTTGGTTTCTCTTCTGCCTCACGGCAGTATCTTCTGTAAGATGTCTGCATTGGTGAGGCACAGGGTTTCTCTCTTTGGTAAGACTTCACAATCTCAACAGCACTCTTCTTCTGTGTCCGTCATGTCTACCTGATAAGAGAAACCTCACTTGTTCAAACCTGGATAACTGCAAAATTATAGACAATACAAAGCGGTGCTTACAAAGTGTGCAGTGACCCGTATTCACCGCTGCTGTGTTTCTATGTGCAGGAACAGACGCCTCTGCTATTGTTAACTGTCTCCACATTCTGGCTCGGTCACTGGATGCAAGGTTTCGCACTTTTTAATTACACTAACTAGGGAAAAATGTGTTTCTCTTGCTTTTCTTTCTGTTTTTCAATTTAAGATTTCCTATTTACCATATTAGGACAGTAATGAAGTCAGGGCCTGAGATTGTGAAAGCAGGCCTGCGGTCATTCTTTGAGAGCGCTGCTGACGATATAGAGAAGATGGTAGAGAATCTCAAGCTGGGCAAAGTATCCAAAGGCAATCAGGTACACAGTATCTGAAATGCTTTTTCTTCTACTGCAGTGGTTAATGGCTTCTAATGAACACAGTGGACTTTAAAACTTGACATTAAAGATCCTGTTCAAGCCCATCCTCATTTGCGGCTTCTCTCCTTCAAGCAAGTGAAAGGTGTGTCCCAGAACATCAACTACACCACGATTGCCCTGCTCCCAGTGCTTACCTCCCTGTTTGATCACGTTGCTCAGCATCAGTTTGGAGATGATGTCATTTGTGAGTTCTTACTCTTTTTTTTTTTATGGTTTTGATTTTTTTCTTCTTCTCATCTGACACTACTGTATTTGTCTCTGATGCTTGCATACAGTGGATGATCTGCAGATGTCATGCTATCGTATCATGTGTAGCATCTACTCCCTCGGGACGGTCAAGAATCCACATGTTGAGAGGTAACTTGATACTTGAAGATGGTACAAGCTGTAGCGTTATCCAGAATTACACACTCAGAAGCAGTCCTCGCATTTGTCCTTACATTTACAGACAGAGGCCAGCTCTTGGTGAGTGTCTGGCTCACCTTGCAGCAGCTATGCCAGTGGCCTATTTAGAGCCCAGTCTAAACAAATTCAATGCTTTCTCCGTCTACACCACAAAGACACCGAGAGAGAGAGCCAGTGAGTTCACAACCTTTTCTCAGATTCCTTTTTTTGTCTGTCTTGCAAAGTTTAACTTCTGAACTTTCTTTTACTTCTTCTTGTGTGAACTCTGAAAGTCCTGGGCCTTCCCAATGAGGTCCAGGAATTATGTCCAGATATTCCAGAGCTGGATGTTCTGTTAAAGGAAATTGGAGACTTGGCAGAGTCAGGCGCTCGCTACACCGAGATGCCGCATGTGATTGAAATCACTTTGCCCATGCTGTGTAACTACCTGCCACGCTGGTGGGAGAGGGGGCTTGAAAATCTTCCTGAGCTGGAGAGTGAACTCTGCACTGAGGTCACATCAGAGCATCTTAATCAGTTGCTGGGCAGCATCATGAAAATTGTAGTCAACAACTTGGGTATTGATGAGGCCTCTTGGATGAAGAGGCTGGCTGGTGAGCACTGTTCAGTCTTGATTATTGAGTTTCCTTGTACACCTCATGGGTTTTTATTCAGGTCAGTAACACCACTTGTTTTCTGTACTAGTGTTTTCACAGCCTATTGTCAGTAGAGCAAAACCAGAAATGCTTAAATCCCACTTCATTCCAACAATGGAGAAGCTGAAGAAACGCACTTCAAAGGTAGTGGCTGAGGAGGACCACCTGCGGATGGAGGGGAAGTCAGAGGGGGATGAGGAGGATGGCACTATACGTGATGAGTTTGCAGTCCTCTGCAGAGACTTGTATGCACTCTACCCTCTACTTATTCGCTATGTGGACAACAACAGGTACTATAAAGTGACAAACACCAAATTCCAGATCCTGGAATTGTGTTTTATATTGCAATATCTTTTCATGCTCATGGGGTCACCTTCTCACGAGTTTAAGGATCCTCAAAGTCATTCATTCTGCTACAGGGCAAGATGGCTGACATGTCCTGACCCAGATGCAGAAGAGCTCTTCCGAATGGTTGGAGAAGTCTTTATTTTCTGGTCCAAGTCTCATGTGCGTATGCTTATTTGATCTTTAAACACCAGCATTTGTGGTGAGCAGCATCTTCGCCCTTACGTTCTCAGTTTGTCTCTTTTTTGTAGAACTTCAAGCGAGAAGAGCAGAACTTTGTGGTGATGAATGAGATCAATAACATGTCATTCCTCACTGCTGACAGCAAGAGCAAAATGAGCAAGGTGAGATAGTAAAAGGTCGTTTTGTAGCCACACTGGAGCAATCCCCTATATCAGCCACATGTTAATAATCAGTTAAATTCTAATAAAGACTTCTGGAAATTTATTTAAAAAAAATTATTTTTTTGTTTTTGTATCACCAGATTATCATAAATATTAACAGAAAATGATTTATATTAGGAAAGAGTCATATGAGATAATTATGTTCTATTGTTTTTGAGGTCTGATTTTAAATCCCATTTCTTAAACGAATAGCAGCTGTCTTAACGATATTCTCTCTCTGGCTGTCCATTGTCCTCCTCTTTTGGGTTGCGGCTGGGTTTCCAGGGCGGGGACACAGAGGTTAGACTTTTTTTCTGCACGACCGCTGTGCTGACCGCATGGCACCTCACTTTGGGGGAACTTTTCATCAACCTCTCCGGCACACTGGCACATCTGATCTACATGCACTCCTAACATATACACAAATGTTTGGAGAAAATACATTGATTCATTCATGTACACCCACACACAGTCTGCACATTTAAAAGAGGCATGTCTTAATACTAAAACTGTAATACATGGCCATGCGGTAAAGATACTGATATTGTTATTATGAAGGATCATTGGACGAAGGAGCAGGCCTTGTAAAAGGGCCGTTCCTTGTCCTGCCAGTGTGTGTGGGGAGGAGTCTGGAGGCGCTTGATGAAAGTACACAGCTGTAGAGTTTGGCTCATGGCACTGGGCTTTACACGAAGCCCAAGGTGGCAGTGAGAACACAGTGCCATCATCCTGTCACTCAGTTTGCTCTTTTTTTAAATTTTTTATCATAGTTGAGTTGGAGTCGTTTCGTATGTCTGTTTCTTTTTCGTGGAAGGATGGCTGGCCTGTACAGTTGTCATATTGTAGCTCCTTGCCACCAGGAGATGATGTTGGTCTTCTCTGTGCTCTTCTTTTCTGTCCTCCCTTAAAATGCCATGATTTATTATGGTTTTCCTCTCTTAGGCTCCCTGTTCCTCACACTAACACATGGCTTGATGCATAATGCCATTGAATCAGACTTCCACACTTGTTGGGTTCTCTTTATAAATTATTGAAATGACCATGAACCTAACCAAAATATTAATTCACTCTTATTTTTCTAAATTCCTCAAACTGCTTTGCACCCTCTAAACACCTCTTGAATAATATACACACACCTGTTTGTTAATAACAGTGGGCACAACTGGAATTGACTTTGTTATACCAACCAACACCTACGATGAAAGGATTCCTGCTAGAAATATTGTAACCAGCCTGAAAACATTCTTTTCTCAAGGAAAGATGAGATTTACACATATTAGTCACATTAAACAACAGAGTAAAATCTTTGTAAAGGTCATTGGACCATAAAGCCCTGCTTTAGTAGTTATCAGACATATACTTTAAATAGGTAATGCCTATTTTGGGTCCTACCAATTTGGTATCAACCATTATTATATGTGCAAACAAGGGGGAAAAAAAATAAATATATAAATAAATAGGTAATGCCAATTTCAGTCATTAAGAAAGTGACCAAGTCCCCAAATTTGTCATTTGTCAAATAACTTCGTACACTATGGTTTTCTGTGAGAGTAGCAGTTCCTGTCTGTTATGTACAGGTCAGGCATCTGACCTGTACATAAAATATGAATTTAATAGATTAAATGATCATAGTATGAAACCCATTCGTAAGCATACTCACATCATCTGCAATCGTTAGAGGTTTCCAGACGGAGCAGATTACAGAAGCCCTCTACTCTCACAGAAACAAAACAGGAGTTCAGGAGGCGAGTACAGAGACAAAAATCATTGACTGCTTGTTTTATTCTAGGTGTGTAACTGTAACAGCATGCAACTAATAGGCATTAACTTAAGGGTTTTGTTCATTACCTATCAAATATCTACAATTTTAACAATTGGAGACGAAAAGCTTGTTTTAGCAAGCTATCCTCTACATGAAATGCTGAATGAGTTCTCATTTGTATGAAATGTTTTCTCTTGCATGATGAAAATGTAATTTTACTGATTTACCGTCTTGTAGGACCTATTCCTTTCAGCTTTCCTTTCCCAAACGTATCTATATCCCTAATTTGTCCTTACTTTTCCTCTCTACTTACCCCTCTGAGCTCAGAGAAACAATGCTTTTCAATAATGTTATATGTTGTATAAATTTGAGTTAAAGCTGCTATCTTGGCTGCATTTGATGCTACCATGTTTAGTAAGACACCTCGGTGATCGTTGCTTGGGTCCCACTTGTTCAGCATTGTATAAGGTAGAAACATTCTAATAATTACTTATAGAACGACTATGTCATTAGTTTTAATATATCACTGATATTTCTGTACTGATATAATTGTAATGGTAGGTAGTCTTCAACGTAAACGCAACCCTTTCATTCGCATTAGTCTCAGTATAAAATGACAAAAAGGGTTACTGATTAGGGTGCTGACCTGTCCAGGTGCATCTCTGCCTTTCACCAGAGGACAGGCTGTGGCAGAGCCACGCTACCTTAAATAGGAAAAAGCGGGTGTAGATAATGGATGGATAAGACGACTGCAAATCTAAGGTTTTGCACCTCTGAAAATGTAGGTGACATTGTGAATGCTTTTGGTTTGTTGTTTTCCTTGTTCACAGGGTGGAGGCTCAGATACTGAACGCACTAAGAAAAAGAAACGGGGGGACCGTTACTCTGTCCAGACGTCACTTATTGTTGCTGCTTTAAAAAAGATGCTCCCCATAGGCCTCAACATGTGTTCTCCTGCTGATCAGGAGCTCATCAACCTGGCCAAAATTCGATACTCCTTGGTAATTTATTTTTCCCTTGTGCAACTATGATTCAGGTGAACATCTGTTGTATGATTTGTATTATGTTGAATACAGTAACACGGTAAATATTTACAGAGAGACACTGATGAGGAAGTAAGAGAGTTTTTGCAGAACAACCTCCATCTTCAAGGCAAGGTAATTAGGCTATTAACGCAGTAATCTAACTTTCATTGAGAAGATTAAGAGGTTTCACTAAAGAAAGTCACAGCAAATTTCAGAGAGGTCAATGTCTCTTTGTTGTGGGAAGGTGGACAACCCATCCATGCGCTGGCAGATGGCCTTGTACAGGGAGATGGCAGGGAAGGCTGAAGATGCTGATGCTCCAGTAAAGGTTGTGAAGAGAGTTCAGGAGGTTTCAGCTGTACTTTACCATCTTGAACTGGTAAGAAGTGGTGCAACAAAATGCATTAAGAATATTCTTCTGTGTACTTTGCCTTCACGTTCCTCTGTCTACCACAATGCTCACCTTTCTTGTTGTTAGTTTCATTGTATTATTTATGCCCTCATTTCCTCTGAAGATTCCTGCTTTCTGTTTTCATGTCATTTTTAAAATAGCGAACAGTACTTAACTGGATAAATGTTGAAGCAGGAGCAAACCAGGAAACAGACCTGCTTGTCAAATAAAGAGACAAACATTTAAAAGACGTTGAATTAAATAAATGGTATACAGTAAAATCATTGGGAAAAGTGACTTTATGTTTCTGTCTGACTCTACTAGACAGAGCATCCTTTTAAATCCAAGAAGATGGTGTGGCACAAACTGTTGTCCAAGCAGAGACGCAGGGCTGTGGTGGCTTGCTTTAGGATGACACCACTGTACAACATTCCACGGTGAAAAAGCCTCATCTCATATTATACTTACTGTAGTTCAAGTGACTGTTTACTTTCATTCACATTTAACTTTATAGCTTTCCCTTCGTATTAATATGATCTCAACACTTGTGCTTGTGTGCTTCTGTTCACTCCACTAAACCAACACGCTTCCAAACTCCTTGTGTATGAAAATCTCTTTGACAGAAAGAAAATCCTGATGCTGCTCACTTGTCACAGCTGCCAGTTCAGGGATGTTGGGGATGTGAAAACTTCAAATGCAAACACAAATAGTTTCTTTTGTGTGTGTTTTGGTCTCTGCAGGCACAGGGCGTCAAACATGTTCCTGGAGGGATACAAGCGCAACTGGATTCACTCTGAGGGTTACTCATTTGAAGACAGGATGATAGATGATTTGTCTGTGTGTGACACCTGATATTCTTCTTGATCTGCTTTGTTTTTGTACGTTTATGTGTGTGGGTGTGCGTTTCTGCCACTCACCTTTGCTCTTCTTGCATATCCCAGAAAGCAATGGATCAAGAGGAAGGAGATGAAGAAGAAGAGAAGGAAACAAAACCAGATCCTCTCCATCAGCTTATTCTGCATTTCAGTCGAACCGCTTTAACAGAAAAGAGGTGAGACAGGTCCACCATAATGCCACAGAGGTGAATTGAAGTCAGCTTGGACATCTGGTTCAAATAGGTGTCCTGCCATTCGTAATTCATCAAAATTTTCTTCTTTCCATTTCAGCAAACTTGATACAGATCATCTTTATATGGCATATGCAGATATTATGGCTAAAGTGAGTCAAAACAGAGCAGCTTGGCTATAAATATAGGTCTCATATTTGACATTATGTTCACTCTGACGATTATGACACTTTTCTCCTCCTCTTCACTTATACAGAGTTGCCATATCGGAGATGAAGAAGAAGGGGGAGAGGAAATGGGTGAAAGTTCAGAGGATGAGAAGTCCTTTGAGGTGCGACAGTCAGAACTGGTAATGGGCGGCCAGGGGCTGGGGACCAGGAACACAGGGGAGCGGTAGCTCTCGGCGCATTGATTGACCTCATCATTGGAGCATTATGTCAAAACCACATCTCTCTTTGTCTTTGTGTCCTCTCATGACCTCCCTCTGTCTGCTCTGTCTCCTCTGTTTGTGTTGTGCTTCATTCATTGTTAAGCTCTTAGTTTATAAACTAAAAGGTCCAATCCAGATGTTTTATTAAATACATTCAATATGATCTCTATTATGATTTAAACATTATTTTTTTTATCATAATTATTTCAATGAGGCCACCCAATTAATCTTGTTCACATGTTTTGTATCTTTAGTCTGGATTGGGTCAAACTAACTGAAATTAATGTAACATTAACATGTTACTAACACTAACTTACTTTTTCAAGCTTTTATCAGTTCGGCTGATTGGACAATGCAATCCATTTAGATGTTGTCATAAAACCTAATGTACAGAAAAATGTAGCTCAAAAATGTTCCTGTTAAACGAGAAATCAGACGGGGGTTCTTTTCTCGTTTTACTCTGCTCCCGCTTGAGTTGGAGGCGGGAAGCAGAACCTTTTGTACGTGATAGTTTGATTGGCATCTGCAG
Source organism: Xenentodon cancila (assembly GCA_014839995.1). NCBI lineage: Eukaryota > Metazoa > Chordata > Actinopteri > Beloniformes > Belonidae > Xenentodon > Xenentodon cancila. The sequence continues at coordinate 27,073,190 of CM026213.1, read as the reverse complement.
CTGCGACTGCACAGGCTGTTAACACATGTCCCGTTGCAGCTTCAGACAGTTGACTTGCTTATGCACCCGTTACTGACCAACCTGGAAAAATTTAAGTTAGTTTAGTTGTTGACCATTAATGTTTTTTTTTTTTTTGTTTTGTTTTTTTTTGTGCTCTGTCAACATATTGTATGTCATTGCTTTAAAGAACAACAAGCATTTGTGAATAAAAAAACAATACTTTAAAACATTTGTAAGGGCTTATATTAAACTGGGGAGTTAGACATGCTTAGAATTTGGATTAATTTGATTCAGTTTTAAGTTCAAATTCCAGCCACTGCTTAACATATCTTGTGATGTTTTACCATACACTTATTTTGTGACGTCGTGCCTCCCAGTTTATATATCTGTGTCTTTTTTCTGCCTCTTGTCTTGTTCTCCATTGCTTCATGTAATTCCTCTCATCTCCTTAACACCAGTCTTTATTAACTGGATGCAACTGATCAATGTTTGTTTCTTCACTCACATAGCAAACTGACAGACTACAGTGAAAGCCAGTGTAGGACAAATGTATCACACACATAGTTCTTGTTTTAAAAGCCAGTCCACATGTATTAACGTGTATATTTCATCATCAGGTTTCATTAGAGAGTCAGGACTATAGTGACTATAGTTTGAGGTCCAAATGCACGACACATAGTGGGTAGAGCACGGCCAGACATATGTGGGTGGGGAGGTTGGGCCTGGGTTGGGGGGAGGGGCTTTGGAATGATTTTATTTGAGGTTTATTATGTAAAATGTTGCAAGTTAAATCATTATGTAGCTGAACAGAAGAATGCATTTTAAATTCACATGTTGCCAGTTATTGTCTTTCTGTTAATGGCATTTTATTTCAAGTTTGATTTACATGATTTTCTTTCTTTTTTGCATGAATATGCCAAATCATTTCTTAAAGCAAACATAAAAAAAATACTGCTTTTTAATGCAAAAGGTCATAGTTTTGGTACAGAGGGGTTATAGATCTTGTCCAAAGTGTCTTAATTGCTGGACTGATGCAATTAAGACACTTTATAATGCTACATGGCTCAATTGTCAGCCCAGTAGGGCTGTTTCCTGTAGTCCAACGCTTGCTCAGCCAGCAAACGTTTAGAAGTAGTACAACATCTCCGTAACTAATGGTCTGAGGGGACAGACTGTGTGCAAGACTCAGACAGGTGCTTTGATTGACAATGATAATAAATAACGTGCAAATGCATGTAAAAAAGACCATAAGAGACTAAAATGAGCAATGGGTGTCACAGTATTTCATATTAACCATAAAGTAAATGCATGAAGTGCAATTAGATAAACACTGTAGCGCAAAGATTTTCCTTGTATAGTTAAAAAAATAAAAAACATGAAAAAATGTTATTAGCTTTAAGATGTTATTTTCTGAAAGCTAATAAGGTCTTTCATATTTTCTGGTCATGATTTATAGTCTGTTTATATCATAAAATGTGGCTACAAATGTGGCTACAAATGTGGCTACAAGAAAAACAAATGTTCAAACCAAATGAAATTAAAGTAAGACATTAGGGACTTGTGTGAAAGGTGAGTGAATGGGAACTGTAACTGAGGACTTAAATACATAGAATGGACAATTTCAGTGTATTTGAAGCTTACTCTAACAAACGTTTTATCAAAAATCCGATGCAATTTAGTCCATTCTATTGATTGAAGTTCTTTGTGTGACCTGAAAAAACTTGGAAATGCTGATCATATCTGTGCCAACCACAGGAAAAAGAAATGGAAAAGCAAAGGCTTCTCTACCAGCAGTCCAGACTTCATAATCGTGGTGCTGCAGAGATGGTCCTGCAAATGATCAGTGCATGCAAAGGTATTCTTGTCTCCTTATCTTAAGTAAAAATGTTTTACTTTCAAACCTGCCTGCAGTGTGTTCATGATTTCTGGTGTCCTGTAGGTGAAACTGGTCCTATGGTGTCTACAACCCTCAAGCTCGGTATTTCGATCCTTAATGGTGGAAACTGTGAAGTTCAACAAGTACTTTCACTTTATTATTCAATTTGTCTATGAAAATCACATCTAAAAGGGTAACTTTTGTATGGATTATTCCCTTTCTGATTGCAGAAAATGCTGGAGTACTTGAAAGACAAGAAGGATGTAGGCTTCTTTTTGAGTGTCCAGGCACTGATGCAGACTTGCTGGTCAGTTTATAGGCTCTAAACACAAAAACCATTTGAATAGTAAAGACTGTACATTTTTAAGAGTAAGTAACTTAGTTGTTTGCACTGTATGTGAATAATGAATAGTGTGTAAGTAAATGTGGGTTTATCTTCCCTGTAGTGTCTTGGATCTAAATGCCTTTGAGAGGCAGAACAAGGCAGAGGGGCTCGGCATGGTTTCTGAAGAAGGAACAAGTATGTCTCTCCACTCTTTGAATAAGCATCATCCTTTCACATTCAAGAAACCTAAGATACAGCAAGCAATAACCACACTTGTTTAATATAATCGCTGAAGGAACAGATTATATTGACTTCTCCCTGTACCTCATCCCACCACACATTATGACGGGATACAGGTGTAGCGGTGACACATTTTGTCTGAATAAGTAAATAAAGGTTTATACTAAATATTGCTTTGCTGTTTTCTGTCACAATTAGTACCACATTAAATTACTATTAGTTGCACAATGTCAGTGCAACAGTGCAAATATGAGGCATTTTGAGCGTTTGTTAATTCATTTCCCTCTGAATGCTTACCATCAGTTTCAACACTGAACAGTTGTTTTGATTGAATGGTTTCCTAACATTAACACTTAGGTAAATGTGAAAGACTTCCATTTCTAGATTTTAAATTTAACTTGGTTTACTTTAGGTTTCTCCTCTTGTATGTCTAGTAGTTTGACATGCCTATTGGACTTCATCAAGTGCTGTCATCTAATTTTAGAAGTTAATTTTAAATTCTACATTTATTCTGCCATGGAATGTTGTTAATCTTCCCCTCCTCATCTCTTAGTCCTCTACTGTTGTCAACACACTGATCCTTTCTCCTTTCCCCACGATCACTGCCACCTCTCCCTTGTCCCTTCTATCATGGTCCTCAGACTTGAACCTAGATCGGGGTAAATCATGTTTCTCTCCATCAGCCTCTCTGCTCTCTCACTCATCTGTCTCTGCCCTGTCCTCCTTGCTCCTTCACTCGTTTCTAACAAATCCTTCCAAGAGAGGATTGGACACCTCTGTCCGTCTTTCATATTCATAGCTTGCGTGCCCTTCTCACATGCCATTTTTATTTCGAAATGCAGGGAAAGGAATCTGTTCTTTTCTGATCATGGAAAAATGGGAATGTGGCCATTTTTTTAGATTAAGTGATAGAGTTCAAATCTGAAAGCTACACTTTTTTATTCATGATTTATAGCAGCTGTATATATCTTAAAATGTGGCTTCAAGAGTTGGATCAAGTGTTAAAGTACACGTTAGATTAAGATGTCATACAAGCTTAAGTGTCCCAACTTAGGTTGAAACAGCTGTTGTGCAATAGACTATCAGGAGGAAGCATGATTTTAAGTCCTCACAATTTAGATTTTATGAATAAAAAAATGTGTGAACCTTTTCTCTCATGAACTCTATCATGAACTGGATTCCCTTCAGCATTTTGATGGACAGTGTCCCAACCACTCTGACATTAACCTTGAATCGTGCTGCGTTATTTGTTGTTTTTGTGTGTATTCAGGGGTGGACTGTGATTTTAAGAGAAAACAGTTACCAGTAGTATTGTATATATGAGAGTGTGCAGAAAACATAAAATGAACAGAAGGATACTGGTTAATGTTGGAAAAACTGTTTGTATGATGAGTTGGAAGACAGAATTTATTGAAAGATCAACATCTAAGGACGTAACCACTGTGACATCACCCACTGGTTTATGGGCTCCCATTCTGGAGCCCCTGTATTTACATTTTAGTAATGGTCACTAAAAATGACACTAATAGTCCCCATGATGTTTTTGGAGCCAAGTAGCTGTATATTTAAAACAAGAAAGACTCTTGCCAAATTGTCAGATAATTCTCACATGTTTTAGCTTACATTTTTAATATTCTGCTTTGATAATTCGCTTTAACTGTGATATTTATTGAAATTCCCTTGTCTGGTTCAAAAAAACAACTGTGAAATGTAAAAGCAGTAACTGTTGGTGTTCAACATACAAATTTGGCTTTACTTAATTTATGCTTTAAAAAAACTGTTCACTTTTTTGTTTTACTTATTCTTGAAAGGACCAGAAGTACACTGACTGCAAGAAGTGAAACAAACCAATGGGATCATAATTAACATGGAAATAGAAATTATGGATAGTATTTATTGGGTGTAGTTCAGTCTTTTTAAGTGTGAATTAGTTGTTCTTTCAGCATCTAATCCATTTCCATTGTTTCTAATTTATAAATCATACATTAAATTTAAAGAGAATCAGTCCATCCCTGAATACTGCAAAGTCTTAACTTTACTGCCGTTCTGGTTGTGCAGCAGTGCGTTCTTTTCGCCTGTTCAGTTAATATTGTTAATGTGGCTTTATGTCTTACAGATTCTTACATCCTTATGATGCTGCCGGTGCTCCTTATATGTTGCTTGTGATATGTGATATTTTTTTAGCTAAAATTATTTGTATTCTTCAATACAATTTCTACAATGTAGAGAGACTTGTTCTTTAATTTGCGATAACAGCAAACGCTCTGGCTGAAAATTGCAGTGTTTGATACTAAAATCAATTTAGAGAAGATGGTAAGTTGAGAAATGAATTTTATTTTTTGTCTTCACACTGCCTATACTCAGGTGAAGTATTTTATTAATTTAAAATAAGACTTGTTGTCCTTTTCTTGAGCATGATCACGACTAAATGCCACACTGATTCATTGTATTTGTTTGGACTTTGTTTTAGATGAAAAAGTAATGGCGGATGATGAGTTCACGTGTGACCTCTTCCGTTTCCTGCAGTTGCTCTGTGAAGGCCACAATAATGGTGAGAATCTCTCATGTTTAAATCAAAAGTGCACCCAGTTCACACCAACACTCAAATCCATCAAAGCAAATATTGCAATTATATCTGATTATGTGTGTTTTACTGCAGATTTTCAGAACTACTTGCGGACACAGACAGGAAGCACAACTACCATCAACGTCATTATTTGCACTGTGGATTATCTTCTCCGACTCCAGGTGCACTTTGACTTAGTATTTTATTATACAGATAGTGTACTTAATTACCACTGAATATAAAGATCCTGAAAATTATTTTTACAAACTGCAGTGAGTAATCCCACGTGCTTGTGCAAAAGACAGCTGAGTGTCTTTTCTTGGTTGGCTTCAAGTCTTTTTGCCTTCATTGAAGCAATTGGGAGGAAATGAAGTTTGAGCTCTTTAAATGATAAATCTTGATGGATGAAGAATAGTAAAAACAACATGTCTTTTAGGAGGTGTATTGTCATTTATGCAGGGAAGAAGTGCTGAATGTAGTCCTCTATTTGTGTTCTGCAGGTGGTGCAATACCCAATAACATAAAAGGGGCAGTAAAAAAAGACAATAAAAATGACCAAAAATTACAGTTTTGTCCAGGTTAAATAAGCAACACCATCATAACTGTTGTCATCAGCTTCTTTCAGCTGGACTATAGTTGTTCTTTTTTACGTTCTGATACGTGTTTTAAAACTACCGGAGGTGTAATATGATTTGTATTTGACTTAACAGAAAATCTAATAATTTAGACACATTATTCTAAGTTGATTTACACTGATATCATTTTTTATTGCAACCTTGAAGTGCTTTAACTGGATGTTACAGGAATATTCTTCATACTTCTTTTTGTTTTTTCTAATCAAGGAATCTATCAGTGATTTTTACTGGTATTACTCTGGCAAGGACATCATCGATGACCCAGGCAAAAAGAATTTCTCCAAAGCTATGACAGTGGCAAAGCAGATTTTCAACAGTTTAACTGAATATATTCAGGTAAACTATGACTAAAACAGTTGGTTCGTCTGGTTAGTTATAATGTGAGGTGTAAGATGCATCGTTTCCCCTCAGGGCCCGTGCACCGGCAACCAACAGTCCCTAGCCCACAGCAGACTGTGGGACGCAATTGTCGGGTTTCTTCATGTCTTTGCTCACATGATGATGAAGCTCGCACAGGTACATCCTTATTATTCAGTTAAGTTATCGAATTACAATCATTAAGGCCTTACTTAATTCTGAAAGTCATGTAAAATTTTATTTTTTATCACACAAGACAGAAGTAGTATGAAGTTCATGGGGATGGGGAATTACTGTGTGAGATAATACGTGACACATTTCACTTGTTGTCTTTTCACCTTTGATCTGTGCATTTTTTTTTCTTTTAGTCTAAACATTACAGTTAATTTCTGTAATAACTTGTGCACATTTAAATTCTCACAGGACTCTAGTCAGATTGGTCTGCTGAAGGAACTTCTGGACCTACAGAAAGACATGGTTGTTATGTTGCTCTCGCTGTTAGAGGGTAAAATGCATCTATCTTTTGTTTAGTTTTTAAGAGTTTTTCCTACTTTTTTCAATTCCAAACCTATATTTTTTATCTACCTGATATAACTTTATTTTTTTTTATCTCAAACATTTATGCAGGAAACGTGGTAAATGGTACAATTGCACGCCAGATGGTGGACATGCTGGTTGAGTCCTCCAGCAACGTCGAGATGATACTCAAGTTCTTTGACATGTTCCTCAAACTGAAAGACATTGTGGCTTCAGATGCTTTCCGTGACTACATCACAGACCCTCGGGGGTTGATCTCCAAGAAGGACTTCCAAAAGGCCATGGACAGTCAGAAGCAGTACTCCCCCTCAGAGATACAGTTTCTTTTGTCCTGCTCAGAAGCAGATGAAAATGACATGATCAATTATGAGGAGTTTGCCAGTCGCTTTCAAGAACCTGCCAAGGACATTGGCTTCAACATCGCAGTGCTGCTCACTAACTTGTCTGAGCACGTTCCTCATGACACCAGACTGCAGAACTTTCTGGAACAAGCAGAGAGCGTGCTGAACTACTTCCGCCCATTCTTGGGCCGTATCGAAATAATGGGCGCCAGCAGAAAGATCGAGCGCATCTACTTTGAAATCAGTGAAGTGAACAGGAGACAGTGGGAAATGCCACAAGTTAGAGAGTCCAAACGGCAGTTCATATTTGATGTTGTCAATGAGGGGGGGGAATCAGAGAAGATGGAGATGTTTGTGAACTTCTGCGAGGACACCATCTTTGAGATGAATATAGCCTCACAAATTTCAGAGCAGGAAGAAGAGGAAAAGGGGGAAGAGGATGACGAAGGAGATGAGGGTGGAGGTGAGGGAGGAGCAGGTGTGGGAGCAGGTGGAGGAGATGAGGACAGTAACGGCGAAGAAGGTCAGCCTGAATCGACCTCTGCCTTTGCAGACTTTATTAACAGCATGCTCAGCTTCTTCAGCATTTTCACCTTTCGTAACCTTCGCAGACAGTATCGGAGAGTGAGAAAGATGACCTTTAAGGAGATTGTAGTGGCTGTGTCCACCTTCTTCTGGACGATCCTGATGAGCATCCTGCACTTCATATACAATGTGTGCAAAGGCTTCTTTATGATCATTTGGCAAGCATTGTTTGGAGGTGGCTTAGTGGAAGGAGCTAAAAATACCACGGTGACGGAGATTCTAGCAAGCATGCCAGATCCCACACAAGACGATGTGCATGGAGATGGACCAGGGGAGCTAAGGACAGGTGAAGAACAAGACCCTGGAGGAGTAACAGACACTGGTGAAACTGGGAGTGGTGAAGAGGAAGAGGATGATACCCAGGAAAAAGAGGGTGGAAGGATACCAGGTACTGATGCTCCAGGTGGACTTGGAGATATGGGTGTAGAGGAACCTGTTGAGCCTCCAACTCCTGAGGGAACGCCCATAACAAAAAGAAAAACGGTGAGCTTTTGTACTTTATGTGAATTCAAGTGTACATTAGTTTAGATTTGCGGTTTTTTATTGGTCAAACCAGACTGGCTTGTTCAATAACAAAGATCTTTCAAAAATGTGGACAAAAAAGCAAAATAATCAAGTTGTGGATGCATTTTTTTTCTTTTTTTGTTAAAGCCATCTGAGGAGGCTGAGGCAAGCCAGAAACCTCCAGAGCCAGCTCCTGTGGAGGAAACTCCTCCAGAGCCAGAAAAGGCGGAGTAAGTCCTCAGTCTTTTGTGCTCATGCCATATTTTTCACCTAATATATGAGAACATTAAGATTAAATTAAATAGCACTACTGTGAATTTGGAGCTGCGGCTCTCTGTAAGGGGTATAGAGGGGTGAGTAATAGTTATAGACACCGTCAGCAAACAGTTTTTTAAGGAATACAGCGATGATATAGTAACACTTGTGTGTTTGTCATGTAGTGCTGAAAATGGAGAGAAAGCAGAGAAAGAGCCCCCCAGCCAAGAAAAAGAAGAGCCAGAAAAACCAAGAAAGTCTCCACCAAAAAAAGAGAAAAAGATCAAAAAGAACAGAGGGTTTCAAATCTGGACTGAGCTGGAAACTCAGAGAAATAAATTTATGGTGACACATTTTAATCTCTACATCATAAGTGATTTATCGCCATAACTGTAAAATGATTTTAGAGTCAATCAGCTGGTCAATATTTTATCTCACTTTGCCAGAACTACCTCTCCAGAAACTTCTACAACCTGCGGTTTTTGGCTTTGTTCCTTGCATTTGCCCTGAACTTCATTCTGCTGTTCTATAAGGTAGAAAGATGCTAAACTACTTTTATGTGGATTACTTTCCTTTGTTGATACACTTTAAATTTCAAGTAAACTACTCACGCCTCAGTTTACTTTTTGGAGAAGTTTGAGCTGCCTGGGCCTCAGCTGACGAATTTACCGCTGTTTTATCTGTGCATTGTTCTGTTTTATTAGGTGTCTGAGACTCCACCTGAGGGCGAGGAGATGGAAGGATCTGGACTGTCGGAGGGGAGCGGGCTGTTTGAAGGCTCTGGCTTATTTGAAGGCTCAGGGGAGGATGCTGAGGGATCTGGGATGGATGGAGGAGGAGATGAGGATGAAGAAGACGTTCCAGTTTATTTCTACTTAGAGGAGAGCACTGGATATATGCAGCCCACGTTGGCCTTCCTTGCTGCCCTGCACACAGTGATTTCATTTATCTGTATCATCGGCTACAATTGTTTGAAGGTATAACGTGTATATACTGGGGAAGAAAAAACAAAAAAGGCTTTAGGGGATTAGTGAGTGATCATTAACACCATTGTCTCTGTAAACTATGTTTTGCTTCATTCCAGAAGTGTATTCCACGCACTTACAGCTTAATGCTGTTTGTAATTGTTTTCAGATTCCTCTGGTGATCTTTAAGAGGGAAAAGGAGCTTGCGAGAAAGCTGGAGTTTGATGGTCTCTACATCACAGAGCAACCTGAGGATGATGACATTAAGGGCCAGTGGGATCGACTCGTCCTGAACACACCGTATGGAGATAAATAAACCACGTCTTAACTTTAAATCAGCTCAAATTCTTTTGGCAGCTATTAATACAGTTAAATAATTGATTTTGTCATCTGTTTTTAAGCTCTTTTCCAAACAACTACTGGGATAAATTTGTCAAACGAAAGGTGAGCTGAGTCCGGTCATGATTGTGTTACAAAAGACTCAATATGCATCTTAGTGTGTAATTTAACGTCCGTGTTCAGGTCCTGGATAAATATGGAGACATTTATGGAAGAGAAAGGATCGCTGAGCTGCTGGGTGTGGATTTAGCCTCCCTGGATGTGAGTCAACAACATGAGAAGAAGCAGGAGGAGCCAGACAACTCTGTTTTTACATGGTACGGTTTCACTAGCAAAGAAAATGTGGTTTCATGTTGTTACTCAAAGCTCAAGTGAGTTGTTTAAATGCATGTGTTGTTGTACAGGGCGACATCCATTGACATCAAGTACCAGATCTGGAAATTTGGAGTTGTGTTCACAGATGGTGTAAGAAAATTCATCTGAGCGTCTTCACTGCACATCACGTAAGGCTGCAGGAGAGTAAAGCGCTGTGTGTCTTCCTGTAGACTTTCCTGTATCTCTGTTGGTACCTGGTGATGTCTTTACTTGGGCATTACAACAACTTCTTCTTCGCCTCTCACCTGCTGGACATTGCTATGGGTGTGAAGACTCTTCGCACTATCCTGTCCTCAGTCACACACAACGGCAAACAGGCAAGAAGAAATACAGTCCAAAGTAGTACTTTCTACTTACTTCTGCTTCAGTCTGAATGCACTGACTCGTCCTGTTTCTTGTCTTTACCAGCTTATGATGACAGTGGGCTTGTTGGCTGTGGTGGTGTACCTTTACACCGTAGTCGCTTTCAATTTCTTCCGCAAGTTTTACAACAAGAGCGAAGACGAGGATGAACCAGATATGAAATGTGATGACATGATGACTGTATGTCACTGATGAGGAAAATGTTGCAAACACTCATGTCTACGTGACTTTTGAGTTTACGTTTTATGAACCGTTGTCCTTCCTAGTGTTACCTCTTCCACATGTATGTGGGAGTGCGTGCTGGTGGAGGCATTGGAGATGAAATCGAAGATCCTGCCGGAGATGAATACGAGCTTTATCGAGTTGTCTTTGATATAACTTTCTTCTTCTTCGTCATTGTCATTCTGTTGGCCATTATTCAAGGTACAAACAAGTCGCTGCTCAAATGTTTTTATCCTTTTATTGAACTAAAAGTAAAGCAAAGCGACAAATGTAAGGACCCTCTGGGGATTGACCTTACAGCTTGTTCAGCAGTTGGCAGATTTTTGTAAACACTGTTAATTATATTGTTGCACAAACCCCACAGGTCTGATCATTGATGCCTTTGGAGAACTCAGAGACCAACAAGAGCAGGTTAAGGAGGACATGGAGGTGCGGCAAAATATCGTGAGGTCGGCACTTTCACCAAATGTATGTAGAAGAGGCTGTAATTATATCGCTGATTTTTGTGCAGACAAAATGCTTCATATGTGGCATCGGAAGTGACTACTTTGATACAACACCGCACGGCTTTGAGACTCACACTTTCGACGAGCACAACCTAGCCAATTACTTGTAAGTGAGCTTCTTCTGCGTTACAGGCTATGTGCATGGAAAAATGAGGAAATATTAACATCTAACAAAATATGAATGTCTTTTCTTTTAGGTTCTTTTTAATGTATCTTATTAACAAAGATGATACAGAACACACTGGCCAGGTGAGTCGCAGGATTGCATTCGTACAAACTTGCTCGCAGGTCGTTAACTTTGGCTTCCTTCATCCTCGGTTTCAGGAGTCCTATGTGTGGAAGATGTACCAGGAGCGTTGCTGGGACTTCTTCCCAGCTGGAGACTGTTTCAGGAAGCAATACGAGGATCAGCTTTCGTAGCCGACAAGTGCTTTACACCAACTGTTGAATGTCTACTTAACAAAACCAATTTTGCCATAAAAAATGCTAAATGATTTTACTGAATGATCAATTGAGTGAAACTGTCATTTCCAGATGCAGAAATTGTCATAACAAAACATAATTTTTAGCAACTAGATTTTTTTTGTTGTTGTTATTATAAGAAACTGGTCCTAATATATTATAATAATAGTAACAGAAGTTGTTTTTTTTGTCATGAATTATGTATCTGTCAAAGGACATAAAGGTTTTAATTCTGTCACCAGCTTCAGAACGTCGTGTTTCCACATGAAACTGCTGAAAAACTGCTGAACTGGTTCAGGCCGACCATAAGAGCATCTTTCTGTGTTCACGTACACACTTCCACAAGGCGGGGGTGCCATGCCGGTGATACCTTCTAGTTCATCCATCTTTTAAAAGGAGTAACAGTCTCTGCCCATCCCTGCCTTGCCAACTGGTGCTTGACCTACTCAGCGTACTGTTGCTCAAAAATCCACCTCAGCATCCACCTGCAGGCTCCAAGTCCTGAGATCAGGGCAGCTGTTCTTCATCGCTCCCCGTATCTCACTGATGATGAGATTGGAGCCTCTCTTTGTGCTGCTAGGCTTTATCTTTGTCTGCATATAAAGAGAAGATAAAAAAACAATATTCATGAAAATCAAACAGTGCTGTAAACTGTTCCCGACTGTTAAATGCAAACACCTCTAGGTAAGGTGCCTACACAATAACTTATATTGCATCACTTTATCGTTTGTGATAAAATCTGGTTACGTGGTTGTTAACTTCACACTTTGTCTTCATATGTCTTGATAGTCACAGGGAACATGCATAATGATGTTCAATAAACCGTTTTCTTGGCTGTTTCGTTCTCTCCAGATACTTCATAATGTTGGATTCCAAAGATTTTATTTCATTAATCAAAAAAAAAAAAATTAAGTTACAATAAAATCTGTTAATGAAGAAATGACTATGAGTTGATCTTGTAGTTAATTATTCTGTATGTGTAATTCACGTTTATGGAATCAGCATCAATGAGGCTGCCGTCTTTTTCTTTTAGAAAAAAGACGTCGACGTCATGAGTACGATGGATGAGAGGGGTTAACTTCATTTAGGTTCGCTTTAGGAAATCAAAGTTTATAAAGTTTCAGGCACATTTCAAATGAGTCATTACGTTATTAGTTGTGAGTTATTACATTCAAAGCTTTGTTTATTACCAGCTGAGCTGTATTTGTTCTCCTGTGTTCTTCCCCAAGCGAATCTGTTTCCAGGTAACATAAACGTACCAACTGCTACACGAGCCCAACTGGGAGCCACAGGACGCCGTCTCCACCCAAACACCCGTTTGTGTGCAACATTTCGTCAAAATTCATTTCCATAGCAGGCTGTTTGGTCTTTCCATGTTTGCTGTAAAAAACGATAAATCATAATTGGGAGGTCAAAAAGATTTTGTTTTCTTTTTATTTATCGTTCGCCGCGTGCGTTTACTGTCTGCGGTACACATCCAGTGTGGTAATGCGAAGTGAAACTGATTCAGAGGTGCTTTGAATTCTGTTAAAATGTGAATTTACATTAAAAGAGAAAAAAAGTCATTTTGGACACACAAACAGCAGTTTGTGTGTAACATCTCGTGACAACCCATTTTCATACAAGGCTGCTGAGCCATGGCTCTGGAGCGTCCCAGCTGACTGGGGATTAAGGATGAGCATTAAAACTCACATTGAACCTCATGTGCTCTCCAACCATCCTGCACTCAAACATATTTCTGTGAGCCCGCTCAACTGCCACCGACATGAACATGAACGTCTCCGGGATACACCACGGGGTGCTCAGGATGTATGGTGAGTAGGATGTTTATTTAAAATCAGATAGATGGATAGATAAATATAATAAGGAGATATGTGTGTGAATTTGATGGATGATTACCACTCTGGTGAAGACTGATTGACTGAGCCCAGCATCCACAGCCCCTTTATCCTCCCACCATTTGACTGCCTCTTATCTAATCTGTTTGTATGATAAAATGACACATTCCTCATTCTTAAATCTACATGTACGTTGCTCACGCTGTGGCCAAGTTTAATACAGTCAATGTGTTTTCATTATTCTTTCTCCATCAAACTCCATCTCTCTCTTTTTTGCATCCTGCCTGTCTTCTCCAGGTGGATTTATTTTCAAACAATGGAAGAAAAGGTTTCTGCATCTGACACCTGAAGGCAGTCTCTTTGTGTGCCATGATGCATTATCCCCCCCTAACCAAATGGTACTGCTGCAAAGCAATTGTGAGGCCATTGTGGAAGGCAAGGAGATCCTGGACCTGCCGAAGCTACCCTCTGGTGCATGCAGGGACTGCTGCTTTGCTCTGATCCTCCCTCAGAACAAGTATCTGCTGCTGCTGGCTGAAACCCCTTCAGACTGCAGGCAGGTGTTTTTTTCTACTTATGGCTTCAAGTCTTCCACTCTTGGTCGGGTGCTGTCGCAGTAGGACATCTCACACAGCCCATCACAACAAAAAAAGGACCGCACACTGCACTCCTGCAAACATCTCACTTATTTTTACTCAGACGTAAATTAACATGTTAAACATTGTGTAAATTGTGTAAAGGTTTAACAGAATCCCTCTTTTCACCTTTTAGTCATTGGGTGAATATGCTGAAAAAAGTGAAGAAGGTAAGAACACATACATCTTTTACAATTCTGTAAGATCGATTCAGTGATGCTTTTGATAAGCACAAGCCCTCAGCGGTCTACACTTTAATGTCCATAAGCTGACATATTTGCAAAAATGTGGTAAATGTGGTATGCTGTTTTGATGGAATCGTGAGCATCAGTAGATTTGTAGGTTTCTGGTTTCAAATTAAAACGTCCTTTCAGGAGCCTCGGCGTATATCACCTGTTAATCAATAAATGTATAAAAAGAAGATGAAAATAGCCGTTTATATCATAGTGAAATGTCCATTAGTGACTCTGAGATAAGTTTATAATTAATACTGATTACAGAGAATCTCCTGAGAAACTCAGAACCAGGCAGACATATTATAAGCATAGTTTATAATGACGTAAAATGAACTGATATGAATTGAAGTAAATAATGTTTTAAATAATACTTTATCAATCCCCTGTACTGAAATTATGATTTTTAGCCAGGATTATGCAGAGATTATCGGTGTCAGTCAGAAGCTGGTCGTGATTTAATCAGGAAATCTACATAGAAGTGAGTATTATGTAATAATTGCTTTGGTTCTGTAATAAACCATTTTTAGTGGTACAGCCCCAAACTGGAATAATTTACTAAGACTTATTAAGTTGGAGCAAAGCAGATTCAAGGGTTTGCATGGAACAAACATTACACAAATGAGAAAAATAACAATTTCATGTAATTTAATTTCAAATAAAAAACTGATGTTGTTAAGAATTTAACAAGTTTATATTGATGTTGTCCCTGCCCCTGTCACTGCCAGTATGTAACAATCCTACTACAAAACATTAGTATGATAACTGTTTCCTCCTCCACCACTGATGTGCATCTTCTCTCACAGCCTAAATTCTTACAACTGGGACTTCCTACTTACATTTCAGAGTATTAAGATGAAGAAGAACTGGATTTGAGACGACCAGAGCAAAACTATTTAGTCTGAAGAGCAAGGTTAACAAGCTCATACTGAACATTCTTGTTGGAGATGCAACCATGGTTTAACTTTGCAACGGTGTCAAAACCATGTTAGAACAAAGAGCACTGCTCATTTCATCAGCATCTTCACGCTTAGTGGTTGGTTCATTCGATTTTGCGTCTATTTTTTTCTGCTTTACCCGGACTTTGAATGACTTGAAATATATAGATGACTGGAAAGGTGTGTCATTGTTGTCAGTTTCTAATTATTCTTTTTCTGCATTGTTGTTTTTTTTCACAGAGTCTCTCATCACCCCTCAGTCCCTGTAAGCGCCATCAGGTGCCGCCCCCACGCATCACACTCCAGAATCTGGTACCTGAGCAAATCCTAGACAAAGATCCAACTCCACCTGTCAGTGACACAGAGTCCTCCTCCCCAGGACCTACAACCCGCGCCTCCCCAAGGGAGAAAGGTAACTTAGTTTAAGTGTGTATATTTTTCATGCATGCATAAGATATGTTACAAACATCTAAATGTGTGTTTTTTATGAGCTTGTTTGATTGAGTTTTTCCCCGGAACTGCTCAACCCAACAGGCAGGAGCTCTCCCCATACAAAAACATTAAGAGGAGGTCCACAGTCGGTGGGATGTCTGCGTCATGGCACCATCAATAATGCACAAGCAATGAGGGCGGTTTATCTGCTGATGGGAGGGGCTGCTGCTTCCTCCGCCATGGGTTACCTAGGAACATGTTCATCCTCTAATCTGGAAGCCAAAGCTGACCTGCCACTCAACATGGATTTCTCTGGCGCAGGACCAGCAGGAGCGTATCACATCGGAAGCACGTCGCTCGACTCCCCGCACTTTAACAGCTTTGACTTTGATGTGGGAGACTCTGATTTTGATGCTTTTGATTGTGGTGGATTTACATTCTAATTATTTCCTAAGCGAAGCTTTACCTTTACCTGTGATTTGTCAAAATAACAGATAGTTTTTGCTGAAAATGTGGCGGCGACTCTTTAATGACAGAGTTGTTGGCCTTGAAAGTCATTGAGAACAGTTTTGAATGGAAGACTGAAGTAATCTACAGAGTTGGGAGGTCAATCTTGAGTCCAAACATCTAATTATATTCCTGTTCTTCACCATTATTACTTTAAACTTAATAAAAGTAGCTATACAGACGGAAACCATACCATACTGTGGAAGAATATAGCATTTGTTTGTGTGACCCTGGTCATTCTCTCTTTTCTCTTTTTGTTTTTGTAAGTGAGGCTCTAAGTCTGGCAATGTGCCAATCAATGCATCTGTTTCATCTCAAACAAAAGCCTTGTGGATTCGTGACGGGGCGCAATTGATGAAAACATACAACCTACCACTCCAACTATCTTTTGTTCTGCCAGAATAAAATCTAGTTTTCCATTAATTTAAACACAGGCAGGTCATCATCCGATGTACAGTATATGTGCGGATTATAGCTTAACATTTAGGGAGCATTGTACTTATTGTATAAACCTGATTGGATTAAAGTAGATCTGCAGTGTATGTGTATATTTTTTTTTTTATTTAGTGATGTCTAAAGCCACGGATCTCTTTTAGAGTTTTGTTTCTGTGTATGTGATGTGTTGCCATCCTGTGGATTAATGTTACTTTGATTTTGAATTTGTCTTTTTATGCCTTTGAAGTTGCTGTAAATAAACAAGGTTGCTGTCTGGATCATTACTCTGGATAGACTGGATAGATAACAACTCACCTTGATTCTATAATATCTCCTTCTGCCATGAGACTGGGTTGTTATTTCATCCTTCAGAACCACATAAAAGCAGCTCTGTACCTGAAGAGGGAGCAGTGGTTGTTGACCTGAAGCTACGTCCAATTATTCGACCTGGAGTTGGGGGTTTGAGGCAGCTGGGGTACACAGACGTAGTGCACCGCAGATCTCAGTGAGGACTTTGATAGTGAAATGTTTTTAGATATGTCTAAACAAATATAATGAAATTTTCCAAGATTTCCTGCTGATTTATTGGCTTACTTAATTTAGGATAGGCTAAATAATATTTCAAGTTCTTTAAAATCAACATAAAACAGGATTTACATAAATTATTCTTTTCTATTAAAGCATAGACCACAAAATCATAGAAAACATAGCAAACAATCAGAATATATTTAATAGTTTAAAAAAATATTCAAAATGTTCTCAATATACTCTGATGTTGTTTAACTTTAGCTGCACACTGGAGATCCCTCGCTTCAATCCAATCTGTGACTTCAGTAAATCTCAATCTGTCATCAGTGACATGCTTGTCCTTTGGGGGTAAAAAACGCACGCACTGAGAAATCTCTTAATCCAGATGAACATTTGTAATCTAACTGGAAGCAGGGTCAAGTGTAAACTTATCATTATTATTATTTTTAACAAATACATTAAGTGATGTTGTAGTGAGAAGGAATAAAGAACCAATCTCTGTTTGTGCAAAATAAATGAATGAATACACGAACACCTTGTTATGGACTGAAGAAAACCCAGAACTGGTCTAGTGACACAAACACTCTGTAATAAGACAGTTTTGTGAACAGTTTAATTACTGAGGCTGTTAGTGTGATGAATCACAGGCAACTGAAGACTTTAAGCTTATCTACATGCATCTGCAGAACAAAGAGAGTAAAACCCCCCAGTAGAATAGCATTGAGAAACAAATGAATTAATTAAACAGAGAGGGAGCCTGTTTTAAAATACTAATTAATCTTTCCAAAGGTTGGAATAACCATTGCCACTGTTATTTATAAAAATACTATATTTAGTGCATGCTGTACATAGCAGTATTATTGCTTAATATTGGACAAAAATCTTGAATAAAGTAGATGTTTCGAGTGTTCGCTTTGCTGTTGTGAGTAGCAGCCATGTTGCTGTTCATGATGTGGAGCTGGTTGAGGTTTCCTCAAGCTGGAATTCCTATTCCGTTGGGAATTCCAGATGAAACTTCCAACTTGCAACTCAGAGATTTCGACTTCTGAGCACTATAATCTTTTGCACTATTAAATGTTTGAAGGTCTTAAAACGTCCCATGTTTAAATGGGTTGTAAGCCACATTACATTGTTTACATTTTTACAAAGCATTAAAAAACGATCAGGTCAAATAACCCCTAAACACGTTGTTGCCTTCTCTGAACGAGTCTTAACAGGCTGGTCTTGCATTGGATTTCGTAAAAACCTAACATGCAATGTCCAAAGTGTCCGGAATGTGTCATATGTGATGGTTCCTCTGACTTTATTTTATTAATATGAGGCAGGTCTGCCTGCCTGCCGCTGCAGAAAAAAAGAAGTTTCACTGTGTGGCCGCTAGAGGGCACACATAACACACTAAAAACAGTTTCGGGATTTTTCATTTATGGAATTTGATTACTTTAAAAACTGAAGTCAGTTACTGACTCTAGACTTTGCTGTATTGAGTCCAGATGCTCGTTAAATCATAACCATATGCTCCTTTCTCACATTTCTAAGTGGGCATCACTTACTTGAATGCGAAACACAAAAGGGCCTTCTGCGCTCTGCTGATCACTGAAAACAAGCTTCTTCCTGGGCTCAGCTCTAAATGTGAGTAACGTCAATGTGGGGATTTCATTTTTGCATTTTATAATTCTACTGATACAGAAACAATTTAAGGTTCAAGGTGTTTTCGGAGTCCTTTTAGCAGGATGCAGAATCATGATTAAACCAGGATTATGATCCTGTATAAATAGAGTGCTACTTATAATTCAAATAGGAAAATGAATAGGCGTGTACAACAAGATACAGTTTTATACAAAATTATACTCAGAGAGCAGTATACAACTGTACAAAAAAACCCAAAGATAGTGCAAACACTTAAATTGCATACATAAAGTGACAGTTCACCATGATGCAGCACAACAAATTAATTTTGCAAGGTGCAGCTGAGAAAAGTCATTGCTCTTGAGTAAGCATAAGACTGCTACAGCAGATCTATGTTGAAGAGGTAGTAGCTGTGTCAGTAGTCCAAATGTGTGTATGTGTGTGTTGGTGTTTTATGTTTGTATGTTTCTGTTTGGTCTCTGGGAGTTGAGGAGTCTGACAGCTTGAGAGAAGAATCTGTTTCTGAGTCTGGTTGTGAGAGTGAAAAGGTAGCAGTGTTTCTTTCTGGACATAATGCAATAAAATAGCCTGTGTGTGGGAAGTGTGGGATCATCTACAGGAGTGGTACAATTTCCACATCAGACACTGACACCGCTGCTCTCTTCTCCAGGGACATGGCTGAGTATCGACACCGAACGGTTGATCTTGAAAATAGAGCTAAATATAATAAAATGTTAGTTAGTTCATTTGGCATTTTAATCTTACCTTTTATTAAAATGAAAAGTAACCACACTACAACACTTTATTATTATTATTACTAAAGCCGAGTTTACTCTTGTAAAAGGTCAGAATTCTTTCAATAATTTATGCAGTTATTTCAAAAAGTATTAGATCACTACCTTTTACATTCCATTGGTAATATAGATATATAGTTCTGAATAAGACTGTAACATAAATAATACTTGATGTGCACTTCATAGTGGAGACAATGGAGTATTTGTATTTGTTTGTATGTGTGCGGCTCCCAGGTTGTGGAGGTCGATGTGTCCACTGGGAATACGACGGGAACACAGGACTTGCAGCTGGCTCCAGCCTCTCAACCTCTCTCACAGGCATCAGGTACACACCGTGTTCAATCATTGTTAACGGCTGATCAAAGGTGTTTGGTACTTGGTAATGGTTATGGAGCCATATGTACAACAGGAACTTGTTTATATTTGTCTGGTGACTTTTGAATTCTGAATGTGCGGTTTATTTGCCGTCTATCTATAACTACTCTTGTTTGCTTACACATTGGCCAGCTAAGAGCCTCCTTTGTTTTGTTTGCACTTTGCACATTGATGCTTGTGTTTGTGTATATTAATGCCTCCATGGCAGGTGCCCCAATGTTGTCCCGTCTCCTGGAGGCAGGTCCCACCCAGTTTTCTCCTCCGTTAGGTTTTATGGCCGGTGGAGACTCTGCCTCCGGCGTTCTTCTCTCTACTGCCTCTCCTGTTCCTGTCGATGCCAATGTCTCAGCAAATTCAGGTCTGTACACTTTATCATGCTCTTAATTTTAGTTTGAGAATTGAACTTTAAACTCTCTAAAAGCAGGATTTCTTACAAACTAGCAAAGGTGTACTTTAATGTCCATACATGGTTGTAAAGATAATACCACTGGCACGGCTGTGATGCACAAATGAAGGGTTTTACAGCATTATTATTTATGACTTGCTGCTTTTGTGCAGAGGTGCATGGCTTAGTGTCATCTGTGGCCCCTGAATGCCGGCCTGCATGCATGCATTTTTTTTTTTAAAGATTTTCATTTTTCTATTATTTATCTATACTGTCTTTGTACTTGCTCAGCAAATTCAGCATTCCAAACCTCTTTCCATTATAGAAGACAAATCTCAAGGATAGAATTAATGTTAACGGTGGAGAAAAAGCTTCAGACCAAAGCAGACCACAAGGCCACTGAGTCTGAAAAGAGGAGTTACTGCCAATATCTTCCCTATTGAGCTTAGGAATCACTATTGCTGACATAACATTATACACTTTTGCAACTAGGCAGACAAACCATTTGCTTTCTGACTGTATGACAAACAAACCAACATTTTGCATCATTAGGAGCTAAAAAAATGTCCATGCACATTTTAAAATTATCTGCATAAGTTTCCACGGTCTCAGTGAGGTAGACTCGTGGTCTTCTGAAATTCCCTCTTGTCCGGATCGACGAATAAGAACACTCCCCGACCACGCCCACCGGGGACCCGCAGCCAGTGGCAGTCTTGATCACAGCACGGCGGCCCCGCCCACTTTCGCATGTGTAGTGCGCAGTGGTAGCAGGGCCCTCCCTCTGTCTCTGCCGATAAATATTCTCAGCCTGCTATTCTAGGCATGGATGTCGGTTACAGTGAGACATGGCAGTGCGACACTACACTCTTGACTTTAACCTTTCTACGGCAGGTACGTGTAGTGCATCGAGCAACTGAATATAGTCCAGATATTAATTTTACAGTTAACGGCATCAGGGCTGCGTGCTAGCTAGCCTGCTAACCCGTGTATGTTAAAGCGCTCGTCTATTATTGCCCTTCAGAGTTGGAGCGGTAGGCTGGTGATTTGGGAATATGGCTTACAGGCAGCGCATTTGGTCATTTTATTTTTTTAAATGGGAGGTTATAAAGTTAACCGTTTTTTCGTAGATTGCATGGGACGTGTGATAGATGTTTGTATTTCATTGTTACACTATTATGTGCCTATGTGCGGTCAGCAGCCCAACACCTGTCTAGCTAACAATGTGAATAAAGCATGTTCAATTCGGTGCTGTCGCATAGGAAGTGGCGCTTTTCGGCCATTTTTGTAGTTTTTATTTGTTGACGTTTAAAAGGCTGAGTATTGTTTTGTTGATCAGACTGGCACACGTGTGACCGAGATAAGGCAATTTAGTTTAGACATCTTAAACAATCCTGTTTCAAAAATATTCTCCGAGTGGGAATTTGTTCCCATGAAGTAGTGAAAACAAAACTGCCTTTAGTTTTTGGATGTTTGCGGAAGTGCACATATAATTTAGTAAATACTAAGATGCAAGGGATTTAACAGAACTTTACAAAGCAAAAACAAACTCAGCCTTTAAGCTGAGCTTGATTAGCTTTCAGAACTTTAAAATGGTCACAAAGTGTCATATTTTTAATTCAGCTGATGCAGAATGAAGTGGAGGATAAATATGCGAGATTAAATTGACAAGCTCTATTTCAGAGTCCTATAACTGACACAGAGGTTTTCACTTATGTGACAAAAATGCAGTGTTAAGAAATGGAAATTTAATTTAATAATCCCTATATAGTGTATAAAAAGGAGAGATCAGGCTTGAACATTTACAGTGTTGAAATATTACTTGCCTGTTAATCCATATGTAGTAAACTAGCAATAATCAAATGGCACAGACTCTGATGTTTCTATCTTATTTAATCTAATAAGCAATACAGCACCACTGACGCAGGAAATGTTTTCATGGGCCAGGCGGCGGCCGTGTTTCAACCTTCCATCTCTCTTCATTTCCAGTTGACTCTGCCTCTATAGTTCCTGGTCTGCTGTCCATTTTTCATGAGCACGAACTGAGCGAGAACATTCACGACACAAATGGGCACGGATATCTTGCTACGTTTGTAGGCAAGAATGGCCGGTAAGAATAAAGTTTAATTGGCACAACCTTTCGTCTCTACTTTTGAACTTGTAGACTAATGAATGCATCAGTCCAATAGACCACACAACTTTCAGCTGTGGTGGTGTTCAGACTACACAACTTGCTGTTTTGCAATTGAGATACTTGAGGTCTTCGTGGCGTTCAGACTATGCAACTGATAGCAGAAATAAGTGCTTTACTCATTTATTGGCTTTATCGACTTTTTATAATTTCTCAGGCTTGTCATTCTGCGTGTGCACTCCCATGGGCTGGTGACTATTGATTTGCAGTGTTATGAAGAGGATAATATTGCACAACTAGACAATGTAAGTAATAAAAACATAACTATTTACTATGTAAAAGCCAACATTTTCAAGTGACAAGTTACAGTGACAAGAAGTCGCTGGGCAGAATTTTCAGTGTTAAATCCCTTACATTTAAGTTTTTGAAGGAATATATTAGAATAGTTATGAGTCATAAAAATTACTGACAACTATACAGAAAAGAAAACAAAGTGACAACTTTATTCATTCCTGATGGTAAACACCAAGGAGTAGTGGGAATCTTTTCATATGTGCGTGTGTGCAAGAGAATCTGAGCTTTTGTTGTGAATGGGTGGCGTTTTGTGTTGGCCGTGTCTACCTGTGTCTAGTCTGTAAGCGCTCTGCCATTTTCCAAACAGTCCTCAGAGTCTAATGATTTAATAAGGAAGCGTAGATGCACGTAAGACGTATGATCAGTGAGATGCATAAAACAGAATTGTATGTATGCAGATATTAATAAATCTGGTAGAAATATTGTGCATGCATATGAAATACTTGAATAATTTTACTAACATTATGAAGGATTTTTATCTGCAAAAGAGGCTGATATGACAGTGAAATATTAAGTGTGTGTGTGTGTGTGTGTGTGTGTGTGTGTGTGTGTGTGTGTGTGTGTGTGTGTGTGTGTGTGTGTGTGTGTGTGTATATATGCGTATGTGTATATATATATATATATATATATATATATATATATATATATATATATATATATATATATATAATATATGTGTGTATGTATGTTTGTATGTACGTACATGTGTGTGTGTGTGTGTGTGTGTGTGTGTGTGTGTGTGTATGTTACAGAAATGCCACATCATATGTGATAATGATGCATCCTTTTTTTGTTCTTTCTCTATAGCTTTTAAATGCTTTGGAAAAAAAGTTAAAAGTCCTCTTGAATGGCAATATTGCAAGGATTAAGAAGTAAGGATCTGGAAGTTCATGCTCATGTTTTTAGATATGTGAGCGCTCTATTTCCTCACGTTTATACATTGTAGTTTTATAGATTAAGGGCATAGTTCTGCATTCCCCTCAAGGCTACCAGCACTTGTACGAGGAGCAAAAGTTGACCGATACTGGCCCACAGCTGATGGCAGATTGATGGAGTATGACATTGACCAGGTGGTGTACGAAGAGGATTCTGCCTACCAAAACATAAAAATATTGCACTCACAGCAGTATGGAAATATCCTAGTACTTGATGGCGATGTCAGTAAGTGTACATTATTCTAAACGCAAGCAAAGTTAGTTTGGCATTTAAAGTGTAAGTGAATGCATTAAATTGACTGTTGATAAATGTCTATTTTCCTTGCAGACTTGGCAGAGAGTGATTTTGCTTATACCCAAGCAATCACAGGTAATGGAAGAGAGAATTATGCTGGAAGAGAGGTGCTGATATTAGGAGGGGGCGATGGAGGCATCCTTGCTGAGTTAGTCAAGCAAAAGCCAAAGATGATCACCATGGTGGAGATATCCTTTAAGGATTTGATTGTGCTGTTAAGGATGTTCTTTACTTACAGTATGTTTTCCTGCATAAAGAAGTAAAGTATTTCTATATCTGCACGATTGTTTGTTTTTTATCCTTAACAAAGCATCTACATCGATCAGAAGGTGATAGATGGTTGCAAGATGCATATGAGAAGAACATGTGGCAGCGTCCTCGATAACCTGAGAGGGGACTGTTACCAAGTGGGTGCTGGATAAATAGTCTTTTGTCACTTGCAGAACATTCTGTATGTCTTACCGAGAATAACAGTTGTGATCCAGAACCAAATCAATGTAGTGTATATCTACAAAAGTATCAAATAAAAAAAAAAAAGAAATAAATGCCCAAAATGATTTACAATTATAAAACATTAGGTTATAAAAAAAACAATGAAAGCCATTTTAAATGTATTTAATATGAAGTGAATATTAGTGATCTGTAATAGATGTAAAAAGTTCAAATTGATGTCAGATTGTTTGGGCTGCAGGACAGGAGAGGTTTGGTACCTCTAATTAAAATGTAAGGCATTTCACAGATGACAGAGATCACACGTGTAAAACTGAACTGAACTGAAAGACATGAAGGAAGTGGATGTTGGTCTTTTTTTAATCTTGTCGTTTTTCTGGATTACAGATACTTATTCAAGACTGTGTCCCTTTGTTGAAGAAGTATGTCCATGAAGGAAGGACATTTGATTATGTAATTAATGACCTCACTGCAATCCCAATATCCACCGCTCCTGAAGAAGGTTTCCATTTTTCCTTCAGGCTTCTGCTTCTTTTCATATGTTGCATCTGCACGTGCGTTACGGAGAAACATTGTGCATCTTCTGTTTTTGTCTGTTTCCTGTTTGCAGATTCTACTTGGGAGTTCCTTCGTCTCATCTTAGATCTGTCAATCAACGTCCTGCATCCAAAGGGGAAATATTTTACACAGGTAATCTGTCTATTTGCATTAAGAAAAGATAGTTCTTAATTATTTTCTTGCTTATTACAGCCCAAAGATTTTGTGGCAGCAACACATCTCAAAAATAGGGACATGATGATGTTAGAAGTTTTCAGTCTACTTTATTTTTGCCAAATCCTTCCTTTCAGGGTGCAGCCACTCTTTTCAGTTGCTAAAAGGTGTGGAATGCAGGCAGGCTAGTTCGGTACTTCCTCTTCAAAATCCTGCGTCTGAGGTCTTTCAGCCTTGCACTTGTGCAGAGAGGTCGTCAAGATTATTTGCAGTTTTGCTTCAAGGATCATGATTGAGAAGTAGTTTTACAGTTGGCGGGTGTAGTTTACATGCTGGTGTACTTCTCTCCATCTTAATGTCTTAGAAACGATTATTTTTCTAAGATACTCTATTTATACCCACTCGTTGATTCGTTACCATTTAACTTAGTAACAAGGTGTTTTGGGTGTTTTTTTTTTCAGTGCCACTTACTTTTCCAGCCTTTTTCATCCATCTCCTAACTTTTTAAAACATGATCCTGCCATCTAATTTAAAACTAGTTCTTGTTTTTTATAAATGGTGGAATGCCTCGCTTTCATCGTTTCAGATGTTTTTCATGTTCTAATAAGAATAAGATATGAGTTTATGAAAGTTACAAGTCATAGTATTTTTTTATTGGTGGCGGAGGAGGAGGGGAATGCCACTTGAAGAACACTCGTGCACTATCGTTGACTGAATCCTCCTTCACTTTGGGAAATGGGAAACCCTGAAGCTGGTAGCCTAGAGTCTGATCATGCCAGCACAGACCACGTTTCCTCCATCTGCTGTCCAGCTGGAGCATTCTGCCGTGTTTGCCCTCTGGTTCCACCAAGACGAGCTGCCCGCGGACCCTTCCTCCGATACCGCAAATTCCCTTCCCCTCTACTTCAGTTGTACAGTGTGTGGTGGATGGCGTTTTAACAAATCACTCCTCTTACCTGTGGTTGTGATGGGGGAGATAAAACAATTCACTTCAATTCAATTATATTTTATTTATAAAGCATCTATTACAACACAAGTTGTCTCCAGGATCTTACCAGAGACCAGAACATGACCCCCGATCAATTATTACATAAACAACGGCAGGTAAAAACTCCCCTAGAGGAAGAAAAACCTTAAACCAAACAATGGCAAGAAAAACTCCCCTTTAAGAGGGAAGAAACCTGGACCAGGACCTGGATCATAAGCGGGCAGAAACCTGGACCAGGACCTGGATCATAAGGGGGCAGAAACCTGGACCAGGACCTGGCTCATAAGGGGGCAGAAACCTGGACCAGGACCTGGCTCATAAGGGGGCAGAAACCTGGACCAGGACCTGGCTCATAAGGGGGAAGAAACCTGGACCAGGACCTGGATCATAAAGGGGGGACCCTCCTGCTGAAGACCAGCAGATAGATCAGGAAGTAGAGAGAAGAGACACAGACACACCGTCAAAGGTACAAGACAGGATACAATAGTAAAATTATCCATCAGCAGCAGAACTAAGACTTCTGTGTGATATATGGATAGATGATGATCCACATAGATGAGGACTGCAGGTCGGGATGTCAGCAGGTCTCCACCAGACATCCATACAGACAGGTGGAGGTAACACTGGGATGGTCAGACGTGGGACTGCAACAAAAAGGCTTATTTTTTTGTGTGTCTCCTGATATGGTCTTTTCCCATAACTGGTCTGCAGGGTAACAGCGTGAACCTGACTGAGGCTCTGAGTCTGTATGAGGAACAGCTGGGAAAGCTCTCGTGTCCAGTGGACTTCTGCAAAGAGGTGGTCTGTGTACCCTCGTACTTAGAGCAGTATCCTTTGATCAAGGTCGGTTGCAAATGGTTAACTGAGTGTTAACAAGCAGGACATGTTGCACAGAAAATACCATTAAAAAAGTTGTGTCCCGTCCTTAATTATGATATATCAGATGGGTCTTCTACACTGCATGGAAGAAGTAAAGATCTCCAGTCTTTTCTTTTAATTTGGAATGTGAATGTGTGAATGGTTTTTTTGTTTTCCTTGTAGCCCTAAACGTGTGCTCAGACTGAAGACATTTTTAATAGATGCAATATGGAGGTCAAAAGAAAGAAAGGAAAATAGTTACTGACTCTTTACTGTTTCATAGGCCCTCTCCAGACCTGGGCTCGGCAAGAATATCAGACAGCTACAGACCTGGCAGTAAACTGCATCTCAAGTGGCCACTTGTGATTGCATTGTGAACAGTTAAAGACTCCGTTACCAGCAACGGGGTTAATCAAGTCTGTTTCTGTTCCTGGTAGGATGGAATTAACTGCTTAACGAAACCTGAGTAGGCGGTCCATGGACGTCATCCAGGATCTGTGGCCGTCTTCCACGACGCGTGCATATGCACACAGTACTAAAACAGTGATTCAGACCTTCTCTGGATGCAGGCTGAATGATCCGAACTCGGTGCATCAGACGCACTCAGAGCTGTTTTCGGGTCACATGACCCCGAACACTTAACGTCAGGTTTGGTCCATTGCGCTCTGCTCGATTACCGGTCAGCTACAACTGAACTTAGTGCAGTTAACTTCTGCACTGAAATCAACTGTTTTAGTTTCTGCACATGGACTGTGAAACACTCCGTACTTATTTCAGCTATATTAGTGGGAGGAAATTCAAGTTCAGTCTGATCTCATGTTAATGGGTACAAGGGCAGCTTTTTACACCCTCTCTCTGTTATCCCCCTCAAGCCTTCTTCCTTTGTTTTAGTTGAGTTTTAATATTGTTGCTACAACTCTTTTTGTTTTTTGTCGCTATGTTTGAAACGTGGATGTGCATGTGCTCTGAAGAAACGTAGCTGTTGATACACTGATTTGATAAGTTTTTAATGTTGTGTAACTTATCTTACCATAAGAGTTTGATGTTTATTTGTTTTTTTATTTTCCTTTTTTTTTTTTTTTTTAAAACCTGAGCTTTGAGCATACCTAATGCTTTTAAGTTGAACTTTTGTTACTGCCACCCAAATGTGAGCTGAAATTTGAAGGTTATATCCAGGCAAATATACTCATGCCCTTCGACACATACGTGTAAAAGTCCAGGTGTGTGTTTAAAAGGGAAATAATTCCTCTGCATAAATGCCACCTCTGCGTGCGTGCTGTTTTACCTTATGTTTGTTAGCACCTTTGATCTCTCCTGATATATTGATTATATCAGGTGCATGTAAAGGACGGTGAATGTAGCTTGCATATATACAGTACACAGCATATTTGATAGACCTGGTAGTACATTGTATTTATTCATTACTATTTCACCAAATGCTGTTCTATCCTCCTTGACATAATTTTGTGACCAATCAAAAATTAAAGTGCTTTCGTGGAAGGGTCCCGTGTGTAGAATACAGCGACATCTTGTGGCATAAATCGTACATCTCACCTGACCCCAGCGTTGCAAACATGAAAAAATCCTGCTCTGCTGCTTAGCTTTTCCCGTCTGAACTCTTGTGGTTAGATGCCTGTGTGAGCCTGTGAAGATTTGACATGTTTGCACGCTAATTATAACTTCTTAACAGAATTCTGCAAGAGATGATGTAAGTTGGCCATATATCTGGGAAATTAGCAGTTTTAGATTTAATGGTACAAAAAGGAAAACAAGTAACGCATTGATCCGTTAAAAGGGGACTGGCGTAAAACCTGGCAGGTGGGAACTATGTAACGTTAGTGACTTCATCGTTATTCAACTGTTTTAATTGGGGCTTTAACACAAACACCAAATGTAAACTTATGACTGGATGAAGATGGAAGGATTGGAGGTGTTTGCATACACGACATTGGTGGTGATGGAAAAAGAAGAGGAGTCTCGAATCCAGCACCAAGTCAGCACTACCCCAACAAGCAGTTTAGCTTTGGAAAAGAGTGCAAGGATTAAAAAGTAAGGATCTGGACAGGTCGCCCGTCCATCGCAGGTTTTTAGATATGTGAGCACACATTTTCATTATGTTTATAGTTGTATAGATTAACGGCATAGTTCTGCATTCGCCTCAAGGACAAAGTTGACAGGCCCACAGATCGGTGGAGAACGACACTGACCAGGGATGTGCGAAGATGATTCTCCATACTAAAATATAAAAACGATGCACTCAGCAGTACAGAAATATCCTAGTGCTTGATGGAAATGTCAGCACGTGTACGTAACTCTACAGAAAACACAAGCAGCGTCAGCTGTGGCGACGGCGCGGAAGGACCGACCACTTGTCTTGGTCCTATAGAAGATCCCAAAAAGGAGTTTTGATGGGCAGGTCCTGCTCGAAGCCCCATAAAACTACTCTGGATTATAACGTGTTTTAGCTTACCAACCCTGCCATCCCAGGTGTGTGAAAAGGCCAAAGGGTAAGAGGTCATGTTTACTTTTTCCTATAGATCTATTTCTTTTAATAAGATGGCAAGAACACAGTAGTAGCCGTCTTCAGTTATATTTTGTTTAATTTCCTGTCACTATCAATGAGTGGCCCAAAATGATTTACCTTGGAGGTTAAATGCAAAGAACTGCACTTCTGCAGGTTTGTTATTTAATACATTCAAATCAAAATGAATATTAAAGCTATTAGGTGAATTGCTCCAAGTTAGAAATGTATTTAGCTCATCGTATACCACTGACCACTGGTCATTATAATTCAGTTTTATTCATATAGCATCTTTTACATTAGTTAGTTAGTTAGTGACAGCAGCGCAGGGTTCGGGTGGGTGAGTTTTAGTATTTTATCCACCTAACACACGACTAGCATCTTGGCATCTTCTTTTTTGACTTCTTTACTAAAGATACAAAAAGGACAAAATAAATAAAAAAGCAGATTTGGACAAAGCTGCATTTTTCTGTCTTTCACTACTTTCACAATTTAAAAAATTGTATCAACTTGATACACAATAACTTATGTTGTGTGAAATGCAATTGTTTATTTTTTTCATTTATCATTTATAGTGTTGCCGTAAACAACAAAAGCTGCAGTTTTGTGATTTTAGGTTGGGATTTACTCTGACTCCTGGTGTTTCGTTAAGTTACGTTAATAACAGTCAATGAGAGAAGATTCCTGGGTAGAATGAAGGTCCCCTTTTGTATTATTATGAACTCCAGCATATTAGACCGAACTGTTGTGTCGTCATGGTGACGAACATCAGTACACGATACTCATAACAGGAAGACAAAACTGTAAAAAAAAAACTAATTAAAATTCATTTTAATCGTTTTAATTTCCTGAGAAAATGCAATGCAGAAAAGGATAAGAGTACTGAGTTTAAAAAAAGTAATTCAGTTCGATAATACTTCACAAATTGTGTCTCAAGTTTGATTTGTAATGTAGAGTGTCAGTCAATAAAAATAATTGAGTGTATATGCGTTATTGACAGATGCCTTTCCTGTGACGAGTCAGTACTCGGGTTATTCTGGTCTGTTTGGATCAGAGTCCTTGTTGGTTTCTGTTCTCTCTGTTGATCTCATTGAGGACCACATCCATGTTTGGACCTTCATCTGCTGTGATTGCTCTGTCTTCAAATGGACTGCCTGCAAGGTAACAAAACTCATTATTTCAAATGTGAGAGTTTAACCACAGCACAGTTCAGTACAGCTACATAACACTTATGAGCGAGCAGCCACGACTTGGCAAATGTAACTGTGGCAAATGCACAAAATGCACTCCC
This sequence comes from Xenentodon cancila, assembly GCA_014839995.1. NCBI lineage: Eukaryota > Metazoa > Chordata > Actinopteri > Beloniformes > Belonidae > Xenentodon > Xenentodon cancila. Next base: position 27,042,480 of record CM026213.1, on the reverse strand, counting down.
TTACCAATGCCATTTATCCGCTCTGAAGAGTCGCTGACAAGGAAAGAAGAGAAGCTGGATGAGTTGTTGCCGTGTGAGAACCTGGAGGAGTGAAGAGACGTCACTTTCGTCAGTGAGGACTTCTTCTTCTGCGTTGCAGTGCGACTCCACTCTGTTAAAAAAAGAAAAAACAACTCAAAAAGATGAGAAACTAGACCGAGCACTAGGTGAACTTGAGGTTTTAAAAACCCGCAGAGTGTTTGAAGTACACATTTCTAACCAGAGTTCTCCAGGACTCTCATTTTGCCGAAGCACAGGTAGGTCCTCCACTGCTTTCTCACACTTTCCTTCACGGCACAGTGAAACACAAATATGAAGAAACCTGCAATGCAAACATCACAATATCATCATTAAACTCGTACAGTTACAGGACACAGATTGTGATGTGTAAACAGTTTAGTCTCAACTAAACCGTCACTGATTTTTGGAATTCGACGCTAAATCATAAATATACAAAACTCAAAGATCTCTATTCTTGCTGTTTTGTGGACAAGAGCGCTTAAAAAAAAAAAAAAAAAGCTCTCGATATGTCAACCCACCTTGCAAAGAGTTAAAGATGGCAAAGAGGTACATGAACGCCAGGTGAACAGGTCCCCAGGCAAAAAAGGCGAAGCCCCAAGTGAGCCCCAAGAGGACGGTTATTCCAATCACGCTACGCACATCCTGTAGGGAGGTGCGATGCTGAACGTTGTGAGGGTTCTGCCTCTTAATCCGATGCAACTGGACCAACACTACAATGAACATGATGAGGTTGAAGAGGAAAATGAGACAGAAGTAGGCCACCACAGCCACGTAGAAGGCAACGTCATTCTTCAGCCAGCAGCTGGAGACAGGAAAAAAAAGGATGGAAAAGAATCAAATGGACATTTTCACTTTTTATGTCACAATACTGTGCAGCCAAATCATCTTTCTGAGGACTCACAAGTCATCAGTGGTGGCATTTGTAAACTTTCCGTAGGACACAAGACCATAGTTGTCTTTGTCAATTGCAATGACAATAATGACCACGACCATCGGGACGCCCCAGCCCACCAGCGAGAACTTCAGCATGTAGCGTGACACGTAGCTGTTGAAGACTTTCACAAGAGCCAAGTACATGTGGAAGCCCTCCAGTCCCATCCAAGTGAAGGATACCAGCAGGAAGTAGTGCAGGAACCAGGCGGTGGAAATGCAAAGCCCCACAGCCTCTGGATAGAGTGCCAGCCACGCGTCCACCAGGAAGACCAGGTTGAGCAGGAGCAGAGCCGCACACAGCTGGATCAGGATCTTGGATGGGATGTCTATACGCAACTTCCTGCAGGGATGAAATTGTTTAGAAAACAATAAATAAACACTTACAGGTAAAAGCGATAGGGAATGCACTCACTGTATAGTACTGTGGAAGAATCTCTACTTTTTTGTGAATGTAGAGCATATATTACAAGTAATTTAAATAATGCAATACACCGAGTTAATTTAATTAAAACTATAGCCAAATTAAAACAAGGCCATGCAACCCAAGGCATTATCATCTGGAGGAATGCTGACCATAAACTGAGCTGTTTCCAGTCCTGGTGAATGCAAAAAGAAGAGGAATAAAAAAGCCTTAATGGTCATTTACTAACCCAAAAGCCAAGTAAGTGAGGAGAGTGATTGAGAGGAAGATGGCAGAAACTCCACAGCCGATATATGTGATAAAAGTGAGGATGGTGGCCTGGACAGGACTGATCTCTAATTCTCTGGAGAGGTCCTTGAGAAGAGGGAAAAAAAGAAAAGGATTGAGGACAATGTTTGTCTTTTCAGTTATCACCAGACATGAAAATAAAATTCTTACCAGCAGGATACCAAAGGAGGTTAAATGGTTGCAGCTACAAATGGTTTCATTATCTGTGCTGTTTAAAACAGTGCAGCCATTTGAATTCCAGCCACCAGAACCATCTGTTGACAGAAAACACAGCCTATGCTCACATTTGTTTGTGTGTGTGTGTGTGTGTGTGTGTGTGTGTGTGTGTGTGGTTACTCGATTTTACTAGACATCGTGGGAAAAGCAAAACAAAAAAACTTACTGTTAGATGTAAAGTCCCAGAAAACACACACTGCTACAAAGTTAGCCTGTAGTTTGGGAAAAAGACAAGGCTGTAGTGGTCTGCATATGTAAGTGAAATCAGGCTCAGCATGGAAATGAAGGATAAGCGCATATAACATGAATTTTTTCAGGGCTCAAAGGAGAATAGAAGTTGGAAACCAACATTTTTATGCTTGAAGTGGAAGAATTTTGCAGCTTTTTTACTCTGCAACTGTATGAACGTAGCAATATATAACAGGCTTTGCTGAAGAAAGCAGGAAGAGATGTCTTCACATTTAAAGGTAGGGTAAGCGATTCTTTATTTCTAACCCAGAACACGATTTCGTCACATTCAGTAAATATCTCCTCATCATTTACTATCTGCCCTTCTCATGAGTGCGATGTAAAGAAAACCTGGTCTTCATAGACAGCTCTGAGTCTACATACTAAAACAGAGTGGGGCCTGCCTTCCTCCCAACCAGGACAATTCATGATGGGGTGCGCTTCCTTTAGGATCACTACAAGGAGGAGGAGGAGGGAGGAGCTAGTTCTCAATATTTTGTTGATGTTTTGCATCAAATATCAACAGATGTGGCACCACCCTGAAATCGCCTACCTGAGCTTTAAAGAACGAAGGAAAGAAAGGAAGATAGAAGGGTGCACCCATGGAGAGGAGCTGAAATTTGACTTACTGGAATTGGTTCTGTGTTTCTCAGGTTAATTGTAACATTGTCTTGCAGTCCTTTGATTGTTAGATTGGCCACACTTGCTGCTAAGATGCCACTAATAAGTCTACGTTCTCCCAGTGATTGGTCCTATGTGGTCCAAGAAATACGTGTTAGTTTAGAAAGACAACGTATCACAGTGGAACTGAAAATCAGTTTACTCTCTGAATCAAGGATGCAAAACAGATATTTGTTTTTTTGTAATCAAAAAGTAAAAATATGATAGTCCTGTATCTCTTTAAAGTAATGATGGTGGTAGACTGTATAGACCTGGAACACTGTGCTCTTCTGATAGAAATTAAACTGGACTCTGGAGGCCAGCTGCTGTTCCTCTGGGATTAAACCCTGTGTGAGAGAGGGGGGCAATCTGATGGAGCCCTGAGGTATGGAGGTCTCTCTCACACTCCTTCTCAGTCTGGTATCGCCGCGCACCTGCAGCACACATGGACAGAGACAGACTCAGCAAACAGGAGCAACTGATTTCTCTCAGCTAGCCCCCCCCCCGTTTTATATACATGCACAATTACATGCCTAATCCAGGGATTACACATCAATCAGCTCTACAAAGAAGGCAAGAAGATTGGCAGCCAGGATTTTAAACTTAGTTCACCTTGCTGCATTTATTTTGTTTTCCATTTGTACAAGCTTCCAAACCGTGCTGTAGACGTACGTACAGGTCTTGTTCATTCATGTCTTACCTGTACATTACTGGGGCTGGAGATGGAGAAAAACGTCTCCTGAAAATTAGCGCCATCTGCTGGTTTCACAGACAGAGCAACATCTGGGGACAACAGAGTCTCAGCGTTTTTTGCCATGACCAGCTTCAGTCCCACTGTATCAACGATTCCTATAATCCTAATTAGGGAAAAACAATGCATTGGTATTGTAAAAAAATGACTTTGTATTTTTAAGTTACTTCGTACTAAAATGTTGTGATAAATACATTTTTAGCACTGACGATGTGTTAGAAAAAGTTTGAAAAAATGAATCAGCGACCTGTGGGAGGATTTTGCCAGCTTCTCGGGTGAAACGCCCAGCAGATTGCTGACAATGTAGATGGAGGTGTTCCCCAGCGCCAAGCTGACGGTTGGGCCTGACAAAAGGTTCTCCAGCTCAGAAACCAGTTCATCTATCTGGTCGGCCGTCAGTTTGGACATATCTCTCGTCTTGTCAAGAAGTGCGTTGGCTTGACCTAAAACAGCTGCCAACAAAGTTTGAGAACATTTTACAGTGCTGTGCAAAAACAAAAAATGACAGACACTGAAACATTACATGTGTATATATTCATTTCTTTTTTTTGAGCTTTCATAAAGATCCACTGCATTCAGAACTTGCATATTAAATTCATTCAAATCAAGATGTGTGAAATGTAGGTGTCACGTGATCTCAGTATGCTATGAAAGGCCAAAGGGCCTGAATGAATAGCCTTTTTGTCCCTCAGCAAGGTTCCAACTGAGTGAAATCTAGTATGCAGAGATTTTAAGGTGATCAAATTCTCTAAAATGTTCAGGAAATTAAGTTCATGTTTTTCTTATTATCTCCGTAAGCAGATATACTGGTCCATTGTTCATGAAGGAAATCAATCCTATTCAATCCCACAATTCCTTGTCGATCAACATCCAAAGCAGAGCTTAATCATTTTCATCTTGTGTGACTGCAAGATCCATGTAGACAAATATAAGGACATAAAAGTGATTGTAAGCCATATAGGCAGTATGATGGCCGTATCAGCCGTATGATCTAGATTATCTTCTTGGGTAAGGGGTCATTGCTGCAAAAGGAAAACAAATAGGAGTTATTGAAATATGATGCAGACTCTCCAACCATGTAGAAAGAGGTACTCTAGTCAGACATAAACCCATTATTACACCATCCATTACATGGTGGTGGCAGCATCATCCTGGTAGACTTCAACAGTCAGAACTGAGGGAATGACAAATATCAATAAGTAAAAACAAATTCTAAAGAAAAACCTGCTGCAGTCTTACTGTAACTATAGCAAAAGGTGCTGTGTTGACTTTAGTAGGGATGAATACAATAACACAAGCATTATGTTTCTTTTTTGTGTTTATATATATTTTGCATATATTTATATACACAATAAAGTATATATATATATATATATATATATATATATATATATATATATATATATATATATATATATATATATATATATATATATGCTGACACCATGTGGCAAGCAGTGGTATTACTACATAGACTGCCTTTAAATACTTGTTCCCCACTACTGATTTCACACCATGATTTTGTCATGTTTTGTGTAGGTCCATAACAGTAACCACTTTAATGACAACTTTAAAAACCAGGAAATTAAAAAAAATGTGAACATTTTTGCAGCGGTCTGTAACCTAAATGTCACAGTGGGAGATGTACATGGTGCTAAGGTGACAACTCACACGTTGCATTAGCAGTTGTAGTCTGTGAAGGGCTCTCAGAAGAAGGTTTAAATGTGGTGGCCAAAGTTTTGCCGGTTGTTGCAGATACTGTGACGGCAGCAGACGTGGTCACATTTACGGCCCCTGTTGTGTTTTGGGGTGTTGTTTTGGTTCCTGCATTTGCAGACAAAGTGGTGCTGGTTGGTTGGATTGTTGTCAGATTTGAGCTAGTTGTGGTAGACACACCACCGGCCTGGCACCACTCCTCCAACTGCACAACCACATGTGTTCCATTTTGACTATAACAAAAAGGGATAAATTGAGAACTGGGATGAAAAAGTTATAGATATTTACATCAGTTATCACATTGTGTATGAAAATCCCTGAATGATATGACTCTGTCAGGTTCAGTTGTGAAGTTTTTCCTAAGCTGGTGCAGATTAGATTGTGCCAGGGGCATCGTACAAACCATGGCTGTGTGATGTTGGGCTCCTGTACTCCTGCACAAAAGTTTGCAGGCTTCAAGATGCTTTCTGCCCATGTGAACTGGGAGTCCAGTGGGTTATCGCCCACCCCTATATTTCCACAAATAGCTGAAAAAAAATACAACAAAAAATACAAATACGTTTAACACAACACATCTGCAGTTGATGTTTATCTTTATGAACATATGTTTAAATTTCCCAAATGATGATATACACACCTGCTCGTCTCATTTGCCCGTTATAACGGATGCGTTCTTTAGACTGAAACAGAGTTGTCACAGCTGCAGCCAATGAACAGATAGGGACTTCACGGGTGAAGCCTAAAATCACTCTGCAGCTTTGAAGACTTTAAAAGGAAAACAAAAACAAATCTCAGTTACAGATGTGTTTGCATGCAAAAATCTTTTTCTAAAAAAAAGAGGATGATATCATTAAACATACTTTATTTCTGTGCCATTACAAGCCAAGTTGGCATCCTGAGGAGAAATATCAATTTTTAGATGCAAAATTAACTTTTGTAATCTTGTAAATTAAGAAATGTGTTATTTACAAGTTGATTTAAGAAAAAAAAGAAAAAAGAATGAAAAGCCCTTGGTAATTTATTTTGCATTCATGCTCAAAGTTAACCATCCTGATGGCCTTTGCTGAAGAGAAAAGTAAGTAAAAGTAATAAAACACAAGATGTCTGAGCAATAACTTTGTGTTTCAGCCTGATGTTTTCTGTATTTAGCAAGGTTTCTCACGGTAAATATGGAATTAGTTGAATGAATTTCCAATTTAATTACTTACAAAACCAAACAATTTTTTTCTTGATTTCCAAATGTATTTGCATAAATATTCAAGTAAGAGATAAAATAATAATTTTGATCCCAAAACTAGTATTTTTGAAATTTCTAACATGTAATAAGCAAAACTGCCTGTAAACCTAAATGTTAATGTAATAAAACTCAAGATTTATTTCTGTTTTAAAAAAGGAAGAATGATAAGTAAACGGTTCATTTCCATTGTTTGTAGGTATTGTGGGCAAATCTTCATAACTGCATTTTGTTCACACTTCCTCCAACAAATATTTAAACAAGCAATTGAGCATGATCAGTTTACGCCATAACGCTCTGATGTCCGATTACCTTGTATTCAGATGCAATGATGGAGAATGAACATGTTACACTGCAAAGGAAAGTTACAACAATTATGATTTATGTTAAATGTGACATAAGTATATGTCTGCCGAATTTAATTTCCATATGCTTGACAGAAGGTGAGACTCACCACCAAGCTGGTGGTCTCTTCAGCAGGGAAATCTGTAGAAATGCAGTTAGTATTACCGTCTGATCAACAGGGGTCAACATTACAAACATATTTAGTGTGATTTAGAGGTTACCAGGGATGAAACATATGAAAAGTTCATCTGGGGATCTTGTATTGAAATGGAAAAAGCATAGTAGGCATCTGTGAAAGGAAATACAATAAACAAATTAAAAGCTCCCAGAGTGCATGTATGTTGGTGTAAATGATGATTTTGTTTGGTGATAAAACACCAACCAGATTGATTGCAGTAAGTGGAGCAGCTGCAGTTGTCTGTAACAAAGCCAAGCAGAAAGATTTATTGGATTGATACCCATTCAGTTGTTTTTAGTTCCTACCAAAGAATCAAACTACAGAGCCCTCTGGGGGACATGGAAAGATTTTCTTCTTTTGCGTTACCTCTCAATAAGTTTTGCTTTCTCTAGCTATAATTATGCAGGTCATGCAGCACAGTCATTCTAGTACCCCAAAGTTAGAATTGATATGAGAGCCATGCCCTTTGGTAAGCACAGTTTGAATACCTTTGCATTGCAGACTGATCTAAAAAAAAAGAAAAAAAAAAACGGTTTGTGCCACTAATGTAAGTAGGATTTTATTTTATTTTTTTATTTTTTTCAATGCTGCTTGATGCGCCACTGGCAGTATTATCAAGTCTGAATAGATTTCTTCCTGGCAGCTCAGCTAATTAAAATCAACTCAATGCATTTTAGGTACGATTAAAAAGTAAAAAAAAAACAAAAAGCAACCATACAGTCCACAACTTTTTTTTTCAGGATATTTAAATGAAGCAGGCAGCACTCACTTGCTCTACAGACGGATGAATTGTTTTGTGAAACCACATATTCGGCTCCAGACTCTTTACTGGTGAAAGAACAGCATTATACATTATTTAAGTAGACACTGAATACACAATTTTGGCTGTATAGTATTATTTGTATAAAAGACAGGCAGAGTGTAGTTTTTAATAAAATAAAAAAATTAAAAAAAACAAGAAAAAGAATATGTCTAATTTACAAAAAAAGTGAAGTCCACTATCAAAATACAGTAAAATGATGCAAAGAAAATGAGATGGTGAACACAAAACTCCAGGAGCACCAGGTAATCCGGATAATTACGTAAGTGTAAGTGTGATAGTAACCAGAAAGACAAAGAGAATAATTAAAAAGAAAAAGACTCAAAAGTTATGTTTGCTTAGATTTGTAGTTACCTTCACCAGGAGGATTATGCCATTTGTATGGTTATTATATATATCCATCCATCCATTATCTGTACCCGCTTTATCCGTTTCCAGGTCACGGGGGTCTGTCGGAGCCTATCCCGACGCATATCAGGCGAAAGGCAGGGGTCCACCCTGGACAGGTCGCCAGTCTATCCAGGGCCACATACTAACAACCAATCACGCTCACATGCACACCTAGGGAGAATTTAGAAGGATCAATTAACCTACTCTGCATGTTTTTGGACTGTGGGAGGAAGCCGGAGTACCCGGAGGAAACCCACGCAAGCACGGGGAGAACATGCAAACTCCACACAGAAAGTCCCACCGGGCCGGGAATTGAACTGGGAACCTTCTTGCTGTGAGGCAACAGTGCTGACCACTAAGCCACCGTGCTGCCCTATATATATATGTATATATATATATGTATATGTAAATTTGAAGGATTTTTCAAAATAGGTTTACACCAAAAAAAAAAAATAGAATTCATATCTGACTATCAGTTGTGGGATTTGATTTATTTTATTCAGCTCTGAGAGGGATTTCCCCTTATTATCATATTGGAGGATACCAAACATATATCAAAAACCTTACCAGTTTGCACCCAGTGGACCAGAATAAGTGCAGCTGTTTTCCTCCTCTGGAACTTCATTGCACTCATTTTGGAGCATACCTGCCCCATGACACAGAAGATTATTACATCTGAAAACTCATCGGGTTGGTGACTTTGTTTTCGGTGATGCATCACTCACTCACCCAGCCTGCCGGCTTTATTTCCCACTGCAAAGATGTCAGAGGAGCTTTTGCTGGCTGCGCAGAGCGTGCGGAGAATACAGCACGGAGGAACTGTCTGGTTTAGTTTCAGCGTCACAGTGCACTTTCTATTTCTGAAGCAAGATACCAGTTTCAACAACAAAGCTTTATGATAATCAGTCATTTAATGTTACTTCACTTACCGTTTTTCAGGTTCTCTAGAGCATGACACTTCCATGTCCTGTTGAAAGATAAATCAAGCTGCTTTGTAAATTATATATATTTACAACTTGTAAACACACTGATAAATATAAATATTAACTTACTTGAAATAGTGAAGTTTGTCTTTTATTGCTGAAAGGTAAATTGAAAGCGCATTAATATAGATATAGATATTGTTAGGTGTAAATGAATCAGTGTGCTGTAATACTGTAGCTGTTTTTGATTTGTGCTATTGTTTCTGTCACAAATAAACAATGAAGATGTACTTTCTTCTACAAGAGGAAAACTGAATGGAAAATGGTCATGTAGCATCATCTTGTAGCAGCTTGTTGCTGCAGTTCAGTCTTAACGCTTTTCATTTCATATGCAGTTAGGTCCAGAAGTAAATTAGTTTTAATGATTATGCCTTTAAACCCCTCCACAATAGATTTTTATAATAAAAAAGTCAAGATGTGATCAACAAGTAGACTTTAAGATTTCATCTTAAAGGGTACACAAAAATATTGCAAGTACCCTTGAAGAAATACATCTGTTTTAAAAGTGTTTTCATTTTTAGGGGCTTCAAAGTATCTAGAGAATTGACTAAAACCAAGTAAATGGGTTGAATATGAGGCATTCCTTTGTTACTTCAAGAACCCCAGCTTGGTACACTCTTAAAAAGAAAGAAACTGTTTTATTTTAGATCAGTGGTAGTGGTGGTATAAAGGTAAAATCATAACAACTCTGAAGAAAAATGAGATGGGGAAACTTTGAATTCATCTTTGCAACAGCACAAATGCAGCAGCATACTCATCCAGGAAAATACCTGAATTCAGGTCATATAAATATTTTCAGTGATACCTGCTTTGTGTCACATTGGCATCAATTTCCCGAGCTACATGTTTCTTCTTTAAAGCACTTGCACTTGGAGATGTCTCTGTGGTCCTGCTGTAGCTCCGAGTCGTAGCTGCCAAGCCGTTGTCATTCACGGTTGTGCTGCTCACTTTCAATGCTGTTACTGTCGGAGCTGCTGTGCTCATTTTCAGGGATGTTGTTGTGTAGTTGCTTTTCATGGCTGTTGACGTTTTGCTCCCTTTTAATGTTGTTGATGCTCCTTCTGTTGTGTGGTTCTGTTTTTGCTCTGTAGTACCACTAACGATTTGTAGTGGTGTAGTCTCTGAAGTTGTGAAGTTATAAATTGGTTTTACTGTTGTCTCTTGTGCTGTCACTTTTGCAGTTCTTGTTAGGGAAGCTGTTGGTGCAGCAGTTGTTCCTCCATGGTCTGAAAACAGACAGTCCTCCAGCTTATTTTGGAACACCTGTTTAAGCTGAGTAAAACAAAATATGGGCCGTCAATTTTACCTGCAGGATTTTAACGTCATACATGACACATTTTAATAATTACTGCTTTAGTTAGTGTCCATACACACCCATTCATTAACTTTAGATTCATTCTTCTGTCCTATGACGTCAATCGTGATGTCAATAAAGTAGTACACTATAACAAGAAAGATATTGACAGATTTTAAAAATAGTCACAATCAATCTGACTAATGCACATGAAATATATCCTGTGGGCAAATTCATGCCAAACTGAGAGTAGTCACAAGGGCATGGATGAAGCTTTCATTTGCATTAAATACCAGTAACTGAGATGATCTTTTATTTATTTACCTGGTGGTTGTGCAGCTGTTGTAGAGGTAGGAAGAGTGGACGGACCAACAGAAGTCTGACTACCTGAAGTTTCACCTGATGGAGAAATAAACAGTTCTGAATCCTATATGTACTCATGTAACAGTGTATTTGTCTATCAATGACCCTAATCGCTCTTCACTTTAGCTGAGCTCACTAAGATTGAGTTTTCCATGAAGTTTTGTTAACCTGAGGTGAACAGCTACCCCGTCTGCAGTCAGATGATTGTATGATAACATGAAGTTTCATTTACCTGAGGTTAGTGCAACTGTTGTAAGATTAGGAAAAGTGAAAAGAGCAGCCGGAAGGTTGAACTGTTGTAGTAATTCTGAATTTGCACATCTCATAATTTAAGTTTTTTATCCCTTCATTCATGGATTCAGTCTGTTAATGGGTATCCCAGGAAGATCTTATCTGTGGTAATCAGTATCTTTGGTCTTATCTTTGCTCTCAAACTTGGATGTATCTCTTCCCTACGTGAAATGATCCATGTGCACTTATGTCATGGTGTTTGGCTGGCAGGTTCAGAAAGGGCATTTTCTGATCATCGCCCCTCAGCGGAGACCTATGTTTGCTTAGTTTGCATACTCCGCGGCATAGACACGAAACAGATGATCCATCTCTGAGCCATGGAGTGGCATCATCATGACTTTATGCCATGGTGTCAATAATGATGATTATTTGTACATCGTAATTATTGTGTTTTGCATTTATCTGAGGCCATTGCAACCGTTGTGTTATTTAGAAGTGTTAAAGGACCAGCAGATGTCTGACTTGACCTGATGGAGTAATAAGCAGTTATGAGTCATGATATAGTTTAGAGATTTCGATTTTTTCAGACATGAACTCAGTCTTGTGGTTTTTATGGGTTAACAGTTTTCCAAACACCATACACATTTTTTTTTTTCATTTTGCATCCTAATCCCAGTACGTGCTAAGATCATGTTCCTGAATGAGGACAATTCATAGCAAAAAAACAAAAAAGATTTGCCTAGTTATATATTTAAAATGAGACCCTAGACTTTTGATTGTTTAAAAACCACCACTCCCTCAAATCGAGGGAGTTAATCTAGTTACAGTGGTGGGCTTGGGCGTGGCGGACCAGGTTCCAGCCCAGGGCTGTCCACCATGGTAAATCACTGGGGGCCCCTGAGCAAGGCCCTTAACTCCCCGGGCGCTGGTTCTAGCAGCTCACTGCTCACTAGTGAAACTAGTTGATGGTTAAAAGCAGAGGTCCAGTTTCAGTGTGCATCGTACATACAGCGTGTGCACGATGTCCACACTGACAAGAATGATCAGAAAATAAAAAAAATCAATACTCTTTGATTTTATTGAAAACACAGTTCTCCTGTAATTTATTTTTCTTCTGGGGAAATGAGATGAGTAATCAGACTAGACTAACAGGTTACAACATAAATTAGAAAGGAATTTTGCACATTTGCGTAAGAGTGTGTCAGCCAGCCAGACAGTGCTATTTATAAATGGAGGTGTTGCTGGTTGAGTAAGGTTAACCGATGACTCTAATCCAATATCTGTCAGCAACCTTTTTCAAGTATAATCACTCTCGACTGATATCAGATCTTACCTGCTGACACGATTACCATCAGGATCTGCAACCAAACGACACATCTAACATGGGAACCTGCCTTCTTCGATCTGTAATATATCAAATATAGTTATTTGTGCTGAATTGTGTTTGTGTAAAGGAGAACAGACTGTTAAAACTTTATTCTCCTGACAGTCAGCAGCTGTGGGAAAAAAAATGTGTAAAAACTAGTCATTCAAAAGGGCAATTGACATTTTTTGTCTCACTGTGTGACGTTAAATCAGACTAAACCTCTCCTTTCTCAGGTCAGTCAGGATTACCAAAATTATTTCATTTTGCTAAATGAGAGAGAGAATTTCTTAGAGAACTTTAAATTACTTTCTTCGAGGTCAGAGGTTCACATACTTTCCTGAGTATTTAGTAGCATTCCCTTTGAACTGCATGGTTCGAGTCTCGAATGACCTTCTTATGGCCTCAGATAATGGGTTAGTGTCCATACTGGTTCTGCTGGACCTCAGCGCTGCTTTTGATACTATAGATCACAGCATTTTATTGCAGAGGCTAGAGTATGTTGTTGGGATTAAAGGGACAGCTCTAGATTGGTTTAAATCATATCTGTCTGATAGATTCCAGTTTGTTCTTGTTCATGAGGTTTCTTCAGTACAGACGAGGGTCTGCTATGGTGTCCCGCAGGGTTCAGTTCTAGGGCCAATCCTGTTCAGTTTATACATGCAGCCCTTGGGAAGTTTTATCCGGAACCACGGCATTAATTTTCATTGTTATGCTGATGATACGCAGCTGTATCTGTCTATGAAGATGAAACAGAACCATCAGACAAACTTCAGATGTGTCTTAAGAACATCAAGGACTAAATGTCCAGAAATTTTTTGCTATTGAATTCTGATAAAACAGAGGTTGTTGTTTGTGGTCCCAAACAGCTTAGGAAGGGATTAGATGGTCTTGTGATGGCCTCCAGTAAAACTGTGCGAAACCGTGGCGTTATATTCGATCGGGATTTGTCATTTAAACAGAATATTAATCAGGTTTGTAAAACTGCGTTTTTCCACCTCAGTAATATCACAAAGATCAGGAGCATCCTCTCGCAGAGTGATGCTGGAAAACTAATTCATGCGTTCGTATCTTCTAGACCAGATTACTGTAACGTGTTGTTGGCTGGATGTCCAAGTAATTCTCTTAACAGCCTCCAGCTGATCCAAAATGCAGCAGCGTGAATGCTGACAGGAACCAACAAGAGAGACCACGTCTCTCCAGTTTTAGCTTCCCTCCATTGGCTCCCCGGAAAACTCAGAATCCAATTCAACATTTTATTACTGGCATATAAAGTCCAAAATGGCCTAGCGCCGCGATATTTGCGAGACCTGATAGTACCATACGTTCCTAATAGAGCTCTCCGTTCTCAGGGTGCAGGTTTACTCGTAGTTCCTAGAAGATCCAGATGTAGATTTGGAGGACGGCTTTCTGTTATCAGGACCCATCACTCTGGAACCAACTTCCAGTTTGGGTTAAGGAGGCTGATACCACCTCCACCTTTAAAACTAAACCTAAAACATTTCTGTTTAATAAAGCATATAGTTAGTGTACATTTAGTACCTTAATGTGTCAGGACCAGTAGTCAAAGCTGCAGCTGCAGGACCAGACTAGAGCAGCTCATCTTAAACAGCTTCAGTGTAGATATGCTGCTATAGGCCTCTGCTGCAGGGGGGAACCAACATGATCCACTGAGTGGTGCCTTTCACCTTCACTGTTTCTCTTTGCCTTCTCTGTCTCTTCTTCACCTCAACCCTCATCTATTAACAATATCCCATAAGCATAATTGTGGTCCATTGTTCTTGTAGTTTGTTGTGCTTGTCTGGTCCTTCTTTTCCTCTTCTGTGCATGTCCTGCAGACCAGAACCTCAGGAGCTGCTTGCTGACCTGCAGTTCCACCTCTGACCATCCCAGTGTTACCTCCACCTGTCTGTATGGATGTCTGTTGGATACTTGCTGACATCCCGACCTGCAGTCCTCATCCCCTTGGATCACCGTCTATCCATATATCACCCATATTCACAGAAGTCTAATTGGACTACTGATGATAGTTACTATTGTATCCTGTCTTGTACCTTTGACGGTGTCTCTATATCTCTATTCTTTCATATTTCTTACTCTATCCGGCTGGTCTTCAGCAGGAGGGTCCCCCCTCATGATCCAGGTCCTGGTCCAGGTTTCTTCCCTCTTAAAGGGGAGTTTTTCCTGCCACTGTTTGGCTTAAGGTTTTTCTTCCACTAGGGAAGTTCTTACCTGCCGTTGTTTATGTAATAATTGATCGGGGGTCATGTTCTGGTCTCTAGAAAGCGCCTAGAGACAACTTGTGTTGTAATAGACGCTATATAAATAAAATTGAATTGAATTGAATTATATACATGCATTTCCATCTTGCAGCAGATGTACAAAAAAAAACCAACCTCTACAATTACCTTCATGAAGGCAGTTCTATGATTGTAGAATCTGACAATTATATATCTAACTTCTAGAGAGTATTCTGGACTTTATTTTATTTTATTTTTAAAAATTATTTTGATTGTTTGCGGTCAGTGAAAGTCAAATCAAATGCTTCTGGACTTAAATGTATTTCTATTGAACTTAAGCAAATAATACTGAAACCCTGTAACTGCGTCAGTGTTGTCGGTCCTGAAGAGATGCAAAATAGAAAATACAAACACAAAAAACAACACTCTGCATCTACGCTATAGAGTGGTAAATAGTGAGCTGTAAAGTCACTAACTAGTGACATTGAACATGATATTTGCACCTTTCAGATGACGTTGTGAAGCTGTGCTTTTATGCAGTGATTTAACAACAATGTGATTTAACAACAATGTGATTTAACAACAATGTGATTTAACAACAATGTGATTTAACAACAATGTGGGAATGGTCAGCACAGAACAATGCTCAAAAATTGTGAAACTCTTTTTAAAAGTGTTTTAGATATGTTAAATATAAATAATATGTATTAAGCATTACCCAGCACTTTATAGGGGGTACATAAATTACTTGCTCCCTTTTTAAAACAGCACAAACTTTTGACAAATGAAATTGATCCTGACTCAGACTGCTTCCAGCTGAGATTTGTATTTCTTAGAACAGCAGGGTTTCTTTACAATCAAGTAAAAGAAAAAAAAACACCACCACCAAAGCCTTACCTGTTTGAAACAGCTGATGTGTTCCAGCGTGACACTCTTGACCGAACTCCTGGATCTCTCATTACTTCTTTATTTTCATGGACCATAACTTCCAACTGGCCAAACCGAGCTAAACCACAAAAACAACCATGTACATTTTCTAAACGGCCCAATCCTGGATAAAGCTGTTGGCTGTGTGAATTCACCTTGACTTTCTCAGGCAGAGTCAATAGTTGACATCCGTGACACGTGTGTCACGCCCCTGAAACGTCACCTAAAACAACTGGACGTCACCTGCATTCATTTAAAATGAAGCGTGTCTCGCTTAACAATTGGTGCCAACAATTCACCTTTAGAAAAGGAAGTATGCGCTCCGAAATAGGAGAAGCTCATTGTTTGTTGTTGCCAACCAAAATATCTTACACTTTTTACTTCCCTGTGAACTTTTGGAACGTTTGCTTTTCTATTTTTGTTTGGCAGTTGAAGTACCCCTCAGGCTGTCTCCTAAACATTTCAGTGTCCTCAGTCATTGATATTAAAGAAAGAGTGTTTTCAGGGCAACGCCGCAAAGCACAATGAGCCCTGATGCTGAGGTATGTAGGTGTTGTCAGAAGGGCCAGCAACCATTATTTTAGTTACGTTATGACCAGTTTGTCAGGAATGTGAATGACAGGAGTGGCCCTGTCTCAAACACAAAAATCAATGTGTACATTTGTTTCATTCGTTGTTGTGGCTTTGAAACCTGAATTTAAACAGGTGAACAGTCTATTAAACACCGTTGCATGCTGGAGGTGTGGTATATGCTGTAACATAAGACTGAATATTAACATTTTTAGAAAGGCAAGTCAAATAGTCATAAAAATATCAGGTAAGCAGCCATACATCTAAAATAATGCAAATGTTTTTTGAAGGCAAAATATAAAGCAGTCTAGATTAGTGATAGATGACGAGCTGAAAAAAATGCCAAAGCCAACCAAGGACACTCTGTACGTTATACATTATATTGATCTAAAATGATAGGCGTGTTTGCAGAAACTCCCTGCATCCCAGATCAAATCATTCTTGTATTTACATTCAGTATGTACTGCAGCCACAAGGCTCACACACGTATACAATAAATTAAATTATTGGACAGTGCTGATTTCTTGAGCCACACTTCAGCTGAACTTTGTTATTTTCCAGGAATTAGCTCTTCCTTCAGTCAAATTTCCTCCATTTTTTTTGTTTTACTCCAGTTTACCCACTCAAATCTCTGCTTTTCCAGTGCTTTTATTTGTGGACCAGCTTGTCACCCTGCAATGATGCCTGTAAACCGTCATCTTGCTGTTTGGTCTCAGGGGTATGTAGAATACAGTATCTTCATTGCTTTGCAGATTACCCACCATTATAGTTATTGGTACCAACATGACATGAATGAAACATACTAAACCTGAGAAAAGAGCCGGGTCAGGTACAGTGTTATTGGTGTGTTATCAGCAGCTCCCGGATCAAGCAAGTTCTATACTTCAATGTAACAGGCTTTTGTCTGGATGACCAGAGATGGTTTCCACTGAGAGGAAATGAGAATGAACATGTTCCTGTAGGCCACTGCAGTTTTAATGAAATTGATCCTGATCCACAGCAGGACTGAGCTTCATCTTCTGTCCATGGTCCAACTAGCTGCTGACATCATGTCCTACAATCCAATGTTATGTAATTGAATACATGAGTCTGAGTAGATGGCATATACACCAACCTCCTCATTTAACCCTTTGCATTTTCATAACTACCGTTTTACATACATCAATAAAACAAACAGACGAGGGAATATTGGACCTAAAATATTTTTAAAAATTACATTGGGCTAACAAAAGCAACCAGAGTCGCTTCATTATTTAGAATATTCTAAAATATTCAATCTTCAAGAATCCTTTGACTCTTGTAATGTAGAAACTGTTTAATCTCTTTACTTCTCTCCTAATCTTTTGAAAAATGTGTTCACAAAACAAATTCTTTGAAATTGTGACTATTACTTTAAATTTAATTTATTTTGCATTTCAGAAAAAGATACTATTTTGAAAATTAGTTTTGTAGCTCAAGTTGGTGTGAAAGGGCCTCTGTAGAGTTTGTATCGGGGTCTTTATAAAACAGTGTCAGTAAATTTACGCGCACATCGTCCCTGACGAGTAACACGTGTGCCACAAATACCCGCAAATATCAGAGAGAAAGTGACTTATGTCAAATAAATATTAAGTAAAACATCAAGAATTTGCACAACATTTAATGGAAAGGGATCCTAAATTTAAATATTGTCATTTATTAACAAACAAATGTGAAATGACCCATTTAATTACATGTGATATCCCCAATACAAAAAAGATTCAAACAAACTAAAGCTTTGCCAAAAAACATTTATAGACTGACACATCCTCAAGAGCATACTCTAATTTTTCTATATGTTGCACAGCTTTAAGTAATTTAATGTTTTGTGTCAAATCAAAATAATAAAGTGAAAATTTAAAAAAATTTAATTCATTTGCTTAAAAATGTTTCTCTTATAAAACATGCCTGCCAAAGACAGATACAAACATTTATGAAAATAAAAGCCATTCACTCTAACACCATCATGAAAATACATCTCTGCTCAGAAACTGCAAATGTGGGAGATCCTGTAGAGGAATAGTTTATTAACACTGTAAGATTTTTACAGTCCATACATAATAGTGAAGTTAATTTAAAAAAATAATACAAAACAATGCATTTTTCTTCTGTATATATACTGTCTATGCATACATACTCCAGTAAATGATGTTGAAGAGCAGATAAGCCATGGGGAATATGACCCTGGAGTACGAGTCGATCATGTAGCTGTTGCTCATGATGAAGCTGAGGTTGAGTTTCAGAGTGTTTCTGCGTCGAAGCCTTGTTCCCTCTGTGGGTGCAGAGACTGTGGAGTTTCGAGACTGGGTGTTTCTTTCTGTGTTTGGGGTGCTGGCAGCCTCTGGGAAAGAAGCCAGATCAATGTCATTGTCGTGGAAACATCCATCGAAGGCCATAGCCTGGGTGGCATTAAAGGAGCTGGGAATCTACAGGAAGAGATGGACAGCGTGAGGATATTAGTTTCTGTTGATCCGACACAAACCAAAAGATCTAAGAAGACATTGGAGGCTCCAAATAAACGGGAAACACCTTGGTGTTCTTGAGTTTCTTCATCTCCTCCACCGTGGTGAAATAATTGACAGCAGCGTACTCGATGACTGACAGAAAGACAAACAGGAAGCTTGCCCACAAGTAGATGTCTACGGCTTTGACGTAAGACACCTGTGGCATGGAAGCTGAGACACCAGTGATGATAGTGGACATGGTCAGAACCGTGGTGATGCCTGAGTACACAAAGTCCAGTACAAAATATGATTATTAGAAATCTTCTTTTGCAAAATTTAGATGGATTATTCCATTTCTGTTAAGGTAGGTCAGTAGATCAGAATACCCACAATGCAACAGTGTATTGGTAAGCCACAAGTCTCATCAGTGAAACTATGAGAATATCCAAGCTGCATGGCGAAATGATCTTTAATACTTTCAATACTTAGCAAACCTCATAGGCTGGAAGAAAGATTTCTATTTGTACTGTAAAGGAAGCAGATTAAAATGCTCTCCCGAGCAATGAAAGAAAAATCTTAATCTAACCTTTAGCAAAAGAGCTTTAAAGGAGGACATGTAGGAGAAGTATAATTTTGCGTAGAATCCATCAGCGGCCGTGGACAGTAGAAAAGTATTTTTAGGGTAAAGTGAATACAAAGTCTGTCAACCACTTTGACAAGGATTTATCATGGGAAAGAGATGCTCCACTTTTGCACAAAAACATTTGACCTCTTTTTTAACTAGCACCTGGCCTGATATGTACTCTGACCTGAACCACCCTAGAGTGAAGATCACAGGCTCCTGGTTTAGGCTGGATCTCCTTTCCTACCATATGCAGATCCTCTTGATCCTTGATCTCTAGCTCATCACATACTTCTTATACTGAATACTCACTTACAACTCTTGGGCAGCCGCCCTTCATGCTGGTTTTAAACTCCAAGCACTCTCATCATGTCATTTTCCAGTGCGGGCGGTGTTTCCCAGCTGGTGATGTAACCATCTTTGAAAGTGTTGCCATGAATTGTCTTTTTTGGATTCACCTGCTGTTTAATTTTTTACTTTCATTGTTTCTTCGCTCTTATATGCATTATAGCAGATTTGGTTTAAGCAACAAAAACATTTTAATGTTTTTTGGAGTGGAAGTGGAAAAATTCACAAAAGAATTATAGTGAGAAGAAACCTGAGGAAAAGGAGAGCAAAATGTTTAACACAGACCATGTGTGGAGCAATGGCTTTAATATCTGTACAGAGACGTGGGCGGATGAGGAATCGATGCCAGCCGTGGTGGACTGTGGCATGATTGGCTTCACTGAAGCACATTTTATCCAAAAAAAACAACATTCCCTACAGCACAGAATTGTGACATTAATACTTAACAGTGACGTCAACAACGAAGGAGAGGTGACCAAGTGCCAACTATCTTACTTCCACATTGAGATTCATGTTAAACTAAGTTTTTTTGCAGTTCCTCGACTGACCAGTAGAGGCTGGCTGCAAAAGCAAGTCAATCTCCATTGATTCCCATGTTAAAATGTCTGACTTTAGAGCAGAAATAAACACATTATTGCCTGGTCTAAAAAACAGTTTTGGTCTCAATCATTTGAATTCACACTCATTACAACTCTGAGGGGGGTGAATGTTTTGTACCATGCCAGGAGAGTTTAAATCAAGCTTTAAATGTATGTATAATATGAGTTCAGTCAGCTCAGCCACCGGCCAGCATTTATCACTTCCCCATCCGTAATTGTTCTGCTACCCCGCTTAGCGAAGCAACCACCTGTTTGTACAAACCCAGCATCGTCTAAACACGACTGTCATGTTTTTTTGCTGTCAAGTCAACATGTTAACTGGTACATCCTACTGGTAATGTCTGACGCAGCTCTGCAGATATTTTGATGGGCTTCGGGGGAAGAAGACGGGAGCAAAGCTAACCTTGATTGACATACTGCAGCTATGTTTCTGCCTGCTTCCAAAGCAACATGGCTGTGCCCTGCCCAAAGGAAAACAGGCTCCAACACCAGTTTTCACCATAGAAATCAATGGGTCACATGACCTAAAGCTTTATTCGTTGTTTTATGCCGTCTATGGATGCGACCTGACAGTTCAGACTCAAGTTGCACTGGAAAACATCATATATGTGTCCGATTTAGGACCACATATGAAAGTGAACCAGGTCAGACAACCGAAAGGAGATAAATTAAAAAAATAAATAAATAAAAGTGTGGCCTCTTTTGCCTGCAGTGTGAACGTAGACTTAGTTGCATCTTCTAGGGACATAACAAGAACCAGATGGCGCTTTTTAAAAATAATCAAATATAGCTTTAAATGAAATTAAAACTAAAAAGATAAATATCTATTAAATATATCTATAAAACACCCTAGTGTTGCTTTGAGGTTTGTCATTAAAAATTGACTTGGTTTTGTTTTGGGAAATATCATAATTTTTGCTTTTTTTTTTTTTTTTTTTTTGTTCTTGTGGTAGGATGAACTGACCATCTGCTTCATTACGGAGGACTATAAATACATTTGGTATACATTGTTATGTGGTTCAAAATGTTTACAACATTTGTTGTAAAAATATTGCTTCATTTTCTAAGTACCCAGAGAGACACGTGCAGGTACGGCCCTCCGGTCTATCCAGAAAGACACCCAGGAGAGCATCACCATTAGCATGGTAGGAAAGTACGTCTGAAGCATGAAGAAGAAGATATGCCTCCTCAGAATGAAGTTTATGTAGAGACGATTGTACCAACCTGAAACAGAGTGAAAATTGAGCCGAGTAAAGACGGGGCAGATAAGATGAGAGTAATAACTATAAATAGCAACCGCATATAAGATCATCACTCTGGGAACAACGCAGGATGTGTGAAATAAATCTAAAAATGTTATAAATAAAGCACAATACTTTTGGACAAATTAAAATTCTTGTATGTTGTTTGCAAGTTTATGATGCTTTTGTTAATTGATCCTGAAATGAAAAACTAATCCTAAAATAAAACTTAGGAAGTAGCTCCACATCCCTAATTTCTAACTCACATTACAACTTTGAACTCATAACATTAGAACTTTTTTCTTGTTAAGTCATTATTTTATCTTATAATATCACAACTTTATTCTGAAGTCAGAGGATTTGCCCCTCCCACTCCATTTTAGGACTGTAAACATTCCAAACCAAAGAAAATATAAGATAAACCTAAAATTGATTTGACAATAGCCCAGCTCCCTACAAGAGAACGTGAGACTGTTAGTGTCTTACAGAAAAATGACTACTACAAATCAATGCAGCTGAAAGTGTTTCTACAAACTGGTGACTCATCAAGCTTACCTTCTTTTTTTTACACACTTCACTGCAAAAACCAATTTCTATAAAAGTTTAAAAAAGAAGAAAAGAATAAAGGCATTTTTTTGTTGAAAATCAAAAGACTATTTCAGACCATTTTCCTAGTTTTGATAATTTTAGTCAAAAATTAAATTTTTTGTTTGATAATTTTTTAATATTTTTTCTTTCTTAAAAATACAATGTTGATTAGATTTTTTATAAATTTTAGCCTTATTTATATACTGGCTGTTTTTGCATTTCTTTCTGCATGTTGATGTAGTTTTTCTTTAATTAAGTGTAATTTGTCGTGTTGTTCATCTGAGGCACTTTTTTAATAAACTTGATAAGTGTCCAGTGATTCTGGGTAATATTGTGATACGTACGTTGGGTATGTACCACCTCCTTCATTCAAACCTTTAAAAGTTCTGATAAATAAAACTTTATTGGCAGTTTCTCTGTTGTTATGACTTTAAAAATCATAATAGAGAAACAGTTTTTATGTAGTGGTTATGTGTGATTTTGTGTGAATTTTTCATAGAGATTCAATACTATCGATTCACTATGGTGCAGAGAAATATTGATTCACTACCATCATTATGAGCCATATAATATTTTTCACGCAGAGAGCTGACAAGATCAATATTATTTTATTTTTTTTAATTAAATTTTAACTTTTGACAGAAGCAACCCAGCTGTCTCCCCTGACACTATAGTCTTTACATTATGTTAAGTTAAAACCAGCAAATGACCACTTCATATTGTTAAAAGTAAGTGAGTCCCCTAATGTAACTCTCAGCGTGAAAGGAATACACACATATACTAATGCATTTTCCCCTAAAGTGAAAGTTCACGATGTTTGGATGTATAGTGTTGTTCTGAGATCGTTACAAAAGAGAGAACAGTTATGAAAAGTAAACCCTAGTGTTATTTATTAATATTTATCCGTCTTATACCTACTCATGAATCTGAAGCAATCTTTAGACACCAACAGAAAAGTTGGAAAAAAAAATGAAACAATATATAAAGGTAGAAACATCTCAAAATAAATGTAATAATATCAATAAGGAGTAGGGGTCAGGAGCTCTCTGATTGTTTCAAAAATGGATACAGCTCAGAGCGCCCCAGAACTCCAGCTTCACCTACCGGTGCTGCTGTAGAAGGCAAGCCCAAAGGAAGGCTGGAAGTCTTCAATAAAAAACTGAGAGAGCAAGATCTCATCAGTCCTTAATGAATCGTTCCCGTTCTTCCAGTAGAGCATTAAGTCGTTCTCATTGTAAGCATCTTCAAGAGAGGAGAGAAGGGGAGTGGGATGGACACCTTCATGTTACCTCTTTTAGAAGGGTCAAGAATGTTTTTCTCAGAGGAAAGGTGAGAGCTCACGCAAACAGGAATCCCAACCTTCCTCTGAGATCAGGATCCACGATGTGTCCGTGACATAGTTTAGTATAGACAGAGATGTGAAGAGAGACAAACAGACCAAAATCTGTAAAAACACATTCTCTTTACTCTAAAAATAAACCAAACAACACATCAGATAAACTGCATGACTTATTTACTCTTTACAAAACAAAGATACGACTTATTATTGTGCACTGATAAAGTATATTGATGACTGTGTATTTCTATTACAGATGTAATATTCTCAAACATTGTTTAATGTTTTCTAATGTACCAAAATCTTATCATAGGCTGAGTAAAATGTTTACCATCTAAAGTCAGGCAAAACAGCATTTTTTCAGGATAAATACTGGACATCCAGTCAGGCAAGTGGCTGTGACCCAACTCTGGTTCGATACTCACAGCTCTCCAGCTCCAAAGAGCAGTTCTGTGTGTCCAGAGGGAAACTACTGAAGTCCATTGAGCAAAGCGCCGTCACCGTGACCCTAAAACACAGCTCATAGTTAGAACCAATTCCCACATGATTAAAACTGTCATTTTGCTCCCTGCTATCTTAGTCCAGTTTTACAGCTTGACCAGGATCCTTGTGGAAATATTTTTATTTCATATGAGCCTAAGTTATGACCAACTCCATTAGAGCAGCGTTATATGGACATGTAAAGTGGAAAATAGGTGTGTGCTTCCCCATTGATGAAAAAATGGGTTTTGGTGGCCTGGTTCAACTACCGTTAATGGCTAATGTTAATAAGCCTTAAATGATTTTAAAAAAAATCTAAAATAAGCTAGAAAATTAACTTGTTTTGATTGTATTTATCTGTTCTTGTTAAAACTGCATTCTAAAATGATCAGTATTTTAGTTGGTGCCACTTCTTGTCTAAGCAAATTGAACATTTTGTAGCTGAGTACTTGCCAACCAGCATACTCGGTTCTTAAGAAGACCCCCCCCCCCCCCCCCCCCACACACACACAATTTTCTACAAAAGCTGACACAACTCTGCAAGGTCCTTATAATATGTTAAGCCATTGGGTCATACAACAGGAATACCTCAAACACCTCAGGAGTGTTGTACAAATTCACCTTTTTCAAGCGTATCTTTAAAGCTCTATTCATAGTAGATAGTTTAAGAGGGTAGAGTTCGCATATTAACTCTACTCTAGCGTCCTTTTCTGCAAGATGTGTCTTTTTAGGAACTGTGTCACAGTTTCACACAGCTAATGCAGCAGGGTGTGAAACTGGGTGTAGTTAAAGATGGGGAAACTCTAGGAAATAGGAGAATTCTTAAGGAAACTCTTATTTGTCCTTTTATGCCACAGAACCCTGCAAATCTGAACTGCTCACCAAATGACAAATTGCCAGACATAGGTGGCCCCAATCACAGTATCCAGGGTGTGTTAAATGTGGGTCCTACCGGGTACAGAAGCGCTGCAGCTCTGCTGCGCTCTGGTTTTGCTCCATCCACAGCACAACCTCAGATCCCACTCAGGAGCAGTTCAGAAGCAGGCGGCTCATGCGTGCTTAATGTTTGGTTGAGATTACTAATTTATCTGAACGCGTCAATCATGCCATCATGTCTCATCTTGTCCTCTCTGTTATGCTTTTAAAAGTGATGGGTGGTGCTTTTGAACATTTAAAATTTTATTATTTCCATATAAGGTCCAAAATGGCCTAGCGCCGCGATATTTGCAGAATATAGACCTGATGGTTCCCCATGTTCCTAACAGAGTTCTCCGTTCTCAGAGTGCAGGTTCACTCGTAGTTCCTAGAGGATCAAAATGTAGATTTCTGCTATCAGGAAGCATCACTATGGAACCAACTTCCAGTTTGGGTGAAGGAGGCTGACACCACCTCCACCTTTAAAACCAAACTTCCAACGTTTGTGTTCAGTAAAACATCTAGTTGGTGTAAACTTTAGTGTGTCAGGACCAGTAGTCACAGCTGCAGCTGCAGGACCAGACTAGAGCAGCTGGTCTTCAACACAGCTTCATCTGGATCTGCTGCTGTAGACCTGCTGCAGGGGGACACCAACATGACCCACTGACTGGTGCCCTTCACCTCCTCTGTGTCTCTTTTCCTTCTTCAGCTCAATCCTCAGTTATTAATTAGAAGCATCTCATAAGTATAATTGTGGTCCATTGTTCTTGTAGTTTGTTGTGCTGGTCTGTCTTCTCTTTTTCTCTTCTGTGCATGTCCTGTGGACCAGAACCTCAGGAGCTGCACGCTGACCTGCAGTCCCACCTCTGACCATCCCAGTGTTCACCTCCACCTGTCTGTATAGATGTCTGTTGGATATCTGCTGACATTCTGACGGTCATGTTCTGGGTCTTTGGAAAGGGCCTAGAGACAACTTGTGTTCTAATAGATGCTATATCAATAAAGTTGAATTTAAAATTGAATACTCCAACCCTTTTAATACAACCCAACTTGGACTGTTGCCCTTTTGTTGCAGTTTAATGTTTTGTTCGTAAGGAACAAAGCCAGAATATAGGGATCAAAGCTGATTTGCTTCCGAGCTGACAACAGACATAGTTAGAGACCCAAATAATGACTGGTGTTTCTAAGAGAGAACCAAGTTTAGTGTTTTATTTGAAAACAAAGTAAATACAGGACAAAGCTGTCTGGGGAGTAAAAAAGCAAAGCAAGGAATCATTATGGCGTTGTTTTCTTTTACCTGACACTGTAGAGAATGTGCCCATCGGGATAAACCCTCAGCATGATGTTCTCCATGGTTGTATCATGAATAAAAGAACGTTTAGAATGAACAAAGAAAACATCTGGAACCCATATCTTCTTGACAAGGCGCGCATCAAAAGTCCTGCTCTTGTTGTTGGTGGAGGGAAAGGCCAGCCGATAATCCTGCCAGTAATGCCTCAGGTAGAGAGTCATGGTGAAATCCTGAAAAAAGGAGAAAACATGAACAACCGCTGCCAATCGCTGCCAACAAAAAATGTCTGACAGTCGATACTGACTACAGGACTGTCAGAGGTACATACCATGTTCACTTCAGATATGCTGTCGATGCTCTCCACCTGGACATCTATGCCAACAGGAAGAGCTGAACCTGCAAAATGTCGAAAGCAACAGTTTAAGACGGAGTACCCGGAGAAAATCCAAGCAAGCACCTTTTGAATCCCTGCCAAGATTAGGTTTATAAGGTGTTGTTGAGGGTTTAGTTTGATTTTGATAAGTCTGCTTTTTTTCTGTTCATTTTTAGTCTTTATTTCATTATTCATTTTAGAATTTTGAAAGGTGAGTTCTCCTGTGTGTAATGTTGATGGAGAAAATTTTCCAAGAAATTAGAAAGACATTTATCTCTCAATGGGAATCTGATCAAATATTGTTATTATTAAGCATGTTACTAAATTACTAAAATTACAGATGTGCAAAGAAACATTTCACATCAGGTAATATGCCAGGAACATTTTTATCATGTTCTTTCTTTCCATCCATCCATCCATCCATCCATCCATCCATCCATCCATCCATCCATCCATCCATCCATCCATCCATCCATCCATCCATCCATCCAGCCATCCATCCATCCATCCATCCATCCATCCATCCATCCATCCATCCAGCCATCCATCCATCCATCCATCCATCCATCCATCCAGCCCTCCAGCCATCCATCCATCCATCCATCCAGCCATCCATCCATCCATCTTCTGTACCTACCTAATCCTGCACAGGGTTCCGGGGGTCTGCTGGAGCCTATCTAGACTCATTACTTGGCCAGTCTATTGTAGGGCCACTCATCTTCTTTCATGAAGGCTTTATTATGTATATTAAATCAACATATTTAACCCCTGCAAGGCGATATTGGTTAGGCAAGCCCTCTAAGGGAACTGAGGGCCTTGCAAGGGTTAAATATATTAAGAAATGTTACGTTATTGTTGTAGATGATGTTACAGGTTTCTCACTCTCCTGTCTTCAGACTTACTTATGGGAATCCTTTGGTTTGACTGCGTGAAAATAATCAAGCTCTCCTTTTAAGTGTTGTGGATGTTTTTGTCAGTCGGACCCATAACCTTTCTTTTTAATTCAATTTTCAATTCAATTTTATTTATATAGCGTCTATTACAACACAAGTTGTCTCTAGGCGCTTTCCAGAGACCCGGAACATGACCCCCGAGCAATAAGGATGCACCAGTTTCCTCTGCTAAACAAAATAATAAAGGACGCATTGAAGCTCATGTCTTCAGCATGAATTCATCCATATTTTCTTATGCCCGTAATTTAGAGAATTCTGGATCATTTTACTCAATTAGCAACCTTCCTGATCACTAATACTATCCAGCTGGACTTCTATAGTCCCATCAATCTGTTGTTCAGTCAGTCTGTTCATCTTCCCAGTGTTCTTCTGTCATGACAATAATTCATTAATTCTTTAGGTTGTAATTGAGCTTTTCTTTCCTCTCGTCATTTTATATATTTCATGCATCCACACATAAAAAACACTTTAATTAGATCACCAGCTAACACACAACAAATCAATAAAATGGGATTTTGTTAGAGACCGTGAAACAAGCTTTAAAATTGTTTTTCTCAAGAAAGTTGGTCCCCAATAGTTGAAGATATAACTTATCTGTAGTTACATAATTAACAATATTTAAAGACATAAAAAAACAGCTGTTCATAAATGTTCTCTTACTATTTTTTTCAGAATAAATTTGAAGCAAATGTGCGCACCAAGAAAATTAAACACTGCAACTAATGATCCTGTTAGTGGGTATTTTAGTCCTCATGCATTAACAAACCTAAAAGTAATCAGAGCAAATGCGCTGTACAGCGGTTCAGAGCAAGACACCAAAGCAGGGCTCCTGTGCTACATGACTTGGATCTTCTTTATATTACTGTGAAATTAATTTACTGCAATAATAAGGCTTTACTTAAATGGCGTGCATACATACCAGACTGTACAAACATTTGCTGAAACAGCTGATATGTCCTAGTACTAAGGAATAAGCCACTAATTTTCTTTGGATTCTATTGCATAAATATCTAGAATTGTACATCATGAATTGAACAGCTCTTATGTCATCATCCAGTGAGTGAATGCTGTTAAAATATGCTACGTACTATAAACACCCAGTGCCATTACCTAATGAAGTTAAGTACCCAAAACCATCAGACTACAAATGCAATTTTGCAGAGATGTTGGAGGGATTATGATGGCGTGATGAGGTCCATGAAGTAAAGTTCTTTTTTTTTCATTGTTAAGTAATTAAATCTGTTTGGTGGACATCAATACTATTTAGTAACAACAAAGAAGGAGCTTTACTATTAAAGTGGAAAAATTATAAGTGCTAAAGTCTACATGGACTCCAGAACTCCTCATCACGGCCACCCAGTGAAATCATAACTTGTCATGCTTATTACTAAATACAGTAGAGTTCAATATCTATGTACCTATTAGCCAAACCATTATGAACGCCTGCTTTATATGGAGCAGGTCCTCTTTGTGTTTCCTACAGGACTCTGGTCAGTCAGAGTTTGGAGAAAGAACTATCCAGGAGTGTCTGAAACCAGGATGTTAGTGGTTAGTGGATCCTTTGTGCCCTGTGTGGTGGGATCTCTGTGCATTGCATCTGCCATCAGGTCCCATCAGACAGGCGTCTGGGAGACCAAATGAAGACCACAGACTCCTTGTTCACTCACTGCTGACCTACTTTGGGAGGTGGCTACTGTGGCTGAATTATGTTGGGGGTGGTGTCATATATTCTATATGGTTTGAGCCTATGTGGGCCTAATATACTGGGTAAATGACATATACATGTAGGCTTCATATAAAGCCATGCCGAGTCACACCTAAAAACCAGGTAGATCTCATATGGGCAGAGACAGACAGGGCCACCACAGAACCTCTGGAGAAACTCACTTGCAGCTCATAGTTTCAGCTTACTTTTAACCCATATGAGGCCAACACATAAATACACGGAGATATGCAGCCTGCTCATCGTTTAGCACCAGAAATTAAATACAAACACTTGTATGCTATTATATACATTTGAAGTGTTTACATTTAAATGTGTTAGTTCATCTATATCACCTTTCTATCATAAAATCACATGTAAATCTGAGGAGTTTAACTGTATATATGATTAAAATAATACACTGAATCTGTAGTTCATACTTTAGTCACGTTAGGACGATCTAGTCTTGTTCTGTCAGATGCAATTCTGATTCTTTTAACTCTTCAAATAACTAAATCAAAAATCACTGAAATTGTTTTTGGTCATTTGACATGTTTACAGGCTCTTAAATGCTACATTAAAAGGCTTGTGTGTGTGTGTGTGTGTGTTTGTGTGTGTGTGTGTGTGTGTGTGTGTGTGTGTGTATATGTGTGTGCGTGTGTGCGCACGTGTTTGTGTGTGTCTGTGTGTGTGTGTGTTTTGATTATTATTATTAGATTTTAAAACATTTGGTAAGATGGAATCAGTATGATTATAAGTGTTTATTGCAATATTCATATTATGCATTATGTCTACTGATATGCTCATACTCTGAGAAAACATCAAGAGGAATATTCCTTTGTTTTATCTTCTATATATATGGAACTCAATCTGGTCTGCAGCAAATTATGTTTCCGACACAAGTTGTTATGATACTGCAGCCTGTAAAAGAAATAACGCTGACAACCCAGAGCTGATCCCAAAGTTACTTGTCCAGGCCACTAATGGAACTGCAGTGCGGGCCTTACAACATTTTCTCTATGATGTTTGACTTTACAAGGAAGCATAAGGAGATTGCTCGGCCCTGCAGCATCAATTGACAGATCGATGTAGATGAGCATTCAAAATAAACGTTTGCTGTGTTCAAACACAGATGTCATTCAGACGGTCCACTGCTCCATGCTGCATTCACCAGCTGCAGAGATTCATTCACTTTTACATCATCTACAGGCAGAATAATTCCACTTAGGAGGCAACTACAAGCTGGAATGAGACTGCTTCTCTATAGTGTCTGAACCTCCAACCCTTTGAATATCAAACCGTGATTTATTTCTTTTTATTAGCTGTCATTTATATGAATGCGTAGCAGACAGTAAAATATGAAAACAGAACGATGACCTGTGCTTGAAAGTGCACAGAGGGACAGAATTAGAAACACAGTTCAGATTATTTTCTCTGCACTGCTGTCACTGTCTTATGCAGCAGATAATCTAGGTCATCAAGGGTTTTTTTCCCCCTTAATACCAAAGTCAGGCACAATAACCTGCATTAACCTGTCTGAGTTCTCAGGAAAATGTACGATCATAACAAATAATGGGAAACTTAAAAAGTGGGTTGGCGGTTATCAAGACCTGCTCATAGAGAATTCTCACGTTTTCTTTCCTTCTTTTTTTTATGAATTACAACATTTTATTAAAAATATAACTGAACTGCATTGACCTATCTTACCTCCAAAACCTGGGCGCATTGCAAAGTCATGATCTTCAATTCGAAGTAGCTGCTCAGATTTAATTAGCAGAGACTTTGTGCTGTCCTGCTTTTTCATCCTAAGATCAACCCGCCTGGAAGACAGAAAGTCAAAATAACAGCTTTTGAAAAATCCCCTTCTCTGCCAATCTTCCTCTCTCTAATAATGACACAATTGAACCAGAACAGACATCTGTTCAGTGGAGTTAGTTACAGCTAATTGGACGTTAACAGTGGTTAAAACTAAAAGCCTTGATCCAAATGAAACGAGTTCTTTTGATTTCAGCAACTGAAAACTAGGTCAAGACATTATATTCTTTTAAATCTGTCTCCTTAGCTGATAAGCATATACAATCAAAGTTGAGATTAATAGAGATTAATGATATAAATAGGCAAAATGTTGTTTCAGAGCATCAAGTATCTGAGGAATATATATCACATCACTTCCAGAGTCACATGATCAGCTGCCTGCTCTGACCTTGATCCAATATGGCATTATTGGAATCACTGTGATTAATTTCCATTATGCAAGCACATTTGTGACAGCGTTGTAAATTAACATCCCATAAATAAAGTGCTCAAATATACGTGTCAAAAGGTCAGTCTGAACAAACGAGGCAGCACAGGAAATCAAGAAGCTCACCCTCCATGCTTGTGTTTGGTGTTCTCTCCTTCATACGGGTCCTTGTGTCTCCTCTTGTTTGGAAAAGTGTTGCTGTTGAGCTGAGTGACAGGCCACAACCAGGCCAAGCACATCAGTCTTAAGGCCAGGATGGCCAATCTCATGGTTGAGTGAGGGCTGGAAACACGAGAGGAACCCAAACGTCCCTCTCACTTCGTCAGTGTCTTGCCCAGGGAATGCCACAGTTGTGCCCGTCCTCTACTGACACATCCATGTCCCAGCAGCCCTCATTCTGTCCTGCTGTGGAAGCACCAAGCTATTTCTGCATTATCCTGCCCTCTCATCTCCTGTAACATGGTGAGCATCAGTTGAGATATCCAGCTCTTAGCTCCAATGCCCGGGCATCCTCCTGGCTAAGTTTGCTTGTCACTGTGCCATCCCTCTGCTTATGCGTCCAACCACAACATGTTGCTCTCGCTCCCCCACTGTCCCCTCCCTCTGATTTAAAACCAAATATCAATTTGTTCCTATAATGACAAAGGAATAGCATTAATTCCTCACTAATCTTCTTTTCTGTGGGTGGTGAAATCTTTCAGTAACCTACAAACTGGAGGCAACACAGGGCAGTGACAGCGGATAATACAACCAGCAGTTTCATCATCATCCTGACCAGATGAAAATATAAACCTTGTAACCTACTTTTATACGTGCAGGATTTTACACTCTAAGTTTGCAGTCTGCAGTGAGACGAGGACAGAAATGATCCCATCAAAAGAAGACAGATGAAGCATATGTCTGGGGTGACATCCATAAGCATTGAACTTATGGCCTCTGTGTGTTTAGCACTAAACCCAGATTCATTGATTCTGCAACTCATAATTCATCTAAGACTATAAAGTACCATGGTTATTTTTAAGACTGAACCTCCATTATAGCATATGTACAATAATGTAGAAGAGAAAGTCCACCATATTCCATATTCTGAGGTTTTATATATCAGGATATCAATAGTAGTTATTATTTGTCCCTCACCAGGTCATAAGAGGTAAATATAATCGCTTTCATGGTCCTGTAAGAATTGTTGTCCAATTTTAGGAGACATTCTTGTTTGCTTTTTATGTTTTAATTTTTGTTTTATTAAATGTTTTTGCATATTTTATTTTGATTTGTTTTAGTCTGTAGAGCACTTTGGTCGTTGGAAGGTGTTTGTCCTTTCACTGTTTGTCAATCAACAATAATGTCACCATACATAAAATATATGTTATATTTGCAACCTGCAAGCATGTTTAATTAGGAAATGAAGTGGTGAAGTAAAAACTAGTCCAGATGCCATGATACAACTCATCATGGTCAGTATGGCACTGGTGGAATGCTCCCTTTAATCTGGGATTAAAGTTGATTGAGGGCAGATACCAGCAATGCCATCTTAAAGAACCCTGCACATGGGCCTTGGTTCCCTCAGAACATGTGACCCCACAGCTGGGTAAACATTGATATGTGGGGGTTACATCTCATCTGTGCTCTCTAGAGGTCATTACAAGTAATATTATTGTATAATCATGACTAATAACGGTGTACTTTACAGTGCAACCTTTAGATCTCCTTTTACTCTGTAATGACGTGAATCACATGACAAAAGTCTGTCTGACAGTTTCATGTAAGTAATTACATTTTACCACAGATGTCCATATACCCATTCGTTTTCTATACCAGCTTCATCTTTATCAGGGTCAAGGGGGGGGCACAGAACATGACCAGCTGTCATCGGGCAACAACCAGATAAACCAGAAACAGCTGTATGGTTTAAAAAAAAAAAAAAGCAATCCAGACTGAAAAAGGTATATATATATATATATATATATATATATATATATATATATATATATATATATATATAGATATATATATATATATATATATATATATATATATATATATATATATATATATATATATATATATATATATATATATATATTTCTGCTCATGAAAAATCCTGCAACTTTAGTTTATTATTGTTTTCCTTCTTATGCTTATTTATATTCTAAGCACTTGTTTTCTTTTGCTGTAAGAAAACGTTATCTATGCATATGTGATCGCTGAACGTAGTCGGTAGACATGTAAGGTAGCCAGTTTGAGAAAATGAAATAAGGGAGGTGTTACACGTGTTTCTGAGTGAACAACTCCTGCAGAGGTGTCACATTGTGGAGCAGTTTCTCTGTGCGAGTGGTTAAACAATTACCTGCCTGGTTAATTAGTCAGTGTTTCATTAGTGTTAGGAAGGATGTAAAGTGGAATCGCACAGAAACGGCTCGCTGCACACCAATCCTTTTTTTTTCACATCCACGCATCTAAAACAGGTTCAACACCTTAGCAGACATTGAACATGGCAGACACACACAGAGTTATACTGATGCTGCTTGTTTTCATGGAGAAACTGC
The DNA here is from genome assembly GCA_014839995.1 of Xenentodon cancila. Classification (NCBI taxonomy): domain Eukaryota; kingdom Metazoa; phylum Chordata; class Actinopteri; order Beloniformes; family Belonidae; genus Xenentodon; species Xenentodon cancila. The sequence continues at coordinate 27,008,571 of CM026213.1, read as the reverse complement.
CAGGGACAAACTTGAAAGGTATTGTCATCTTTGACTTTCACTTTTACAATTCATTTTGGAGGAATTTGTTATGAGTGAAGAGAGTGGAAAAGACTAATTCTGTAAATAGTTAGTATGACATATTTGATAAGAAAATGCTCAACTTCTGTAGAAACTCTGTTAATGTTGTCTATGCAAAAGCCAAAAAATCTGTTGTTGAAAAATTATTTTTGGTTTATGATGAGTATATTTGTCATTAAACAGTTCAAAGCCTTTATTAAAGGCTTCATGATTTTGTCATTATTATATTTCATTTACATGCAGGACTTAAATGCGCGCACCCCCGTTCACAGGCTGATAGGGGAAAAAAATAAGAAAAAAAATAAGTGGGATTTGCATTGCTGAATCACAAATACAAATCCAGGAATCCAAGAAAATAAATCTGCTCAGAGAAAAAAACCCCACCAAAGTAAGCATGCAATCTAAAAAACAAAACAAACAACAACAAAAAAAGGCAAAAGCAGGACAGTGGAACAGAGAAGACAGCTGTCAGTTTAGTTCGGGTTGGGCAGCTTTAATCATGACTGAGATAGTCAGGTAAGAGGATGCAGTGCTAAAGAAACAGGGAGCAGGTAAGAGAAGAGTGGGAAAGTGCCAGCTGATTGTAAAAAAATAAAACACCATTCCATTCATTTTTTATAAAGCCTCTTGATACTGGTCAGCATCATGACTTACATCTGTAAATGTATTTACTTGCACAGAAGGGAGAAAAAGTAGATTGAAGGATGTCTATGCACTGGAAGAATATGAAGTAGTCCAGTCCAGGTCTATGCTCACAGATTAGATTTGGACAGATGGACCGGGAAGAAACAATTTTCTGTATCGTTCCTTTAAACAGCAGGGTTCAATGAGTCTGTTGTTAAGGCTGCTCTTAAGCTTATCCAGTTTTTTTTCTATTTTTTTTAATTTATTTATTTATTTTGAGGTGGTGAAAGGCATTGGTCATGATTTGGAACGGTTTTTCCAACATTCTGTCCTTTATCACCTTAGCTTGGACAACTGACTCTGCCCATGTAATTATGTAGGAACATTTTCCAGTTCAGTGGATCACAAATGTTCAAATGTTGCTCACAAACTACACAGTGATCAAGAGGTTTTGGCATAGAAAAGATCTTGACAGCAGCTATGCAGCTATCAAAACAGATGTGCACGTGTGTGTGTGTGTGTGTGTGTGTGTGTGTGTGTGTGTGTGTGTGTGTGTGTGCGTGTGTGCGTGTGTGCGTGTGCGTGTGTGCGTGTGTGCGTGTGTGTGTGTGTGCGTGTGTGTGCGTGTGTGCGTGTGTGTGTGCGTGTGTGTGTGTGTGTGTGCGTGTGTGTGCGTGTGTGCGCGTGTGTGCGTGTGTGTGCGTGTGCGTGTGTGTGTGCGTGTGTGTGTGTGTGCGTGTGTGTGTGTGTGTGTGTGCGTGTGTGCGTGTGTGTGCGTGTGTGCGTGTGCGTGTGTGTGTGTGTGTGCGTGTGTGTGCGTGCGTGTGTGTGTGTGTGTGTGTGCGTGTGTGCGTGTGTGCGTGTGTGCGCGTGTGTGTGCGTGTGTGCGTGTGTGCGTGTGTGTGCGTGTGTGCGTGTGTGCGTGTGTGTGTGTGTGTGTGTGTGTGTGTGCGTGTGTGCGTGTGTGTGTGTGTGTGTGTGTGTGTGTGTGTGCGTGTGTGCGTGTGTGCGTGTGTGCGTGTGTGTGTGTGTGTGTGTGTTATACATACATGCATATGTAGGTCACATGCATACATTTATACAGAAATCTTAGTCAGGACTCTGGATATCCAATAAAATTAGAGCCCTGCATGCATCTTCCAGGAATAAGCCGCATGATCGAGAGCCTCCAATCAGACGGAGAACTAAAAGGCAAAGAAGGTACTGGAGTTTAATGACTATTTTTGCAGCCCTTAAAAAATATTAATCAACAGACTTCAGTTCCTTCCTTGTCTTTTGGAACCTGGACATCTGTTCTGCCCAGTTTCCTGCTATAGTGAAATGTCAGATATTAATGGTTAAATCGATGAAATGCTGTAAAAATTGAGGATTAGAAAAGTGTCCACCTTTGCAGTCAAAGAAGCAGACTGGGGAATGAAAAAGCCAAAATATTAGAAACCTTAACAAAAAGAGGAACAGATGTAGTCAGAAAAAGTTATTTTTTATTTACATATTATAGAAAGTGATCCAAAATTACAACATAAAGCCAAGATGAGAAGTACAACACAGCAATTATTCAATAAGCATATGAGAAGACAATGAGAGGATCTATAAAATAAAACTAAATAAAATAAAGAACTCTACTGTGAAACACTGTGCATCATCAGAGTTACTTGGGGCTGTGGGATGATGTCTTTGCATCATTGTTGAGTAAAACCCCCAGACTGGTTAAAGAGAACCCTTCTGTGACACAGACATTCCTCTGGTTGATACTATAGCAGGAGCTGACTCAGGCCAGTTTCTCCAAAAATGGTTAAATGTGCTGAACGATGATCCCTGATATACACCTACCTTACCTCGCTTTCCACAAACTGGATATTAAGACTAACTTAGTTCGTGCTACACTATATAGTCACCTATGACATCACCTTGCAGTCAATCTGGTCCCATGTGTCCGTTCGCCCTCGTTACTGATGTCCACAGTCCTCGTTACCTCTAAAACAAAGGACATTAATAACGGTGTACATTGCACTGCCACCTGTTTATGGTAAGACAATGATGTATTTGGGACAAATGGCCAGATACATCTAAACTTCAATTTTGATCAATCTAACACTGAATTATCGAAATAGACAAGTATAAACAGAACAGGGCCGTTAAACCGTGCCGTTAACTGTGCTCTCTGTCTTATAATCAGATGCCAACGTCACCTGCATCATCCAAGACGACTGCATCCTGCCCTGTAGCTTCAGACCCACCGGCACAGTGGTGATTCACTGGTACAAGCAGCAAATCCCCGTTCACAGCTACTACTACAACAAGGATCAGTTTGGGCTCCAGAACAAGCATTTCAGCGGAAGGACATGCTTGTTTAACTCACAGATCCCTCACGGCAATGCCTCCCTGCTCCTCCGGAGGGTTAAGGTTCAGGACAAGGGCAGGTACAAGTGTTACACAAGCACACGCAAAGGAAACCAGGAGGTGTTTGTCAACCTGGAGGTAAAAGGTTTGTACAATGTGGCAGTGTTACTGTTGCTTTTGCAGTCTGTCTATTTCATAAATGTTATACATGTGTTTTTGATCTTTGCTCTTTGATAAAGCTTTGATGGAAAATCAAGGCGCTGTTACCATTGATGGACTGCCTTTAAGGGTCGTGACAGAAAGGTGGTACATTTGCACATTTTTTTCCACTGCTACTCACCAGACTGGCTTTTAGTTGTGTCTTAATGGCAAAACATTTGGAAAGCAACCACCACCTGAGCGATTAAGGGTTAATTATCAACTTATAGAAAAGTTTAAGACTTGTTTCATTGCCATCTGACAACGGACAGTTGTGGACTCATTACAACTGTTTTCAAATGTCATAATACAATAAAGTCAACCTAAATGATATAACATTTATTTTATAATACTTAACTAATCTGTTTTAGTTGATATGGATCTAGGACACTTGTTGCGGATGACTATATTGTGCTGCTGAAATGAATTAAAGATGAGGTTTTAAAAACAACAAGGATGCTGTGCTCTTTACTGAAACGACAATGTGCAAGAGAACTAAAATCTCCACCAGACGACTGTTGATGCACTAAAGAGGAGATTTATAGGATTGTTGACTTTAGCAGCATTTCTAACAAGTGATTTAAAGTGGTTGAGGCCAAAAAAGGCTTTTTTACAGTTGAAAACCAACAGCATGCACCTCACGTTAGCTCTCTGCCCCATTAACCAACTGTTAAACTAGTGAATCAGGGCACCAAAGCGCAACAGACAAGCACCATCTGCAGGAGATTAGTTGGTACGAGCAGTTCAGCGACACTGCTGCAGGGAAAGGTTCACATTATTGTGTGCAAATGGGAGGAAATCCCGCATTAATTTGGATTCACCTGGCGTCTCTTCTGCCATTCTGCTCTCTTCAAAATGATGTCAGATCTGAAGATTGTTTATATCTTTTATTGAAGCTGCAAAAGACTGGATTACATCACCATTTACTGTTCAAACGTGCTCTGCCCCCCATGCAGCTCTAATCCAGTCAGTGGTCATGGAAATGACTGACGAGATGGTTACCTGCTCCTCCCACAACATCTACCCAGTCCCACAGGTGACGTGGGCCACGGACCCCCCCTCAGCTCAGGAAGCTATAGAAGAAACCACCATCAGAAGCACAGACCTCAAGGGTCTGTTCACTGTGGAGAGCGTGGTGAGGATTGTGGGTAATTCCACCAGTTATACCTACTTCTGCTCCTTTATATCGGCTGACAAAAGCCAGGTTTGGACCGCCTCTTGGAAGAATCAAGGTGCAGTTTATTAACATAATGACAGGATTGCTTTAAAGAGGATGAAATCTGATGAATAAAAGCCATATGTGTGTATTTCTAATTTTGTTTCAGAGGATATAACACAGGAAGAGGCTCGCACACTCTCCATCCCATGCATCGCTCCACACAGCCTCCAGAACTTCTCCCTCACCTGGACCTTCTCCTCTTCCAGTGAGCCCACATTGATCTTGCGATATGACAACAAATCCAGACACACAGTCAACCTGTGGGAGGGCCAGGTGGATCTGGACCACGACCTGCTACTGCAGGGAGATGGATCTCTTCTGCTCAACAAACCAGACAGTGAAGAGCACTCTGGAACGTATACCTGCACCTTCTCCGGCTCTCATAGCAGGCACACAGTGAGAGCCACAGTCAACATCACAGCTGCATCGATAAGTAAGTGGTCGATTGTTCTGTCACTGAGGAGTTTGATCGTCTGGTTATGGCGGCAGCGCAGTTCAGTTGTAGATGTCTGTTCTGCAGGTGTGGCTGAACAGAGCACGCAGAGGTCATGGTGGAGCACGGCAGCTTCAGCAGCTTTTGTCTTGCTCACCGTCATTTTTACCCTGCCTCACTGTGTTAGACAAAGAGGTATGTGAGATATATGCACACAATTACATACAGATCATTTTGCACTTCTAGTGCTGCAATTAGTGGTTTTCAAGAGGGAACTAGTTTGGTAAAAACTTTTTGAAACTTTTTAAAAACTCTTGCCTCAAAGAGACCTTAAATAAAGATATACTGATGTTTTTACGAGCATATTGTGCCATCTAAACCATAGATTCCCAGCAGTCTATTTATATGATGGGTAAATTCCCACGTAATAGGGTAGTGAGGGATGGGCCCAATTAACTAATGCTGCCAATATGATTGTCCAAAAAAGGCTTCCTATTCCTATTATTTTGACTATGGTGTCACTTATCCACCAAATAATCCAAATAACGTCAAGAGTGATAAGGTCGGATTTATACAAAATCATTTTACAGAAATACTTGTGCAAGTTTTGTAATTCCTCAGGCAGAATGGATTGGACCAAGTCAGAAGAAATAATGTGCATGAGAAGCTCTTTCACATGACATATGAGCAGTAAAAGAAAAAAACAACGTATTATCACTGCATAAACATGTTTTAAAATATACAAGAGTACTCTTTAAGTGGTTCCCTTATGTAGTGAAGAGTGCAGTAAATGTAGTGAAATAGATATTTAAAGAAATGTGGCATGGAACTAATCTTGTAAAGTACCAATACTTCAACATAGATATTCATTAATTGAGTCAGTCAGCTTAAAAACAGTGATATATTTGACCACTAGATGGCACAGTCTGTAGTTGTACCGACAGGATTTGCTTATGTACATAATACATACATAGAGCAAATACTGTCATGTTTCTGCTGACACTTTTTCCTGTCTGGTGCAGCAATGGAGACCAGAACGGCCTCACACAGATACAATGGAACAGGACTTGTTGAAGGTGGACTTGAGCTTCACAAAGACATAAACCCCTCTGAACAACGTGGTACTGAAAGCAACAGGCGGCAAGCACGGGTTGAAGCGGAGGATGAGCACCCAGGCAGTGTGCCAAAGACAGCAGAGGACTGCTGCGTGACTCTGCCATCAGAGTCTGAAGTACAACAAGTAGAGAAGCAAGTAGAAGCCCCCGAGGAGGAAAACAATGGACCACAGTCCCGAGACCTGGAGAAGGATGGATTTGACAACTCTGAGTCTGAGCCTTATTTACCGTAATGAAACACCAGACTTATGGTTTGATACATGGAAGGACCTGGAAAAGGAGGAACAGTGGAAAAAATTACTTACATTTGATCACACCTGGTGATATTTATTATGAGCATGTGCCATGTTTGTACTTTCCCCCATGGCTTAAAAAATATAAACAAACCTATGTTACTTATAATGTGCTTCTTGTTTGCCTATTTATGCCTGGATAAGTGCTGATGCATGCTCAATTATTGTTTGAGCTGCATATGAGGCAACGCCAGCCATCGGCTCTGTCATCTAATTTTTTTTGTGCAATATAGCTAAAGATGCGATTCAATCATGCAAATCATCTCAGAATATCCAACAGTTATTACCCTCAGTCATCGTGTTTCGAGGCTTTAAGACAATTTTCTACTTTAACTGAGTTTGCTCATCTGGATAAACTCTGCAAACAGCCATGATCTGTGTCTAATAATGACCTACGTTCTTCAAATTGAGCTTTCGCAAGATAACTATGGAACTGGTTCATTTTGCCTTCAGCTGTTCAGGAAGTGGTCTGAGAACATCTTTCAGTTTGAGGATCTTAAGTGGGTAAAGTTTGAGATGGAAGTTTATGCAGCCAGAAGGATGAACTCTTTAGGGATCAAACCATAAGCATAAGTGGACATTCAAGTCCAGAGTGGGTAAGAAACCCTTAAAAAAGCATTTGAAGTCTTTAAAACACAACTCAAGCAGAGAAGAAAGAGGAATCGGCAAGGCTAAAGTCCATTTTGAAGGTTTTCCCATTTGAGACAATTTAAGTCCCGGGTTAATAAATGGGTCACATAAGACTTTTCACACTATGACTCAGACTTGCCTACAATTACGATGCTCACACACCCCCTCTCACAATCTGACACCAATTTGTGCTCCATTCTTTTCCCTTCTTCTGTACTTTTTCCACTCAGAAACCCCTACAGATGGTTTCAGTCTGCAGTTAAGAAATGTCTGCACATGCAACAGTTTACAGGAAATGTTTGTACGGTTACTTTCAAATCAAAAGTTTCTTCTTTTTTTCTCTCTTTTTTTTTTTTGCTTTTTCCTTTTGAGCAGGAAATAGCGGAACATTCCAGTGATTTATGACAATTAAGTTTTTGTTTTGGAAATAAAAGTTAAGCATCTCAGTTGTCAAACGAAGGCTTCCTGAGGTTTATATGTGTCATTTTACTTTCCTGAAGCTGAGAGGAGCGCGCGAGGGAGAAGGGTGGGCAGACTTCATAGCGTGTGTGGTTTAATGACAAAGACCCCGGCTCTGTATCTGGAAGTAATCATGTTGTCCAGGCTGCTCCACAGCCCCCTCCCTATGATGTAATTGGAGTTTTTTCATGTTGGCTCAGGATGGTTTTCAAGGGGTTTTGGGGGATTCCCCCCCCCCCCCCTATAACTAACATTTAATTCATTTGATCTGTTAATTCAGTCGTTATAATTACTCATTCTACCAAACGGAGACGATAGAGTTACTGATCAGATCCACATATGCACTCCATGTCGCAGCGAGGGCACGCTCTCCAACTTTTTTTTTTGAGTTAGTTGTTGAGGGGGAGTGTAGATTGGCCTTGTTTCAAAGGCAGCAGCAGGGCCTCCTCCCGCCTCCTCCTACTCATATACTGCTGAAACAACAATCTAAAAATCAACATGTTTTATAACAACGAGCATCTACTTTTGCTTTTTCTTTTATAGAAACAGCACAATGTTGGAGGATGTGTGGAAAACCTGACCGGCTCTAAATGATTAAACAGCCAGAGACTTTTTTGCTGCAGATTGTGGAGTTTGAAAATGGAGAATGGGCATCGTCACATGACAAGTGCAGATCTGTAGCAACTCACTCAGGGTCTGTGTGCCTGAATATGATCACATGATATTGATCAGTGTAAGGCTCAGTGCACGATCAGAGGCAGCTACAGAAAAAAACACAAATCTCTTTGTAAGTGAGATTAAACCTTGGATCCTCTTTAAAACTCCACCATCTTCATGACAATTGTGCCTTTAGTCTTTTCTTTTTGCTTGATTGCTCTTTTGCATCTCCACATATGAGCGCTTCTCTGTCCAACCAGAGAGGGCAGCATCTGCGCCTCATGCAGAAAAGTAAACACATCATCTGCCCCCCTCCCCTGCTCCCCCTCTGAGGAGGAAAATCTCAGAGTTGAGGGTGGGAGGGGTGAGGGTCCTCCGTCTAAACCTTTGTCATGAAAAGACTTTGCTCTGCTGCTTCATACAGAGTGACAGAAGGAACTCTTCAGCTCCTGCAGACGGTCGCCAGAGAAACTTTCACCATGTAACTGGTACAGAAATCAAAGGTCAGTCGTTTTTTTTATGCACTGAAGGATCCAGCACTTCTTACAGTGGCTTCTCCACTCAAACGGTGATGCTCCTGGAGAGTCCCACGTCTTTATCACTGCACATTACCGTAGGACTGTTGATTTACATTTATTTTAATCCATAGTTGTTACCAGATGTGTTTGGTTTGACTTTAGAGAACCGATACACGTTTTGATGTGTCAGACTAGTTCACAACAAATGAGCAAGAACTTACAAAAATGAATTCCTACCTTTTAAAAGCTATATTTTTGATCCTCACATATAATGGTCCTGTCTAATAACTTGTGACAAAAGAGTAGCCTTTGATCAGATTACATTAAAATGTAGTCACTTACTTAAATGACATGTAAGTTACTGTCATTAGAAACTCAAGAAAAAGGCTAACTGTATACATTTAGTTTACTTTTAGATTACTTGATCCCAAACACTGAATATGCCGTGGTCAAGACAAACAAGTATGACCAATAAAAAATAAAAGACATTTTCCCTCATCTAGGAATGTGTAAGTGTAGTATGGCTTGATTGTAGTTTTGGTTTTGTAATCCGATTACAAACTTCTTTGTACATTTAATCTGTTACTACTCACCTCCTGAAGTAGGACTCTACACTATTGACCAAATTCCTGTTTAGGACATTTCAGAGGTATTTGCTTTTGTAAATACGTTCGCGTCACTGAAACCTGAGCGTTTCGTTTGGATTTGTTTGGAGTCACCCGTTCTGACAAGCTGGCACGGGTCTTTTCTGTGTCCCAACTCTCCAGACCCAACGATTAATCAAGAATGACAGCAACAAGTAGATTGTTTTTATCACGACATTTCTTTTTTTCATGTTCTTTCACGTGGAACTGATGCACTGATCGTCTGCACAGTGAGTTGGTTGTGTATGACAATAAATACTTAAATACATAACAAAATCATCAGAATTGCCAAAGTCACCTCATCAGAAGGCATTTATCAGACCATTTACGTCTAGTTAAGTGTTTTTCCCCTCTTTTTCTGATGTGCACCTCTCTGCTGACCTGTAGTCTGATGCAGCAACACCCTCTTGCTCTTCACTAGACTGAGGTCCCCCCCTCCCCCTCGTTTTTTCTCTCTCTTTTAGGAGGTCTGTAGAATGAACTCATGCTGACTGGATATGACTGTGTAAGAGGATACCCTGCTTCCTGTAGGCTCTCTCTGCAGACAGCAGGACCTGAGATTCTTAGATCAGCCTTCTCTGTCATTTTCTGTGCTCGTGTGTGTGTGTGTGTGTGTGTGTGTGAGTGTGTGTGTGAGTGTGTGTGTGTGTGTGTGTGTGTGTGTGTGTGTGTGAGTGTGTGTGTGAGTGTGTGTGTGTGTGTGTGTGTGAGTGTGTGTGTGTGAGTGTGTGTGTGTGTGTGTGTGTGTGTGTGTGTGTGTGAGTGTGTGTGTGTGTGTGAGTGTGTGAGTGTGTGTGTGTGTGTGTGTGTGTGTGTGTGTGAGTGTGTGTGTGTGTGTGTGTGTGTGTGTGTGTGTGTGTGTGTGTGTGTGTGTGTGAGTGTGTGTGTGTGTGTGTGTGTGTGTGTGTGTGTGTGTGAGTGTGTGTGTGTGTGTGAGTGTGTGTGTGTGTGAGTGTGTGAGTGTGTGTGTGTGAGTGTGTGTGTGTGTGTGTGTGTGAGTGTGTGTGTGTGTGTGTGTGTGTGTGTTCAGAAAACACTCTGATGTCGGATTTTCCCTACGCATATCATTACAGCTAATTATATCTTCATTAAAGGTGATCTGGAAAACAGGGATAGATTTATTATTTTTGTTTGTTGGAATCATCCATTTCATTTTTTTTATTTTTTCCTTTATGTACTATGAGCCAGTCGAAATCTTTGGAAGAGCTTGGGACTGGCTGGCTGTAATGTTTTCATAACCGTCCAGTCTACTGATTAGTGATCTGACTTTAATTTTTTGCAGTAAAATTTAAAGCCAAAATTTTTGCATTAATGGCCCAGAACAACAACAAAGAAATTATATGATCTGGAATGAAATTAAATGAAGAAATAAAACCAGAAAAAAGAAAATAATTGTTGATGGACTGATGACTTCAGCATGAGTTTCAGGGCTACGTTTGGGTTTTTAGCAGCCTTTGACTGGAACTGCTGCATCAGTGAATTTGGGGCTCTGAGGAAACACGACCAGTCACGAGTCTGGAACTAAAACATGATTAAGGTGCTGCCTTATAGCCTTTATTGGGAACACTGGGCCAGACATAAAAACATTCCTCCAAATCTGTTTTACTACTCAGTCTTTTGGAAAGTTTTTTTTTCTGCTGCCACATCTGGAATATCTGCTGCAATGAAGGGAGCTGTTTTATAGAGTTTTATTAGCATTTTGTAGGGTAGGTTTAGAGGCGCTGGTCTAATTTTCTCTTGATGAAACAGCATTATTGTTTATCACAATAACAGTAAAATATTTGTTAGGTTTAGTATTCACTTGTGTTTCAGTGGGTGAAAAGAATACACTTTTAAGAAGTATAAATCTCTGGCAGCAGAAGTTACCAAATTCTGGTGGATTTTTATGTTTTTCTTTCATTAAGCAAACAAACATTTTATGAAATCTTGAATAGTGTCTGCTTAAGCAGAAACATCCAGGTCTAAGTCAGAGCTGAAGCACAATGAAGAGCACAAGATGTCTGAAATGACATCTGTTAGTGTGTGTTGCTCACTTCTCTTTTCATGCAGTGGTCCCAGCTGAATCCTGCATCCTAGACTCAGATCCATCAGGGAAGGAGGGGTCACCATGATGAACAGCATGCTCCCTCAGAGGAGTGCAGTCGCCACAATGGCCTACGGTTCAGGTACGACAAAGATTGTTTTTGCTTTATGTTTGGGTAAACCTTGATACCTAATTTATGCAACTCACATCCAATAGTGCACTCTGGTGGTGTCCTTTGAGCCTAAACGTGGCTAACATGCTGCAGGGTGGGATTAATTAGGGGCGTCATGTAGAAAATGTAGAGTCTTATATTGATGTCTTGGCATGACCTGGGTCCTAAAACACTTCTCCATCTTAGGGATTTTCCGTCCAGGTCCTAAGGACCCACTGCCCTGCGTGTTTTAGATGTTACCGGACTTCATCAGACTGTGTTTAAATGAATAGGTCAATAACAGATTTGGGCAGATGTTGAATGATCCATTCCAATCCATAAGGTGTGTTTAAGCTGGGCCAATGGGTTTCAGACAGATATCTCAGAAAATAGATTTGTTAAATTATTTGAACTCATTCTGAGGAGCACAGTCATGCTGCAGGTATTTGTTAACAGAGAGGCCTATACCATCATTCATTAATGTTTATGGTTTTTATTAATAGTTCCTCAGATTTTAACAAGGTTTCTTACGTGTATGTTTTAAAGGCCCGTAATCAGGCCATTAAACCCATATTTGTGTGGGAGTTGTGGACGCTCTGTAATATCTAGTGAACTGTAATTATTTTCATCATATATTTAGCATCCTGCCACCCTGATTCAGACCCTTTCCCCACTCTGCTTGCTCAAGTATTTGGTTGTCCTCAGATTTCTGTTCCAGCCAAGACTATGATGTATTCTGCTTCGTCTCGGCCCACCAGCATTCTTCCATTTTTAGAAGAGACTCAACCACTGATGGAGCCAGTGTTTGTATTGGGCTCAGAACTGTATGAGCTACATTCTTTACTGGTTTTCACCCCTCTTACTCAGCACATACGTGGTAGCCCATCTTTTAGCAGATCCTCTACTTGTGAGATGAAACGGGGAACATTAAACCTGACTGTTTTATCAAGACCAGAATGGGACAGAATTTTATGCTCTGTCAACTGTCTCTTTTCTGCAGACTGTGTGAAGATTGAGCACAGCAGCAGTGGCTCAGTGGGTGGGACGCTGCTGAGGGGCTCCCGCTCCAAGGCAGAGCTTCAGGAACTGATGGAAACGCTGCAGCGCAGGAAGAGCGCTCTAGAGGCCAGCCTCAGGGCAGCCGAGTGCAGCCGCAAGTATCTCAGTGTGCCTTCATCTGCTGGGACCCAGGCCATCAGACCGCTGTCAATCATGAGCAATACGGACCGTCCCCCATCTGCCTCCAGAAACTTTTCTTACATTACCACCAACAGCGTGCCTCCATCACCACGTCAAGGCGAACGGCAGCTCAACTCTAATGGCTTGTTCCGTAATTCCCACTCCCGTCACCAGTCACAAGACAGTCTGCTGCTCTCTAATGTAGAAGACGGAAGCTCGGTGCTCTCCTCCTATGGGGAGCCAGGACCTCGTTCCCCCAGAGTCAAAAGTGGTGCAGCCAGTATGCCGTCCAGCCCTCGAGTAGGTCGTAGGCTTTACTCCCAAGGCAAAGTTGGAGGAGACTCCAGACAGAGGAAATACTCCACTGGCTCGCTCAACAGTCTGGGCATGCACAGCCGGTCTTTGCCACGGCTTCACAACGCAGCAGACCCCCCTACTCTGTCACTGCCCTCACGTCACTCAGTGGGTTCCCACAGAGCAGTGGTCTCAGCAGGACAGAGGCGCAGTCTTTCCTCCCTTGAACAGCCCCCAGATGTGACAGTACCAGCCAGTATGCCCAGTACACCCAGGAGATCCAGCCTGGCTTCTCTGAGCTCTCTGGGTGTGGAAGTTGATGGGACAGTCTTAGACCTGGGCTTTGGAGAGAGAAGGTTGTCTTTTGGGAAGAGCACACTGAGTCCAGGACATAGGGTGGGAAGCATCAGCTCTCTGAATGGCAAAGAGGAGCTGAGAGACTATCACCAGCACCAGAGAGATGAGCGGCTCAGGGAGCAGAAAGTGCAGAGATTGGTGAGTTGTTCTTGCAGTTGGTACACTTTTATAACACTTTAAATACTGTTATATGACCTATCGTGTATCTCCTGTGTGCAGGAATGCCAGCGTCTTGAGACCATCCTAAACCTGTGCACTGAGCTGGGACAGGTGGCAAAAGAGCCAACAGGATCAGCCGTTTCTGACCTGCAAAAGATCAATAAGGAGTTGGAGAAGCTGCAGGTGTCGGATGACGAGTCTGTGTTTTGTGACTCTCCCAGCAGCACCGCTCCAGAGCGTCAGCAGAACAGCTACAGAGAGGCCAGATCCCACTCACCGGCTATCAGCCTGAACAGCAGTGCCCCCTCGCCCTCCACACATCACAGAGCCAAAGTAAGCCAAGTCAAATGCATGCTCTCTGAAAAACATTCACAAATACACAGAGACTGTATCATTTTTTTATTTTGTTGAAATGACATAACTCAGTGTTAAAACACTTTCATAGTTCAGAGTTTAATCTGTGGAACGTGTACGATAACAACCGAATAATCTTACACAGATTTTTACCTTGATTCTGTTCTTCTGCTCTTGACAAAACTATTTTAAAACTACTTTACAACTCTCCAGATTTAACTGCCAAAACAATCGTAAACTTCCTGGTAAAGACACGAGTGACAGCGAGACTTTCAGTGCCTTTGGGAGTCGTGGGTCCCCAGACTGCACTTATACTGGTCTGACTCTATAAACTCCTTCTTGGCAAATGCCCGGGATCCCCTTTAGTCCCCTTTAGTTTTTCTTCCTTTTTTCTCTGTTTTTTTTTTAACCTTTGTGGTATTGACAGATACAATCTTAATTGGAAAACTGCCTATGAGTGTAATAGACTGTATACTGTGGCTAAAGTATTTCAGGGCAGTGGGATTTACTGCAAACAGAAACACTTTTCTAAAAACTAAATTATTAGTTAACACATTTGCAAACAATTGCAACAAACACTGTATAGGTAACAATATTTGGAGCCCTAGGGTTTATTATAGCTATTTAAAATACCTTTACTTGTTTTTTGACATTCAAAAGACTTTTGAAAGAAATATTAATGTGCTTAACATGAAAATAATCAAATATGTCTTTTTTTGTTTGTTTTGGAGGCCTTCTTACTGTTTTTAATTTCTGTTGTTAAATTTTCACAAAAATGAAAAAGAAAGTACAGGAGTAGGGCTGTCAATCAATAACATTTTGTTTATGGATTAATCAAAAGATTTTCTTTGTCAAATTGCGATATATTGTACAGTTACACACACACACATTTGACACATGGTCTTTTTAGAAAATTGCAGAAACTGTGTCGTTAAATAAATAAAAGTGCTTTTGAGAATTTCGGGCTTCATATGAACAAATCAAAACGGCATTAAACTTGTCATATTTGAGAATTTTTGACTTCTTAATGTTGCACTCTTTAATTTTATTGGCTAATCCTAAATATATTTACTGTAATATAATCTATTAAATTAAATCAGTCACGGCTGTATTTACAGTATTATATGAGTCTGTAAGAACATGGATATTAACTAAACCTTATTTATCTTAAGAGAATCTCTTAATTAGAGAATTAAGAGATTTTGAACACAGTTGGTGTGACAGCATGGATAATACCTGCATCCTGAAGTTTTCCGTCTTCCACTGTAGCCTGTTATTTTCTCCTACAGAGTGACTGTTAAGTTTAGAGAAGTCCGTGCTGTACTGAAGACTAATGAGGCACTCCCCTCCTGTGGAATGCAGTTAATCTCACTGCTGAGAGCTTGTTTACCACAGTTTGTTTACCTATTGTGATATCAGAATCTTCATTTTTCACTTGTAAAGTCAAGCACTATTTCCTTTTCACATTTTCACAGAACTTCATGTAAAATTCAGCACAGAACAACAAAAATTATGGTAAATGTCAGTATATGAAATTGTGTAATTAAAGTGTATTTACACACAATGATGATTTTTGGTTGGCATCTAGATTAAAAAAAAAAGGATATCTATGTGGCTTTTTCGCTCTTAAAAGCACTACTTTGTGGTGATTTCCACAGTCGTTTTCTACACTTAAACTTTGGTTTAAGTTTAGGTAAACTGCTGACAGATGGACGTTAGAGTTTGAGTATAGTCTGTGCAGTTACCAGGTTGTACATGTCCTGTTTATGTGGGTTGTTTAAACACATAAACATGGCAATCAGAGCTGCAGCAGACCTTCTCACAGCTTTCATGTTCCTAACAATTGGTGTCATGTTTTTTTTCTCATCAGGATTTATTTTGGATATGCTACAGTGGTGCATCCTTATATATGAATGAACACATTAAATCCACAAATACAAAATATGCACCATACTCCCAAGAAGGCCACCTCCCCCCAGTCGAGATTGTCCAGATTGCTTTTATTTCACTCAAGAGAAGCATCAACCTAACATAAGTTCTGCTTTTAATGAAGAAGTCCTCTTTTTGTTTCAGCACTGAGCCATTCAAACTCCTGTAGGAGGGGGGTGGAGGGCAGGAAATGACTTTAACCCACTGAGAATTACTGTGTGCATGTGTGAGTGTGCATGCATTGGTGTGCACTGGTGTGTGAGGGGAAAAATGTGAGTATATATGCATGGAAAAGACATGCGCTTTTCCAGATGTTTTGAGCTTTCTGCTGAGGTGAAGGAGAAGAAGAATTTGCAGTTTATCCCTTTTTATGAAAAGATACTACATTTATGCAACAGTAGCATTCAGGAAGAAACCCCAAAACAAAACAGTTTTCACAGTGAAATCTCAATTTCTGCAATGTCTCAGTTGTGATAGAGGTTTACAGACTCCAAATACCACGTCCTCCATCTCTCGCATTCCTCACAGCAGTGTTTGCAGGAGGAAAGAGAGCGCTTGAACCCCATATGAGTAACTATTAATCCTGCAGAGCTGCACAGAACCACACCACAATCTGCCTGGCTCCTTTAAGAAAAAAATGCATGATACAAGATTTCTCAAATATATCCACACATGAGTAATAATGAGTGTTTATAAGATGCTGCCAGATGGCACAATATGTGGGAGAGCCTTTCACTGTGACTGGCATTGCTGTGCACTGATAGAGATTTCCATTACAACAAGTAGAAAAGAATCCTGTCGTTGTTGTCAGTATTCCAGCTTTGGATGAGTTAAAGCGGCAGCTGTTGTCTAATTCACTAGAATGCTATCTGGTAATTATTTCAACAGCAGAAAGGTTTTTTGAAAAGTCTAACTTTTTTATAGTCATTAAATGGTTTTATTATTTACTTGTTTGTGCGCATTCACTAAATGTAAAATCTCCTGTAAACCAAGGTATACATTTGCATTTCTGATGTTTTTGCAGGCCTTGGAGAGCGTGCAGCTGAAGCAGGAAGTATCTCATATCGAGGAAGAAAGGATTCAAGTACTGAACAACATAGAGGAGCTGGAGCAAAAGATCAAAGATCTGGATAACCAGATGGAGGAGTCCCTCCGTGAGGTAACAGGCACAGTACAGTACTTAAACTCAGCTATATATACATATATATATATATATATATATATATATATATATATATATATATATATATATATATATATATATATATATATATATATATATATATATTATAATTTTCAATATGCAGTTTGCAATTCTCAACTGATTTCTAAGGGTTAGGAATCAAAACTATTGGGGGCAGGGGAGGGATCATGGTGTCAGCTAAATTAGTTAATAAATTAAAATCTCACTTTATTACTGTTCAAAAAATGATTGTCATTAATGCATTTGATTGCATAATAAGAGTCATACTATCTACCAACTTAAACACAGCTTTGTTTCAAGCCAGCATGCAAATTGGTAAGAAGAAACCATTCTATATCCCTTGAATCAGTGAGTTTCATGATCTCCACAGCGCTATCAGGACACAATATTAGATAACAGTCAACACAACGCAAACGGCAATCACACAAAACAACAGCAGATCCACGTCCTGCACGTTGGCAGCTCTGTTCCCGGTACATGACGGGGTTCCCCACCATTAAGTTTTCAGAGACTCCTGTTAGTAGTAGCATGACTTGACTGAAGCCTGGCTCGTGGCCCTGCTATTAACTCCTTGTTACTGCTTGGACCTGCTGCAGAGAGGAGGAGGAACTTTGCATAAAGTGGTTCTTTATTCCTCCTCTGATACTGGTTATATGTTTGTATGAATTTCTTACGACTCTTCACCAACCAAATAAAAACTATTATAAAAATATTACGTTTTTGGTACTGATTTAGTACCCAAAACAGTAAATGGCAGGAATTTGTCATTTTCTTTTGTCCAGAGGTTTGACCTCTATGATGTGGCGTCATGGCAACCAAATCAGCTGAGTAATTCCACTGAATATAAATCAATCCAGATGGAGCTTTTTGTCTTTTTTAACTTCACTCGTCATGTTCTGCAGGTGGAGGTGGAGTGTGCTCTCCTAGATGGAGAACAGGAGTCTGAGATGGCCCAGCTTCAGAGGGAAAAGGAGCTCCTGGATGAACTTAAGGGAAAAATGCATAATACTGAGCAGACAAACAGTATTGAAAGATCTCAGGTAAAAACAAAAAAAAGGGAAAAAAAACTTAAAAGTCACTATATCGAGGAATCCAAAGTCAAAAGCTCCAGTCAGTCTTTTTGTGAGGAATTCACTTAACAGTGGTCATAGTTGAGTAAAGCAAAGGCTGGCATCACATCGTGTGTTGTGGACACGGGATTTTAGAGAAAAGAGCCCGAAGTTCATGCAAACAATTCAATTCAACCACAACTTTCTAAAGAGGTTCAGTTAAGCTTCTATAAAAAACAAACAAATCAATTTGATGTTCAGCAGGGGAAGTGCACATCCCCTGAACAAAAAGAAGAATGATTACAAATGGATTTTCAAAGAAATTGTTGTTTCTGCATCTAGATGTTGGCTGATGTATGATGAGACAGGGCAGTGGACTATTAAGGGCTGAAGTGGATCAAAACGTACAGAAAACCCACTTAACTTCACTCCTTTCCTCATTTTCTTCCTAATGTTATTTTAATTATTTTCATTTTCTCCTCTGCTTTTTTCTCTTTAATTTGTACAAGTCTTTTCCATTTACTTCTGTCTCATTCTCAGAGCCTCTGTTACATCCCAGAATACTGAACCATCCCATTTCACAAGGAGCCCAAATGGTTATCATTATAACTTACATTTATGAAAAACGAAATAATCTGAAACGTACCTTCTCCTTAAAGGAAGTTGAATACAATTCTTGCATTGTATTGAACAAAAAGGCACTTACTTTATATCCTATCAAACACTGTGTGCTGCAACACAAACACGTCCATGTAGAACCTGTGAGGATTTACTTTTACTTCATGCTTTAATTGTCATTTTCATGTGTTCCTGATGTGTCTCAGGAATCTCAGGAGCAGTCAAAAAGCCTGGAGGATTTAGAGTTTCAGAAGCTGGAAAGAGAAATTAAGCAGGACGAGGAAAAAGAGAATCAAAGCCAAGATCTGCTGCGAGAGATTGCTGAGTGTCAGCGACTTACTGTCACACGCAAGGTACAGTCAGGGGGACATGCGAGTGTGCACGCAGCGTGTAATACGGGAATATCACTGCTGTTAATGCTGCCATCGCACATAACAGTATGAATTCATATAATGTCAATCTTAACAGTGTTTAATAAAAACAAAACACTTTTTTCTGATCTTAGTATAAAGTCACTATGTTATAGAAATGGAGAATGTTATGATGAGAATAATTGTTAATTAAAAGGAGGAGAAAAACACAAAACAATATGTGCCAACACTGTAAAACATTTTTGTGGTGGTCGCTGCATTTTTTTTTCTGTACTTTTCTACTACTACATTGTGGTTTGTTGTCATTAATCTGTAAAGAGAGCATCGTTTTCTGGAATGACGAATGTACCTGTCTTACGTTTCCTTTGTTTCTCCTGCTTCAAAGCACAGTTCATCTCTCCCGTATGTACTACTACTGTAATTGCAGTGTACTATTTTGCCATATTGAGCACTAATGCTGCATTGATTGTTTCACAGGAAAGAATCATGATTCTGAAGAAACAGTCATCGCAGATTACTCTGCAAGCTCAACAAGAAAGAGAGAATTTCCAGAGAGAGAAAGACAATTTGCTCATCATGCTTCAGAAGGTTAAAAAAAGAAATCACAGCATGTTGGTGTTGTAAATGATTGTGTTTGACGTTGAAGTTAACGGACGTCTGTTGTGTGCAGGAGAGAGAGAAACTGTTGTCTTTGGAAGGGAAGTATGCAGAGCTGTCGGAGGGGCAGACGTTCTCCAACAATCCTGTTGCCATCAAAGAGGTATGAGTTAGAGTAACACTAGATTACATCCCACTAGATCCCACAAATCTCTAATGAGCTACATAATATTTAAACTTTTTTCTGTTGTGTTTTTTTTTGTTTGTTTTATGAATCTGGTTTATATGATCAATGCAGCACTTGCAGTCTCTGAAGGAAAGAAGAAGAAGCACCAAAGAAAACTCTCCCCACCCAAGTGAAAGCCTACCTCAGAAGAGGAGCCAGCAGATCCTCAGCTCTTATGGCAGATCACTGGGTCGCACACTTCCAAAGGTCTGCTGTTTTTAAAATAAATCCAAACCAATGAGTGCAATCTGGTTGGCCTTTTTTAGTGATACCACTTTATCCCACTAGGGTGCATGGTGTTGTGTCTTACACCAGGGCCTGATACATGAACGTTCCTGTGATATCTCTCCCTTTTCCTGCTCTACTCGGCTGGCTTTTGTTCAGAGGGTCCCCCCTTATGAGCCAGGCCCTGAGGTCTAAATAAAATGCTTTGGCACATTTTGGTTAAAATGCCAGATGTTTGCTGCAAAGTCACATACCTGTTGGAATTTTCACTCCACTTCTGTTCAAAGCAGCTGGTTTTAGGGGGCGGAGTTCAGCCCCTTGACTCTACTCCACCCCCGTGTCAGAGGGATGACCCTCTTTTTAAATTGGTTTTACAGCTTTGTGCCCCTCATTTTTAAGGATCAGTAGATGCAGCATGATGTGAAGTTAAGTGGAAGTATATATAAAGTAATTCTTCCCTGGTCTGGATCTGTGATGTCACAGAACCCTGCAAATCTGGACTACTCACTAAATGAGAAATTTTCAGACTTAGTTGACCCCGAACAAAACAAATGGTTTATATTACGTCAGAGTTTTTGGCTTAGTTTTCATTTTAGACAGACTAAAATTTACTTTAGAGCACTATTTTTGTGTTGTTTGTTTTTTGGGTTTTTTTTATAACATGTCCTCTTTAACCCTCACAGCGCACTGGCAGTGTCTTTGCGACCCTTAGTGCGCTGTGATGGTTAAAGCAAATCCCAATGCTTCAATAGAGGCAATGGTTTCTAAAAAGTGCATTCAAAATGATATCACTCGCTTGAAATCAGACCTGGAAAAGAGGCGATTTCATTTTATTGCCCTCATTATTGGTATGCTGAAGCCAAACGTCCCACCCAAATATGAATTCACACTTTTAGTCTGACTTGCGACACCCAACTACCACAGGAAGTATTTGTGTAAGTGAGAGCATTTTTGCATTTGTGTTGTTAAGCTTAGTCTTGAACGATCTTGTTCTTTTTTTCTCCTTTCAAGGCTCATCTACCTTTATCCCAAAGCTCCAGCTGTGGCAGTGTTATCCCACAAGGCTTCAGCTTCCCGCCTCGGGACGTGAGCACCCGCCGGCTGACCAAGAGTGAGTCAGAGTGACAAACTGTTGCATCCTGTTTGAATCAAATCTAGTTGTGTAAGTAGTAGTTTGTGTAGCTCTAAACCTCAGCTTTTATGACTTTATCTGGGCAGTAAATTTCGCAATAATCACCGGCAAAGCAGAAAGGAAGTTAGATAGCCCAAACATCTTCTCAAGAACCTCAAGTTGATTTAACACAACTGCAACTCCACTTCTCTAATTAGGTGCTTTAACTTTAGTTTATACATCCTGTGGGTCTTTCTAAAGTGCAATTACAATTTTCTCCATGTTCAGTAGGCAACAGCCATGCGCACATGAATGAAGACAGACAGAGACAAAGTGACTTTTGCAGCAGAATGGTATCCGAACCCAACGTGTTCCTGGACTCCTTCTCTTACCGGGAGAACAGCCAGACCTCAGATACCGTCAGTGTGGACAGCTCTGACAGCCTGGAGACCAGCTTCTCTGCCTGCTCCCCAGACAATATCTCCAGGTCAGAATCTAGTTTGCAGTGGTCGAAAAGGGTTAAGAGAGATGTGTGGGTCAAAAAGCCAAAAAAAAAGAACAAAGGGTCATCTTTTGCATTTTAAATTCAATGGAAAACCTTGGACTAGACCTACAAATTGACAGAATTTATTTTTAATTTCATGTAAGCTGCTGTTTCCATTGGCTCATTTTTATTTTTATTAAAATAGTCCACTGATTTTTATCACTTGCTGAAGTGTGACCAATCAAACAAAAAAACAACTGAGCCCACAGTGAGGGAAAAATCATTTTGTTGGGGGCATTATGCCATCGTTAATAAAACACCAAACGAGGGAATAACTTTTGGATGTGGAAGGAAAATCCAGGGTTCACTGGAGCAGGTCCAGCCGACCATGGTGGCCCAGTTCTCACACGTGATCAGTGGAACATGACTGTGACATACTTTCTCTGCAGATGCCTATTCACACATGCACTTCACAGCGGGAGTCTATGTGTGAGTCTATGTGTGAGTCTATGTGTGAGTCTATGTGTGAGTCTATGTGTGAGTCTATGTGTGAGTCTATGTGTGAGATGTGCTGTTTAAATGCTCCACAGTACCTCAATGGGAAAAAAAACAATGGGAAAAAAATGTGTTATGGAATTCAGTGTTTCTCTTACATTATTTTCAAATGGCAGATGCAAAAAGATACTTTTATTCATCATTTTTTCATATAAAATGTCTACTGACTCCAGATCTGTTTCAGTTTGAGCTTATATTCCACAGTCAGGTGTGCTTCCTCCATTATCATGCTTGA
This sequence comes from Xenentodon cancila, assembly GCA_014839995.1. Taxonomy (NCBI): domain Eukaryota; kingdom Metazoa; phylum Chordata; class Actinopteri; order Beloniformes; family Belonidae; genus Xenentodon; species Xenentodon cancila. The sequence goes on along the minus strand of CM026213.1, from coordinate 26,986,260 downwards.
CAACCTGTGTTTTCCATCTTTCTTCAGCGCCAGCACTTCCAATATGGCAAAGATTGAGGCGATGGAGCGTTTACTCCTAGAGGCTCAAGCTGAAAAGCAGAGACTGCTTGAGCACCGGGTAACGAGCCAAACATGATCAAAAACGTGTGAATGTTTGTGTTTGATGACCGATGACGTTTATTCCCTTGTGGCGTGTGCAGGAGCGAGAGATGGAGATGCGCCGGCAGGCTCTGGAAGAGGAGAGAAGAAGAAGGGAGGAACTGGAGAAACGACTGCAGGAGGAAACGAGCAGGAGACAGAAACTTGTAGAACGAGAGGTGAAGCTCAGGGAGAAACAGAGATCACAGGTATTTAGAGAAACTCACCAGAGGAGGCTGCAGTCCCATTTTTCTTAATTTAATGCAAATTAACCATACAAACATTTTTCTCTTCTTTTTCTCATCTTTGTGCTTTTCCCTATAGTCTCGGCTCTTGACCCGCTATCTGCCTTTAAGAAAGGACGACTTTGACCTTCATGGCCACATTGAGGCGGCGGGACACAACCCAGATGCCTGCTTCCATTTGGCCATCACTGATAAAACCTGCAGGGGGTTCCTGGTCAAAATGGGAGGAAAGATCAAGACGTGGAAGAAGCGTTGGTTTGTCTTCGACCACAATCGCAGGACCCTCACATACTATGCAGGTGAGCACTCGCGTCTCACTTGTTTCGGTTGATGTGCACCTTAAAAGGTGCGGCAAAGTAGCTCCCACATGCATTTCAGTCTGAACCTAGGAAAGGGTAGCTGGGACGCGGAGCACGAGCTTTGATCACATTTCTGTTTACGCTTTCTATCGCAGACAAACATGAGACTAAGATGAAAGGAGTCATTTACTTTCAAGCAATAGAGGAAGTCTACTATGACCATTTGAAGAATGCGCACAAAGTAAGTCGGTTTATATACGTGTGTTTGTGTTTATGTGAGTTTTAACATCTGGCATCATCTACACAGGGGCCCATTTTTGTTAAATACTAAAAAATCTTTTTGTACTCCTCCTTTCTTCCTCCATTTCTTCTTTCCCCTCCCACATGTGCTCCTTCTCACCCCCCCCCCCTCTCTTAATTGCTCTCTTTTATTTCACATTTTTCCAAAATTAAACTCGCTCCCACACACTAGAGCCCTAACCCGTCGCTGACCTTCAGCGTGAAGACCCACGATCGGGTGTACTACATGGTGGCTCCGTCTCCTGAGGCCATGCGTATCTGGATGGATGTTATTGTAACAGGGGCTGAAGGACACATGCATTTCATGGTGTAACAAATCTGGGTTCAGATTTATTTTGTTAACGTTGAGTCAAACCACCAGACCCGCAGAACTCTGCCCAGTGTAATAGCAAACACGTGCGAAACTGAGATGGATTTTCATCAGGTCAACAAAACATCGGCATCTATTTACATTTTCAGGCAGTTACTAATGAGCATGAGGACGACCTGTTCTCGCATGCACGCTTTATAATGTAATTGTGTATAAAAAGGTGAGAGGAACTGATTTCCAAATGAAGCTGTTTAGTTTCTCTCTTTAACCGTTTATGTTAAATGAGTAGCTGATGCTTTATTTGTTGCGGGGTTTTTTTATTTTTCTCTTCTTGGTACATCTAATGCTGCCACAAACTTCTCTCTTGTTCAAAGTTTAATCAGGGAATCATTTACTCAACATCTGCTCCACTTCTAATCTGCACCGCAGGCTCACTCTGCTTCGCAAAAGTAAATATATGTCCTGCAGCTTCCTCTAAACTGTGGCCTTTTGTGTATATTAGGCAAGTTCAAACCAGAGTTTACCTCTGTGTCTTGGCTGCCTTCTTCTACTTCCTACTTCTGCTGGACTCAAGCTTTTCTGTGTTTCTTTATCAGTTAGTGTGTGTTTTTTCTGTGTACAGCTGCATCTTAGATACCAAATAACCCCCCTCTAATTGTGGTTGCAAGAATGCACATTTTTTAAAATTCAGCTTAATGATTTCAATGTTATATTTTGTTGAAATTAACATCTTATATATTTTGCTGCTTCCAGACTACCACTATAAGCTGATCTTGCCTGCTTGACTCAATGCAGTGTTAAATATCCACCATCAGTATTCCCTTAAAGCAGATTTTGACCCCTTTCCTAACAATAAAATTCATTTTTATCACAGAAGCTAACCAAACATAAAACAATCATGTTTACTACATTAATCAAATCAAATTATATACCAATGATAAGTTGTAATTGTTGTGAAATGTTCTTCTCACAGAGGTACAAAAGTGCTTAACTCACAACGGTACTGTGTAGAAGGCCTTCTGCTGTGCAGCTAGCTCCCTCTGTCTGTGGTGGAAGCTGCAGGCCCGACATGATGAGGCATGTTGTGCAGCAGTGATGTTGCATGTACTGCGTCACCCGTGTGCTCCTTAAACGAAAGCATTTCCTCGTTCCACCAGCAGAGGTCCTCAGTGCAGAATCAGTGCTCTAGAATGACGTAATGCTCTTGCTGGTCATCCCGCAGGAACAGAGCTTTTGATCATTCATATTATTATCGTTATTATTTTGCTTAGATTTCAAATATGTGCAGTTATAAGCACATGCATATCTTTAGATTTGCTTTTTGAAGCAAAATGATTTTTGCATGTGTTGTTTGACCTATATTCTTTAAAGACAGTCTGAGTGTGTTTCATATTGAACTATCACCTCAACACTGAGTCGTCAGCAGTTGGTTTGCAGACTGCAGGGCTTGCTGTTTGACCTGTGATGGTTACATGTTGTTTAACTCAATGCTGCAGAGCGGACAGTGTTACAGATGACTTGTTGCCGTCGCATGAAGGCAACAAGTTTCCTTCCGCTCTTAGTGAAAGGACGTGTTTGTTCCGGTCAACATCTCATCCTCAGGCTGTTTTGCACTGTATGAGACATAAGCCTTAAAATGAAACACATTACTACATTTATATATTTTCATATATGTTTTATATATTGTATAAACACATTATTTTAGTTGACACTATGTTTTGGATTGTTATACTCAACCTGTGTCATGAATAAATCATTTTGATTATACAAAAATCAATCTTTGAAATGCTTCCATCACTAATTTTATCTGTTTAACATGAACATTACGTTTCACTGGTTGTAAAAGTCTCATCACATGTAATTAAAGTGAACTGGTGCTCTCTCTCTCTCCTTCTTTCTCTCTCTTTTTTCAGAAATTTGTATATTATGTCCCAAATTTAAAATATTAATGAAAAGGGAATGCTCTTGTGGTATAGTCTTAGGGAGATGTGTGCTCTGTTTTCCTTTAAAGCCACTCTGTATAGCAATACCATATCTTACCACATGGTGGCAACATATTGCATGAAAGTTTATGTGTCGGCCCCTGGTGTAAGACACAAAAAATTGCACTTCTCAAAAGACAGAGGAGTGAAACCAAATATCCCGGACCATCCCCACTCATTGAAACAGTATTGTCAGTGGCTGTTTTGTCAACACGGCAGCTTTATATGCCCGGTGAGAGGTGGTATTGTTACATGTAACTTATATTTTATCTTTAATAATTACGGTCTTTAAGACTATATATATATATATATATATATATATATATATATATATATATATATATATATATATATATAATTAACACAATGTTATTAAATGGTTTATTATCAGCTCACATCTTGAAATTAAATTAAATGTTATATTAATCTTATATAAGCCTCAAAGTTGAAGTAAAATATTATTATGACACATTCAAATCCCATTGTCTTGAATAACTGGGCTAAAATCCTGCATGTGTGCTCATTAAGGCACTCATGTTTTAATCTCCTCCTCCGCAGACTTGCAGCCTTTCATTGGTTGACCTAGTGGGGTTGGCATGGAAACACAGAATGAAGCATGCTAAATTAGGTTCTAAAGAACCATGTTGTTTCTCCAGAGGCAGAAACAGACACAAACATACAGGCAATGCACAGCCTAAGTGCCCTGAGAGCATTTTTGAAGCTTTAACTTGTTTAACGTATTTAGGGCAGGGATCTGGCCTTCATGGTGATGAGACCTTGTGCAGGGAGACGAGTGGAAACCCTATGGACTTATGTAGTGCAAGGGAGTTTACATTCAAAGTTTATTCTTACATGGCTGTTAATTCAGCACTTATCACTCATTGATTGCTGCACAATCATGTGAATGGACCCTGACAAAAGGCAACATTTAGTGAATATATCTGTTTGAGTTTCTTCCTTAATAGCTGTAAGAATCATATTTGCACTAGCAATTTTCTATAATGAAGATCCTAATAATATTTAGAACACGGTGGCAAAATACAAGCGCTCATTTCTGACCTGACCCCATTTATAATGACCAGCATTGTGAATTTACGTTTGTCAAATCCCAAATTGCAGGTGTTACCAAGAGTCAAATGTGTTGTGACAGAGCCTGAAGGAGGAACTGCTCTTCTTTTAGAGGAGATGCTTCGGCCCTTTGTGATCTGTGTCAGCACCTGATGTGGGGAAATCCTCGTGTTCTTCTTAGGCAAACGCTTGTCCTTTTCTTTTCTTTTTTTTAGAGTGCAGCCTCTGGCTTCATAAAGCAAACAGAGGGGTCTTTTTGTGTCATCTGTTACCCTTTTTTCTTGTAATCAAAGAAACATTCACCCTCTGTCCTTTATTTCTTGTTTCTGATGCCACATGTCTTTTAACATCTGCCCATAACTCCAGATCAACTTTTCATACATTACCTTAAAGCTTTTTGTATCATCACTAACAGCCAGCAGAGATTTTCAACAGGCTTTTCAACATTTGAATCTATTTGCAGCTATTAAGATCATCTAACTATCTCACTCCAACCTTTTCTGTTAAAAGTACATGCTTTTTTAAATATCAGTAGTGATATTAAACACTTGTGTAGAGCAAGCCACTCAGGCGTAGGGGAGTTATTCAGCAGATCCATTTTACACTAAGAATAGAAATGACACACATTCCCAGACCCTTTTACTGATAATAAGGTATGCATGTTAAGCATTTTCACTCACTGCTGATTGGCTACAGATTCTTGTGCTCACTATTCAGGTCAGTGAGCTTGGAGTGTGGATGATGTTGGAATAATGTCCCTGTGAGGGCAATCTCATAGTGAGTAATGCAGAGCCAGTGCATATTTTTTTATATGCTTGTATTTTTTTTATCTCTTTGCAAACTGAAGCAGTACAGAAAACATATATAACTTAAACAGATCTCCTCTTGCTAAGTACTGACATTGTTTTATTGATTACATAAGAAACAGAACAGCATAGAAGAGCCTCTACACAGAAATATTGTTGTCATCTGAGTATAATTGAGATTAGGACAAAGATGTGCCAGTGTACAAGTTGGAGATCTCATCTCACCACTCTCTCTGTCTCACTCCAATGTCCACAGCTGCCATTCATAATGGCCACAGTCCGTTTCACTGGAGTTAGTTCCCGTCCACCCTCAAAACAACAGTCTCTCCATAGTCCACAGTGAGATCTGATAATGTTATACATACACGCGCGCTGTATTGTCCAGTGTGCAAACATTAATGGCACGTTTTTTGCTACATAGATCCAGAGATAGATGGAATGTAAGTTTGGTTGTTGCATTCAGTTAAAGAGCTCCTTCGGTTCTTCTCCTGACATAAATAAAGGGTGTGGTTATTATCAAGAGACTTGCTGGACAAAAAAAAAAAAAGACAAGAGAATTTAGAAGGTTCCTACAAAACCTGGCAGTAACAAAAGTAAGAATTTATCAGTCTTTTCTACAGAATTTTGTTTGTAGTCTGTAGGAAAAGCACCCTTGAATAAAGGCACTCTCCTATGTTGTGTATGGGTGTGTATGATCTGGTTCCCAGACGTACTTTAATCTTGTTTGTCCTCTGTTAGTGATGCTGCTGCATGTCCAGGTGTGACCCTTGAACCTTTCCTGAGTGCATGTCCAGTTGGTTCAGCAAAAAAAAAAGAACCAGGCTGTTGCTCCGGCTCCTTTGAGGAGATGTTTTGTGCTTGAGTGCTGACAGCCTCCTTGACGCTTTGCTTATAATGAAGAGAAGCTAAGAGATGAGAAAATAACTTTATAGATATGTCAAGTTCAAAAAGGCGGCGTTGGAAAGAAAATTGCAGCCAGAGCATTGATCTTTATCTGATTTCATCCATTGTTTTATTTTCTTACTTGCATGGCGGCCCCTGTGGCTGCAGATTTATTTCCGACCTTGCGCACAGGTACTTTGGACACGGGGATCTTGGTGCGAGGAGGTTCTTTAGTCTGAGAGGTTTGGGACACAGCATGGGACTGTGCTGCGTGCTTCACTGGGATCTTTGAGTCACGCGCTGAGCTGGTGGGAACCTTCGACTGCTGAGGCTGCTGTCTCTCCTCCTGGCTGTGTTTTTCTGTGGCCATATTTGCCTCAATAGTGCTGATTTTATCTCTGCTTTCTGCAACATGTGAGTTGAAATGAGGCTTCTCTTCCAGCACAGGTGTAGTTGGCTCCAATCTTGGTTCTTCACTAACATGTTGGCTTTCCCGGACAGGTATCTTGCCGCCCCTTCCTCCTCCAACTACTGGTATTTTACTGAGCCCTGAGGCTTTGCCCTGTGGTGGCTTCTTTTCTTTGGAGGGCTCCTGGAGGCTTATTTGTGGCTCATTGTGTACTTCTTTTGCTTGGATTGGCACGGCTTGGCTTCCCTGTCCACCTGTGCCACCTGGGCGGGCTAACTGATGATCTACTGATGCTTGTTCTGGTCCCCTCATCTTAGCTGAGTCTGGAGCCTCCCTTGCCAAAGGTGCAGGGGGAGAAGGAGGGGAAATTGCAGGTGAAGGATGGGTTTTGATCTGAGAAATTGGGATTTGAACACCGACAAAAGGAGCTTTGGACACAGACACTTGGATACAAACAGGAGCAGGAGAGTCCAGAGATAAAGACACTGGGATCTGACCTGGTGCTGCAATGGCTTTAGATAAGGAAACTGCAGGTGGATCTTTAGATATAGAAACTGCCACGTGAGCAGGTTTAGAAGACTCTTTAGATGGGACTGCCTGTATTTTAACAGGAGCAGGTGCATCTTTAGTTGTAGAAACTGGTACTTCAGCAGGGGTAGGAATACATTTAGATGGAGAAGCTTCCTTTTGAGCTAGAGAAGCAACTTCTTTAGATGAGGAAACTGGGATTTGAGCAGAAGCAGAAGAGGCTACAGACTGACAGAGTGTGATCCGACCCAGAGCAGCTGGTGTTGGAGATACTCTCGTAGCCGAGTGAGTGGTGGCAGCTGGAACTGGTGTGGGAGTCGGAGACATCTTATCTAAGGAGATTGGTGCTGTAATGGGTGTAGTCATGGGAGATGCCTTATCTAAAGAAGCTGAAGAAAGAGGTGCAATACTGGGCTGACTTTTAGTTGTGGTAGTCAAGTTAGAAGACGGGCCAAAATCTGAAAAAGTTACATGCGTGGATGGAATTTTATTTAAGTCCGGAGGGGTAGAAGTGATGGAAGGCTTGGAAAGAGTCGTAAATACTGAACCTGAGGCTGTACTTGATGTGGAGACTGTTGTCGTCTTGGACGGAATAACCAATGCAGGGGAGGAGGGCTTGGCTGTAATTGTAGGGGTTGTTGATACTGTCGCTGGGGTTTTAGATTCACCTAGAGTTGAGCTTTGGGTGGGTTTGTAGGAAGCTGACTGGTTCAAAATGCTACCTGAATTCAATTTAACAGTTGATAGCTGGGCAACAGGGATGGGAGAGCTGTGGGTTGCTGGTGGGATGTTAGCTGATGCACGAGATGAAGTAACTGCAGGTAGAGGTTTACTTACGGCAGCAATGTTTAGAGGAGGCGAAGCAATCTCTGAAACCGGTTTGCTAGCTGAAGAGGTAAGAGATGAACTAACTGAAGGAGCCTTGACCACGGTGGCCGAGCAGATTGAAGGAGCTGTGGTAGTAGCAAAGGTGCTGAGGGTGAACTGAACAGTCTTAGAAGAAGAAGAAGCAGGAGAAGACTTTGCTGGAGGTGAGAGGCTTGTCAGTGTCGTCGGAGTAGTTGAAGGTTTGGTTGTTGTGGGACAAGCAGTTGATTTCAATGTAATGCTGGTAGAAGGGTCACAGGTGGAGGTAGAGTCTGAACTCAGTTTGACTGAGTGGGAAGTCAAAGTGGAAGATGTGGTGAAAGTTGTGATGGCGGTGCTCGGCTTGGTAACAGTAGAAGAGAGGACAGGTTTTGCTGTAGCAGCAGTGCTGACAGTTGTGGACATTCGTAGAGAAGAGATGGAAGATTTGGAGAAGTGAGATGAAGATGATGGACTTACACGAGTTCCCGCAGCGCTGATAGCACTGCTAGCTTTTCCCCACTCTGCTTCCACATCAGCCATGATGTCTCCACCCCCTGAGATTGAGTCAAAGGTCAGGAGAGAGGAGATGTCTGCCAGCAAGGAGCTCAGGCTGTTATCACCAGGTACAAGTGGAAGTTCAGAAGTGGGTGAAGGAGATACATCTTCAGTTCTTTTCCTCACATTGCCTGTTGTCACTGGGAGAGTCTCTGGCGGGGACCTGGCTGCACTATCCTCAGCTGAGGGGCTCTGGACAGGCTTGCGGGTGTCCATCTCAGGGCTGTCTAGAGTGCGAGGCTGGCATTTAGGTGTCAGGGTAAGGTCTTCTTTGATTATTTCCACACTATTGGCACGGGATGACATTAAAAGTGGACTCGGAGGGGCTTCCTCCTTGTCTTCTTTATCTTTCATTCGGAATTTACCATTGCCAAAGAGGCCCATGAGCCCACGACGTTGCCGAGCCACTGGCTGAGACACAGTGTGGACTCGGCGGTCTCCCACTCCCCTTCTGCCGCCCCTCAGCAGTGAAAAGAACGTGAGGGACTTGGCTGAGCATGCTGAAGAGATGGAGTTACGGGCAGTAGCGGCAGCCAGTACGCCATCTTCCTCAAGTGTTTCATCCTCCACTGGCTCCTTCTGTCCTCGACTGAGCTCCTGTCCCTTTTCCTTGTCTGCCTGTGAATCCGTCTCTGATAATCCTTCAAAGGTTTTGCTCCTGATAACAGGTGACTTGTTTCCATCTCCTTTGTTTCGGATGGAAAATATATTACCTGGCTTGCGTTTACCAAACAGCTTGAATCCTTTTCTGATTTTCCCGCTTGGCTGCGATTCATTAGGTGGGGGGTCCGTGTTTTCTGTTTGTACATCCATCTTCTCTCTGATTCCCTTTCCTTTGTATCCTTCCGTGGCTTGCTGAAATTCCTATTCCAAAGGCTGTGGATGGAGCATTTGTGTCCAGAGCTTTGCTTCCGATTGTAGCCGTGTTCTACCTCCTCTGCTCACAGTGGCTTTCTTTATCACTTGTCTGTATCCCTCCCTCAGTCTATCTTTCCTATCCAACCCTTTCTCCTCTATTTCTCCCTTGAAAGCCCCTCCCCTTTGCCTCCTTTTTTTCCCACTCTGGCTCGTCTCCCTGGTTGCCATAGCAACTGAGGGGCTAAGCAGCTTTCGTCAGCAATGCAGAGCCAAGGGCTGTCATCAACCCACCCTGACCACAGCTTTCTCTTCCATGCTGTCTGATGACCGTGTTTACAAAAACAACACAGACAAATGCTCCATTAATACAGAAAAAAATTTAACTTTGGATGATCTGGCTTTACATAAAGACCTCATCCAGATTGAAGCTGTTTTTCTCTATGTGCAGCCTAAAAACCTGTTAGAGGAACGTATTTGATGTTATGCCAAATAAATATGCACTCTACTTCAGCAATATACATGAACTCACTCCATGCTGATGAAAAATGAATATAAAAATGCATATAATTCAACTTATCATATTAATCATAATCATATTAAAGTCTATATGTACTGTGTTTTTCTTTTTTACTCATACATTACTTTTTTACATTTTATACACATTGTTACAAGAATAACTAACATCTTTATAATGAAAATTACAATTAAAATATTTCAGATTTGAGAGTGTGGCTTTTGAAATGCATTTAAAAAACCAACAATAGTCCTGGAAAAAGTCGTCATTCAGTATTTACATCAGAGTAAATAAGTTAACACATTTCATATTAAAGGTACAGAAGAAACCTTGAATTAAATTAGTCTTTTTGTTCCTATAATTATAAATCACGTGTGTTACAAATAAAAGGCAATGACTTGTTTTTTGGATAAATGGTCCGGGCTTCATTGTGGTGTGATGGTTCACGCTGCTGCCTGTCACAAACGGCTTTGCTTTGAAACTCAGCTCAGGCCTTTTTGTGTGGAGTTTGCATGTTCTCCTGGTGCCTGCATGTGTTTATTCCCACAGTGCAAAAACGTACATGTTGGCTGATTGTTGATTCTAAATTGCCTTTAGGAGTGAGAATAGATGGCAGTGTGTCCTGTTTGTGTGTTCCTGTGATGCACAGGCAACCTGGCGTAGGTGTACCCTGCCTGGCATCCCATGACAGCCGGGAAAGGCTCCAGCTCACCTGTGTCCCTGCCTTGAACAGGAGGAAGCGGAAGTAGAAAATGGATGGTCGAATGAGATTTATTTGGTGGCACAAGATCACCCTCTTGTGGTTATTCTGACAACATGTTCTGAAAGTTAAAAGTGTAGGAGTCTGTAAATAAAGATGCTGTCTCATCCACATGTATTAGCCCAGATAAGCATCTGTAAGTGGCTCAAATAAATCTGGATGTTTTTCCAAGCGTTCTTCTGTCACAGTAGGAAGTTTAAGGAATCACATGGGGTTAAAGTATTTCTACAATTGAAAATTTGATTTTATTGGGAGCATACATGATTGTAGAAGAGAGAAACTGATTGGAATTGTTGCAAATGAAGTGATACTATGTCAAAAATATGCAAATGCCTACAAAGATCTATTCAGAGAATATGCTCTCACATGTCACATACTGCCTATATCTAACTTATATATAACTTCTGAACTGTAATGGAAAACTGGATAACTGCAACAAGCACACACACAGAAGCAGAGGCACATGATCCAAAAATAAATAAGTGTGTTGCAAATTTTACTTTCACTGCTGCGTCACTGCTGTTTCATGTCTTAAGATGTCATGGGCATTATGGGGTGGAAAAAGCACCTAAAAAATCTGATATTCTGACTATAATCTGGATAATCTTACAGTTATCAAACAGAAATTTGGATGAGAAAATAAATAAAACTGACATTTTGAACAATAAATACTGTATCAGGTACAAATGTTAAAT